>VDFB02105785.1:556228273-556353850 GCA_007258455.2 Sequoia sempervirens
ACATTCACATTAGGTCTTGAATCTTTATGAATCATTAAGATGTTATGATGTCTTGCAAAGGTGTTGTGATACATTTTCACACTTTTCTAGACTCTTCTTATTATGATTCACTTGCATACCCTCTTTTTATAACTTACCATGATTTGATGCGAAAGATGATCTATGACAAACGATGCTAAAGTGAATGTGCAAAAAGGTGAACAAATCCTTAATGCCTTAAGCTTATCTGAAAAGACAATAAATAATGGAGTAGAAAAAACAGAACAAAGAGAGAGAAGAGGACACAAGATTGATTATGGAGTTCAGTTGAGTGGACTACATCTCTGGGTCTAGCTCAATTGAGTGACCAATCTATTAATAATGCCTTGGATGCTTTAGTAAAAATTCTAAGAAGAAAAGCTTTCAACCTGCAATAGCAAGTTGTAACAAAAATTTGAACTCTATTTCCTCCAAAAAGTCTCACAAAGGCCTACAAAGGCTTATAGATAGAGAAAAATTACAACATAAAAATATTCAAAATAAAAGTCTACACAACTCTCTCATAAACTTAGAATAATTCTGCATCATATCACTTACTCTTCAAGAAAATCATCATCATAATCTTCAATTCCTCTCTCTTCCCACTTGGATTCTTGAGAATTCACACCAAGAATGGGATGATGAATGCCTCCTAACACTTCCCTTTTTATACACAAAGTTTACTCAATATGGTTTAAAACCATAAGATTACAAAATTAGGTATAAATATTTCCTAATCCCCCTGTTTTACATACTAAATCTCCAAACATTATTTAAAAGAAATCCTTTTAATATTTGGTTTAATTTAAGCCCTGAAAATTAATCATTCTCTATCTTTTGCAGTTTTAGGTTTTTTGGGATTTTGTTTTTTTATACCTAATTAAATAACTATTTAGTTATTTGGTTAAGTTGTTTGGGCTTCCCATCCCTCTAACATATTTGAATTTTCTTATAGCATGGCAGTTGCTAAAAATTTTGATATGCAGGAGGTTTGGAGTTCAAATCTCTCACCGTTTGTTTTTAAAACTATTTACAAACTTTTAACATGTTAACAAACCCATAGCTATATATAGTAAACACTAAATTTGTGGCACAATGGATAGGATGGTTGTTAATATCATGGGGGTCATCAGTTTGACCCCCCTCAAACTTATTTTGGTAAAAGAAATAACAATGCAATAGTGTGATTGTTTGACAAGGGAGGAACGAGGTGCCACGTGTTGCTCTCTAATGATGACACATGTCTTAATGTGATTCACTATCGAAGACAACTGTGTAACAATGTCACCATCCACATTTTTGTCCACGTTAGTTGATCAGTTAGTCATCCATGTCATCCAACCATGTTGCTATCCATGTGACCGTACAACCTGCACAAACATTTGCCACATCATCATACAGACTAACATGTGTTAGCTCTTGATTGGTCTGAAAATCTTATCTTTTGTACTGTATAGGCTACTGCATCACCATGCTAACATCATGATGATGCCATCATAGTACTATCCAGTCACCCTAGTCAACCTAGAACTTTGACTAGTTGTTTCATCGCCACACAAGCTTTGTTTTACAATGAAATGAGTAGCATCAGGATCATCTCGTCAAGCTCTTCATCTTGATGCCAATTTCAATGAATTTTGAGACAATCATTTCTTTTGCATTTTTGACTGGCTTTGGGTTCTTGTTTGACCCCAAATTTGACTAGTTGTAACTTTTATCTATGAACTTCATTTTTTTGTGATTCAAGCAGTGTTGGAATCATTCTTCCAAGCTTTACGCCATGGTGCCAAATTCTCGAGCATTGGAGACAATTTATTTTTCAAGGTTCATAGATCCTCTTGGATCAAACCTCCCCACTAAAGAGGTTTTGGTCCTCCAAAAGTTTTCTTGTAGAACCTTTGACTCCCTTAGCTCGGATTAACTTTGTTGTCACCTTTGAAGCTTCGCTACAATGCTACTATTGGCTCCACCTTTGACAACTGATTCTGATTTTGGTCCTTGTTCCACCATGCTTTGGGACTTACACTTTCCCTCCATAGGTCTTCCTCTTCAAAAATATCAAGAAAACATACATTTTCACATCTGTCTACTAGGGTCTTACACTTTAGCAATGCATGGTCAATATGAGAATACTTATGGCCACATCTTCCCTCCAGGGGTCTTACATTTTTGCCACACTAGACTTCAAAGGATGCAGTTTAAAATGGAACTTGACATACTAAAAAGCAAGAAGAAAATCGAGCATGATTAACCTATCTCTCGGTGCTTCTCACGATGGTGGTACTTGTTCTACATACCAGCCTAGCCAATTTCTTGGGCATGATTATGATGCTCCTCCTTATTTGCAAACTGCATGATCAATGGAAATTGTGCCTCAGCTTGAAACATTCCTTCTCAACTTTAAACTTTGGAATAGTTGATTACAAGCTTCACCATACTACTTTGTCTATGTTCACCTAAGCAACAAGGCCATAGAAAATACCTTTAGGAGTCTCGGTCATCAATTGACTAAGTTGGGCTGAGTCTTAAAGATGAGAACATATAGACAACTTCTCAGCCATTCTCTGCAACTCTGAGTCCCAATGTGGAGTGATCATCCTGATGTATCCACCTTTCATTGAATTTCATCAAGTGCTTCTTTTCCTTAAATAGGAACAATGGACATCTTCTCAGCTTGAGAATTTTCATCAACTAAGCACTCTTTAGTTTCAAAAATCTATAATTATGCATATGAAGTCTTCAAGCATTTTCTTTTTTATTACAAGAGATAGGCTACAATAGCCCTATAAAATCTCAATCTATGAAAAAAATACAAATTCATGCAAATAGCATAATCATTTTACAACAAAAACCCTTTCTACTTGTATCACCTAGCTCATAATCACAATGTGATATTTATTAATGAGCTAATAACAAAACAAATTTGATACAACTATTTAGATGATAGGTTTTCCCAGCTCTTACGAAGCTGGTCAAAATCACTTTCCTTTGTCGGCTGCTCCTTTATTGGTTGAGGTTCCTCTGCCTTAGGGATCATAGCCTCAGGTGCCACCTTCACCTCCACCTTAGGGATAGTGGCTTCAGGAACCTCCTTCACCTCTTCCTCAACAACTTTTTTTGGCTAGGTCCCTCAATGGGCCTAGGTGAGCATCGAAGCTTTGGATACAACTTCTAGCACTTCTTGATCCAATGCCCACTTATCCTATAGTGGGTGTAGTAGTTCTAGGATTTTTCCTACCTCTTCGCTTTCTTCTTTGGAGAAGAATCAAATTCACTTCCACTACTATCATATGAAGTGTGTGCCTGAGGATATTCCTTTTTAAAGGCTTTGGAGGATTCACTAGTCCCTCCATATCCTAATCCTTGATCACAATGTCTTCGCTTAACCTCTATAGGATTGATCATACCTTGTTCACTAATCCCATGGACTTTTCCCTTGGTGTACCTTTCAAAGCCTTTAGGAATAGAGTTATGATCATTTTCCACCTCCTGATCTGATGCAGGAGACTCTTCTAGGTAACCACTTTGGTTACTAGAAACATTGAAAAGTTTCAAGTACTCCATATGTTGACACAAAGTACGCTAACCAACACTCTCCTAACTTGAGCCATAATTGGTCCACTTCCCATGACCACAAGAAAATCCTGATTTCATACTCTTTGTAGTGGACTTTGCTATAAATGACATATCCAAGCTGTCATATGGAGTGAGTGGAGAGTATGAGGAAGTATCCTTTGAATCTAGAAAAAAAGCACATATTCCAACATTCTCTGTTGTAGGAGGACTCCTCCTGTGCTGCTCCTCCACGAGCTTTTACAACTTGGCATGCAACTCTTGATTCTCCTTGTTTTCTTTTTCAAGCAAACCTTTGAGCTTAGCATTCTCAAACTCAATGAGTTGGTTGGCTTCCTCAAGCTCTTAAAGCCTATTATCCTTGTCTTGGTGCTCTCGGTAGAGTTCTTCAACCATTCTCTTCATGGAAAAGATATCATCCACCATGGATGTAGATAGAGATGTCACCCTAGATGATTCTCCTTTCTCTAGTGTCATCTCTGCTTCAAAACTCCAAATTTCCACCTGTCAACTTACACACTGACATAGAAAAAATAAAAACTATCAAATTGACAAACTAATTAAACTAACAAGCTAACTAACAATCACTTCTACAAAACTAGCCAAACAATGCTCTGATACCACTTGATTTGATGCAAAAGATCTATGACAAACTTTGCTAAAGTAAATGTGAATAAAAGGGGAAGAAATCCTTAATTCCTTAAGCTTAACTGAAAATACATTAAATAATAGAGCAACAGAAACAATAAAGAGAGAGAATTATAACAAAAAACAAAGAGAGAGAAGAGGACGCAAGATTGATTGCAAAATATGTCTGAGTGGACTACGTATCCGGGTCTAGCTCAATTGAGTGACCGATCTATTAGCAATGCCTTGGATGCTTTAGTACAAATTTTGAGAAGCTAATATTTTAACCTACAACATAAATTTGTAACAAAAATATGAACTCTATCACCTCCCAAAAGGCTCACAAAAGCCTACAAAGGCTTGCAAATAGAGCATAATTACAATAGAAAAATATGCAATAGAAAAGTCTACACAACTCTCTCATAATCTTCACAAAATAATTCTACATTGTATGGATTACTCCTCTTCAAGAAAATACTCCTCATAATCTCTAATTCCTCCCTCTCCCCACTTGGATTCATGAGAATTCACACCAAGAATGGGATGATCAATGCCTTGTAACACTCCCCTTTTTATACACAAAGTTTACTCAATATGGTTTAAAACCATAAGATTACAAAATCAGGTATAAATCTTTCCTAATCCCCTTCTTTTACATAGTAAATCTCCAAACATTATCTAAATAAAATCCCTTTAATATTTGGTTTAATTTAAGACCTCAAAATTAATCATTCTCAGGCTTTTACAGGTTTAGGTTGTTTGGGATTTTCTTGTTTTATACCTAACTAAATAACTATTTAGTTATTTGGTTACAGTTTTCAAGCTTCCCATGGGTTATTACAAACTCGTCCCTCTAACATATGTGAATCTTCTTATAGTGTGGTAGTTGCTAAACATTTTGATAGGTGGGAGGTTCAAAGTTCAACTCTCTTGCCATTCTTTTTAAAATTATTTTCAAACTTTTAACATGTTAAAACAAACCTGCAACTATATATAGTAAATGCCAACTTTGTGGCACAACAGGTAGGTTGATTGTTCATATCGTGGGGGTCATGAGTTTGACCCCCATCAAACTTATTTTGGTAAAAGAAATAACAATGCAATGGCCCGACCACCAGAGAAGGGAGGAACAAGTTGCCACGTGTCGGTCTTTGATGATACCACGTGTCATAATATGATTCATTGTCAAAGAAAAATATGCAACCACGTCACCATCCATGTTGTAGTCCATGTCAATTGGTCAGTCAACTTTCCATCTCAGCCAGCCATGTCATTGTCCATGTCACCATATGACCTGCATAGACATCCATGATGTCATCATATAGATTGGCATGTGTTAGCTCTTGATTAGTCCAACTCATCTTCTATACCATACAAGTTGTTGCATCAACATGTTGACGTCATCATAGTACTGTCGAACCACCCTAGTCAACTTGGAACTTTGACCAACCATTTTGTTGTCATACGAGCGATGTCGGGATCATCTCATCAAGCTCTTTGTCTTGATGCTAATTTTGACGAATTTCAAGATGATCAATTTTTTCACCTTTCTAACTGGCCCTGGGTTCCTATTTGACCCCAAATTTCATTGATCATAACTTTTGTGTATGAATTTTATTTTCTGCAATTCAAGTGGAATTGGAATCACCCTTCTAAGAACCATGCCATGGTGTCAACTTCTTGAGCATTAGGGATAATTGATTTTTCAAGGTTCATAGATCTTCCTGGATCATGCCAATTCTTATTTTAAAGTGTTGTAAAGTCTTGTAACAAACTTTCATTCTTTTTTAGACTTGTCATCAACAAATACACCTTTCTTATGCTTTATTTGGCCCCTTTATGTACTTATAGGTCTTAATTAAGTGTATTTTTGAATATAAACTCGAAAAACATCATTTAAGACAACTTAATTTCTCACACACATTCACATTCCTTGAGTGGGACCCATTCGCCACTAGGGGTGAATGAGTCCTTCGCACAAAAATCAAAATAAATTCAAATTATTGGTGGGTTTTTATTCCTTAAAACCTAAGGTCAGCCTATGATGTATTTTTGGGAAATTAGGGTGTAAGTGTGTATAAATACATGATTTTATATTCATTTTAACCCCAATGAATGTAATTCATTCCATTCATCCATTCATTCAAGTGTCCATGCATTCATAATAACATTCTAGCATTTTCATCATTCAATCAAGCATTGAAGCATCTTGGAGCAGCATATTTTTAGACTTCAACATCATGGGTTTGGTGAGTTTATGACATTGCAAGTTGTTTTTTCACCATTCTCTCTTTATTTAATTTCACTATCATGGTTTTGATTACCAAATTGAGGTTTGACAAAGGCAAACTACTATACTCTAACCCTTAACCCTTTTTCCCATCTTAGCATGTGTGTTTGCAGGTCTTGTAGGTATATTTTTCAAGGAGAAAGGTGTCAAAAATGTGTTGTAAATTCATCTAAGTCATCAAAGTCAACATAGCCCTATTGAGGCTTGGAGAATACTTTCCAATCAAATTTTCCAGATTCGGATCTGACAACCTATTACACAGAAAAGTGCAGACCAGGATCCATAGAGTTGAGCTTTAAATTTTTAGAAATCTGCATGCAAAATAGTTCACCATCTTGTGGGGAATGAGTCCCACTACCAAGTTGGAAAAAATGTTTTCTGAGGTTTTTTGTTCCCGACATCTCAAAACCTGTTCCGACAGGTTTCACCACAAACAGAACTAATTTTCCATCTATGGTGAATGAGTCTTAGTGGGATTCAACACTGATCTCTACAACATTCTAGAACCTCTCAACATTATCTTTTAGCCTCTAGGTGCACCTCATATTAAGTTATGTTCTTATTTGTTCATGTTTTTACTTCATTTTGCATACAACACTATGTTTTCAAACACTTTGCATTTCTTAATTTTACATGAATAATCAGTCCATTCTATCAATCCTTTTCATTTATATCATTTCATTTAGGAATATTTAATCCATATTACATTGATATTGAGTGTTTACATTGCATTTTGGCCCATCTTTCTTCTTTTAGGTAAAAAACCCTAGAAGTACTAGAAAGAATTCCAGGTTCCAAAATCATTGTTTACATTTTGGTGAACCTGACTTTAGAACATTTTCACTTTTTATTTCAACTGAATTTCTATCCTAGGGATAGCTTGCATCAACATTGCATTAGGTTTTTCTTTTTTTTTGCATCCTAGGGTTTTCAAAATTGCATTAGTGAAAAGATCATATAGCTTTCATTTTTACATTTCCAATCATTTACAAACATTGAAATTCTGCACCAGTATCATAATTTTGCATTAGACAATCTGAAAAACATAAAAAACATCTTAAATTTTATGAAAAAATTTCAAAATTAAACCACCCCTAGACTTATTCACCACCCTGGGAGAATTAGTCTAGTTGCACATTTTGCACTATCATTTCTGTTACTTTCAACACATTTTTTGCATTTCTATTTTCTATTATTGCATCTCTGTTACAGTTTCTAGAATTTTTATTATTAGCATTTTATTGCTCCTAGTTTGCATTTCATTTGCATCCACCTCGCCTTTAGTAGCCTTTGTATGAGTGTTTGGTGCCCTATTGATAATAATTTAGTGAGAAGAAATTCACGACTGATGGCATCCCACGATAACACACTCGTTGTGGACCTTGGGTTGTCTTGAGCTACTACTCTTGGTGTTGAAAATAGTGCATTAGACATGGAACCTACCTTTAGCGATGCTTTTCCTTCTAATAACATGCAAGTTGACACACAAAACAATCTCATTTTGCAAGAAAAAATCATTAACATTCACAAGGATTTGGAACATCTGTAAAAAAACATTTGCCTTGAAAAAATTTCAATCACCACAATTCCTGCTATAGACAACATTCATCATCTGCTTGAATGTAACAAAGGCTTAGACATTATGAAACAAATTGTTGAGATATACCATGAACATATTCCTCCCACCTCTAGTACATATCAACCAACAAACACTGTGGTTAGCCATGGAGGACCTCACATTCCTCCTCCTTCCAATGTAGCATCTATACCTACCTACACTACTCCCCAAATTCCAACACTCATACAATCTATTAGTAATGTCACTCCTTCCTTCAGTATTCCTACTAGCACTCCTAGTTCCTTTATGGCATCAAATGTTCTATCCTCCGCCACCTTCTCATCTATCAGTGTTCACTTCACTTGTCCTACTAGTACATACAGTCCATCACTATTCTCTCTTCCACCTCCTACAACCTACCCTGATCCTCTCATCACACAACTCTTCCACACTATTTCCTCTATGGAACAAAAAATATCCACCATAAGTCAAAGTCAAAATGCCTCACCCACCTATTATGTTCATAGCAGCCCATTAACTTTGGACATATTAAGAACACTAATGCCACAAAGAACTGAGATACCTAAATTTGAGAAGTATAGAGGGAAGGGAAATCCTACTAATCATGTTAATTCCTATATCACCTTATGTAGTGAATATTTTTTTGATGATAAATTGTTAGCTAAACTGTTTCCTAGGACTTTAAAGGACACTACCTTGGAGTGGTTTTCATCCTTACTAAACAATTCAATTTGTTCATTCAATGAACTAGTTGATGCATTTATAAATAATTTTCACATGTACATGACTCCTAAAAAGACATTGGATAATTTAATGAGATGTAAAACAAATATGGATGAAAAATTATCCGATTTCATCTCATGCTATGAGTCACTTTATGCCTGAATTGATGTCAAGGTTCCTGATCCACATATCCAAAGGATGTTCATTGAAAATTTACAAAGTCAAATCCAAGATAAATTCACCATGATGAAATTTCCCTTTTTCATGCATCTATGTACAACCCTTTGTGACTATCACAATTTGGTTAGTAGTCGTGATGCCAAGTCCACTTCTATCTAAGCTGAGAAATCTTAACATTTCAACCCAAACAATTCACAACCCTTTCTAAAACCAAACAAAGGATTCTTACAATATAACTCCCCCCTCAACAACCAACACAACCTATCAACAACCAAGTAACAACTATTAAAGTTGTGATACCTTATAGTTATATGGAGATCCAAAAAGATAGTTTACACCTTTACTAGACACTCTTCATCACACAATATCCCAAGTGTTGCAGCAACAAATGATTACTTTAACTACTATTAAACCACTAGATCCTACTAAGCCTTTGCCTCCAACCTTTCAACCTAACACTTATTGTCATTATCATAGACAAAATGGACATGACATAGAATAGTGTAAGCATCTTAAACACCTAGTGCAAGACCTCATTGATTTTGGCGATCTATCCATTTCAAATGTTAATGTTAAAGGGAATAAGTATGTTGCCCCACCAATCAAAATTTGTAAATTTTTACTAATCTGATGCCAAAACATAATTTTTCATTCTTCAAAGCTAGTGAAACTCAAAACAATGATGTCATGAATGTTCATACAACTATTGAACATCCTGATCCTATTCCACATACCACTACTATTAATCCTATGAATGAAATGGTAGGTGCAATAGGAGTTATCCCTCGTAAGGGCCAACCTAAGAATTCTCTTGATTTTACTTTCTTTTCTAAGGACACCCTTTTGAATCTTCTTGATGGCCCTCTTTACATAGCCAACTATATTTATGATAAGCCCACTAATGGGATAATCATAGATCCTGCCTGTGGAGACAATATGATTAGTAAGGAAATTTTTGTACTACATGATATTTATCAAGATGATTATAAAAAACCAAGAGCATGGATAAAAAAACATAATGGTTTTACTTTCCTTATGATAGGATCGATTGTCCTTCCATTACAAATAGGACCTAAAACATTGGATGTAACATTATCTATCATTCCACAGTTGGATCAGTTTTGTTTGTGGCTAGGCCATCCATGGATTCACTCGATGAAAGTTATTCCTTTAGTCATACACAAATCCTTAAAGTTTCTACTTGACAATGAAATATTCATTTTTCACCATAGTGGCTTTAAACCCTTGTATTCTAAAGGAAAATTCTACTTAGAATACTTTTGGCCTGAACCCATGGAACCCATAGCACTTCACAAAGACTTATCTTTCATTGCTTACCAAAATTTTAAAGAAAAGAAAATTACTGAATTGCCCCTCTGGCATAACACAACCCCATCCACTTCCAACACTCCCATCCTAGACAAAACAATGCTTCAACCTGTAATCCATCAAACTCAACCAAAACTCGAAACTTCCCCCACATCATCAAAATGACCAAGAGATAATGATAACAACCCCGTATTTCCTCCTCATATAATTTTTTTTTATAAAGCCAAGGAGAAAGTGGATGAACAACCTTCTATGGTTTCTTTTGTTCCTCCCCTAAGGTAAGAAAAGCAACCAATGGTTGCTCAACTTGCTCCTTCAAACACACAACTTGACAATAAAACCAAACAAAAAAGAGGAGCTAGGAAGCATAGGCATCGACATCATCTCCTTGCTCATCAGTTAAAGAATGAAGAAAATAAATAAAATCACAATTTGTGCTTGATATAAGTAATGCATGATGATCCTCCTACCATATCATAACAAAATGATCGAATGCAACAACCACAATTCATAATACACCCTTCATTGGACATTACCATCGATTCTCCTATCGTGATTAATCTGGGTGATGATGATGAGATCACTAAAATAGATGAAGACGTGCATAATGATATGAATACATTATTTTCCTCTTCCATGAGCTTAAATGACAAAATTCTTGCAACATGTGTTGAACCTAGTACTTCCCCTAGTTCAACACTTGCACTTGTCCGTTTGGATAGTTTCCCACCCTTGGCACATCATGAACATGTCTGGGAGGCAGATGAATTTCTTGAAGGATGACTTGCATCTTCCTTACTAGTCTTTTGCATTTAATTTTCTTTTTCTTTCGTGTGATTGAATTTGCGTAATGTGATCCCCCGTGACATGATGGTTGATGTTCTTCTCTCTTTGGGTCATTGTTCTATATGTACCATTATTCTTCTATATGTTGTACATTTCTTTTGCTTTTGTTCTTTGATTTTTTGTTTTCTTTTGGGGATGATGCAAATCGTTGAGACACCCTATGTCTCTTCCATGTTGACTGCAAAGGTCTTTCCATTTTCTTTTTCACTTTTGTTTTGTGTTTTCCCTTTTGGGATGATGCAAGGCATTGAGACCAAAATGTCTCTCTCATGTTGACCCAAAATCTTTTTCATTTCATTTTCATTTACTTGTGTTTTCCTTTTGGATGATGAAAAGTGTTGAGACATCCTACGCCTCTTCCATGTTGACCCAAAATGGATTTTCTTTTTCTTTTGTTTTCACTCTCTTTGTGTCATTTTTCCAGTTCTATGTTTATTTGGAGAATGATGATAGTTCTGAGCTCTTTAATCAAAATATTGTAGGAACGAACATACTGACCCAAAATCCATAGATCCCTTATGTGCTTGGTGTGTTCCTTTTTTGGGAAGACCCCTCTTTCTTTTATTCCTTTTTCCTTTGCATGATGGAACCTTACTTGAAAATGTATGACTTGGAATAGGGGCTTTCCAAGTTGGCTCTAACGTCTTGTTTGTTTTTGCATTTTCCTTTAGTACTTTAAAGCAATTTCTCATAGAATGGTGTGTAGAAATTCCTTTAAAGTGGGGGAATATATTGGAATAAATCATTTTGCAATTTTGTTCGTTTTGGTTCTTAGTGTAGCCTTCTTGTTCCATACGATGCGTTTGTCACTTTTTGGATGACATCGGGTATAATGTCCTTCATATGCATGATCTATCTTAGCATATTACATTCCTCTTAGTGGTTTTATGTGACACACTGCATCCTCTAAGTTGTGAATATTCTATTCTTTGATTGGTCCTTTCATGGAGACATTAGACACAATGTTCCCTAAGTTAGAGACCTTGCATGAACTAAGAAAGACTCCTTTGAACATTCTTTTGCATGCTACATTTTGCATTTATATGCCCACCTTGCATAACATAGCTTGCATGCTTGTGGTCGCATCACATTTATTCATGAGTTTTAAGCATACAAAGCTTTTCTTGTCTCATGAAGCATGAAATGACATTGTCCTTTGTGATACCTTATTAAATTTATTAGGAGGTATAACTTTAGTATGGTTGAGCAGGAAGCCTATTCCAAGGCATGATTTTTCCCCATAGCCACTTGTGTGTTTGTGAGTACATACCAGCCGTGAGTGTATGTTTCTCACCTTTTGGGATTTCTCACCCGACGGAAAACCATGATTTTTATAGCCCCAGAGTGAGTATGCATTTTCTTTCTGAATAAACATCCTAGATCTAATCCATAATGAGTTGGACAAATGATCAAAGTTTAATCTAACTTTCTTTCCTTTCTTTCAACTTCTCTCTTTCATTATTTTCCTTTGTGCTTGTGATTGGTTTTCCATGGGATCTTGATCTTGGGGGCTTGGTCATCCCTCTTGATTTTTGTTGTCTCATCTCACAAAGTATTAGTACATTCAGACCCCTCTTGTCGGCTACTTTAGTGTGAGTTTGAAGCAAGTTCATCCTCTCACTAAAGTGGGGGCTAACTTTCGATACAGAAAAAGTAACCCTTCTACTTTTTCTTGTTTTTTCCCTCCTTATGCTTATTTGGCTTGATTTCACCTTGATTTAATGTTGCAATGTGGCCCACACATTCATATTAGGTCTTGAATCTTTATGAATCATTAAGACTTTATGATGTCTTGTAAAGGTGTTGTGAAGTGTTGTGACACATTTTCATACTTTTCTAGACTCTTCTTATTATAATTCAGTTACATACCCTCTTTTTTCACTTACCAAGTCTTATTTTAAAGTGTTGTAAAGTCTTGTAACAAACTTTTGCAATTTTATTTTACTTATCATCAACAAATACACCTTTCGTATGCTTTATTTGGCCACTTTATGCACTTATAGGTCTTTATTAAGTGTATTTTTGAATATAAACCTGACAAATATCATTTAAGATAACTTAATTTCTGACAACCATTCACATTCCTTGAGTGGGACCCTTTCACCACAACGGGTGAATGGGTCTCTCTTGGCACAAAAATCAAAATAAATTCAAATTACTGGTAGGTTTTTATTCCTTAAGACCTTAGGTTAGCCCATGATGTATTTTTTAGAAATTAGGGCATAATTTTTTATAAATACATTATGTTCTATTCATTTTAACTCCCATTAACATAATTCATTCCATCCATCCATTTATTCAAGTGTTCTTGCATTCATCATAGCATTCTAGCATTTTCATCATTCAATGAAGAATTCAAGAATCTTGGAGTAGTGTATCTTTAGACTTCAACATTAAGGGTTTGATGATTTTATGACATTGCATGTTATTTTTTCATCATTCTCTCTTGATTTCATTTTATTATCAAGGGTTTGATTACCAAATCGAGGTTTGACCAAGGCAAACCCCTATACTCTAACCCTTAACCCTTTTTTGCCTCTTTGCATGTGCGTATGCAGGTCTTGTAGGAAAAAAATTCAAGGAGAAAGGTGTCAAAAAGGTGTTGTAAATTCATCTAAGTCATAAAATTCAACATAACCCTATTTGAATCTTGAATAATACTTTCCTATTAGATTTTTTGGATTCAGATCCGACAACCTATTAGGTAGAAAAGTGCAGACCAAGACCCATTCGCTAGAAATAGGACTAATTCGCTATCTGTGGTGAATGAGTCCCAGTGGGATTCAACACTGATCTCTATAGAATTCCAAAACCTCTCAACATGAGCTTTGAGTCTCCAGGTGTAGCTCATTCAGTTTCATTAATTTATGTTCTTTTTTGTTCATATTTTCTTCCTTTTACATACAACATTGTGTTTTCAAACACTTTGCATTTCTTAGTTTTGCATGTATAATCAATCCATTCTATCAATATTTTGGATTTATATAAACTCATTTAGGAATATTTTATCCATATTACATTAATATTTAGTGTTTACATTGCATTTTGGCCCATCAAGTTCTCCTTTTAGGTGAAAAACCCTAGAAGTGCTAAAAAGACTCCTGGGTGCCAAAATATTTGTTTATAGTTTTGTCACTATTTTTTGAGCTTAGTTGTTAGGGGAACCTTTGGTACCAGTTAGCTCGACTTCGGTGGCCTATGAGGCCCCTTTTTTGCTTGGCATGAAAATCTATAAAATTAAAAATTGAAGTGAATTTTTTCTTCTCTACTTTAGTGAGGCTAATTTTTCCCAAATCAAGCCCACTAAAGTGAGGGAAAAATGTAATGTCACAAAATTGCACCTAGGGGAAATTCCACATTTTTGCATTTATGCCTAGCATTTATGACACCTTAGAACATTAATGACAAAAATCCCATGAGCCAGAATATCATGATTCTAACTCCATGCAGATTTGTGGCAGAGAAACAAAAACCTAACAACATATTTCCTGAAAATATAGGCTTTGGATGCCTGCATAGCATGCTAGCATCCTAGTGGTTTTCCAAGTTTGAAATAGTGAATCTAAAATATTGACTCTCTCGAAACCTATCGTAACAATCATATTTTAGATGTAACGACTCTGTGTCGCCCTTGCATGCATTAAAAACCCCTTTCTTACTCTCATTTGGGGGTTGGAAACCATTCGTTCAAGCTCTCTTACCACTTGCTCCAATTTTGAGTTCTCTTCATCCTTATAGTAACACTCTCACAAGCAAAGCCATGCCAGATGATGAGCTTAAAATGTGTTCATAAATTGGATGTTATGATAAACTTTTAAATGCCTTTACTTTTGTTATTTCATGGCTGTTTAAACTTTGTTGAAACCTTTTATTGGGATATCCTGTAGCAAGATACTTTTATATTCCTGCAGCTCATTGTGTTGACTTGATTGCATTTATTGCCCCGTTGACTCCCTAAAATGACTGGTATATCGTATATAGTTTTTAAATGATGAAGTAGATTTAATGTGTGATTAATGAATAGATATCGTGTATGTGCCATATGCCTTTTCTTTCGCATCTATTACCTTTCGTTTCATAGGTTGTTGAAGAATGATCGAGTCAAGCGCAGCCGATCTCAGCCTTGTAGCAAAGTCCATTTCCTGCATGACTTCGAGGGAGCTCCAGCGAAGACTCTTTGACCGAAACCATGGGAAATAATTTTAATGGTAGTCAATTTGGAAAGAGTGGAGTGCTAGATTCTCTCTAGATCGGGTTGAACGCATAAACTAATTATGAAGTTTGTTCCTTGATTCGGGGATATACTTTACTTCCACGTCTTTCTTTGATAGGGTTAGTTAGTTGGTTGCTCTCCTGTTTTTAAATAAAGTTCTCCTCCTGCGTGAGAGAGAAGGGGGAGAGAAGAAAAAGATGATAGTTAGAGTAAGATAGAAACATAATAGCAGATATCATGTAAGAATGAATATGATAATGAAAGACAGAGTCTGTTTGACAAGAGACAGAGTTTGTTGTTAGTCTCCATATCAACAAAACAACGTATATCATTTTGTTTTCATGAATAAAGTTCAATGAAGTTCTGAGTTTAGCATTTGCGTAATCAGTAGATGCTTGCTAAGGGGGCCCACTTAGTAAGTATCTATAGCTAGTTAGTTAGTTGTTCTTTTCTGTTGATCTTCAGTTAGCTTTCATCTTTGAAGTTTTCATACAAACTCAGTCTTATAGTGTTCCTGCAGCATAGAGAGTCTATCCCTGTGACTGTTCCTCTAGAAGCATAAGGCCAGTTCATAGATTGTGTTTCAGTCGTATTTGTTATGGTTTCTATCATAGTCAAGTTAAAGAGTTTTGCATTACCTTCCTGTGGCATAGATAGAATTCCTTTCCTGAATGTATTTCTACTAAGATTTGACCGAAACTAGTTCCTAGTGCATATATTTTTCCGTGCCATTTAAAGTATACATCCCCTGGTTTGACAAGTAAATGAATGTCCATAGAGAGGTATTAGTCACCTGTCGGAATGTCCAATTCCCAGGAAAGGTTTTATTGTGATCTTCATATCCTTTTGTGGGCGCGACCATTTTTGGCGCCATTGTCGGGGATGGCGTCCAGCTAGGAGTTTGTTAGAAGTCATTTTTAGCATTAGTTTAGTCTGTTAGTAAAATTTTCTAGATCCTTCAAGCTACTACTCACCGTATTGTATGCATAGAAGAAGAAGAGACGCACTGGGAAGATTCCTCCCTGAAAAATTTGTTTATTGAACTACCATTTGACCCAGCCGACAACGAACCTGAGGAAAATCCATTCGCTCTGTTATTCCAGCAACCAAACATGGTAAATAATCCACCTAATAATCCACCTTCTGTATTTGAGTTTTCCATTATTCCCCAGAGAGATACTGACAATCTTAAAAACATTCCCTCTTCCTTGCTTCCAAAGTTTTATGGCCTGGTCACAGAGGACCTAGAAACCTTTCTGTTTGAATTTGATGTCCTCTGTCGTAGTTATGACTACAACACAGACGCTCATAAACTGAAGTTATTTCATTCCACCTTGAAGGAAGGAGCTCTCAGATGGTTCATGAGTCTGGCAAGAGGTGTCGTCGATAGTTGGGTGGCCATGCAGACAAAATTCCTTGAAAAGTATAAGGAATATTGTAAGAGCACTAGCAAAGGTGATGACATATTCCAAATTCAGCAGAAGGACGATGAAAGTCTAGAAGATTATATTTCCATGTTTTTATTTTCACTAAAGAGGAACTCAAACCATACTCTCAACGAGGACTCTCATAAACTACTCTTTCTAAGGGGAATCAGTGATGCCTGTATAGATGCCCTGGACCTGATGGGAGGAGGTGATATAACCCAGTTGCCTTGGGATGATATAAAGAAAATATGTCTTAACTACTCTCGAGCAATAGTTAAGAAAGGTCGAGGTCATCATGCTACAATGGGGAAGTCTTCTTCTGGTGGAGTTTCCTAGATGAAGATAAAAAATTTGCTATCTAATTTCAAGCAGGACATCATTAATAATATGGCTACGCAACTGGACACTATGCAAGCTCAAAGGAAACATGAGGAGGCTGAGGCAGTTTTGGCCGAGTTCTGTCCATATTGTAGACAAAAGAAGCGTAACTGTAAATGAAAGATGGTGGCTAATTTGGAAGCCAGGAAACTACCTACTAACTTCAAGCCAGTAGATGGTGATGATGATCAAGTGTTCTTTGTTGCACAAAGGAGACCATGGGCCCAAAGACAAGGTATGCCTCAAGATCCTTTAAATTTTGGTAATCCTTATTCTGGCTATAATAACCAATGGAAACATGCATATGGACCACCACCACCCTGGAATCCACCTCAACCAAATTGGCCTAATTATCAGAACCCACAATGGCAATCCCCTCAAGAAGGTTGGCAGCAGCCACAAGGGCAATGGACCCCACCTTCAAGAAATTGGCAGCAAAATCCTCAATGGCGAGGTCCTCAGCAATGGAAAAACTAGTCCTCTAGATTCCTGCAGCTTCCACAGCCACAACCACAGGCCCTTATGCCGCCTCCTGTAGCAACTGCCACAAATCCTGGACCTCCAAAACAAACGCCTGTGCCTACCCATCCGCTGCCAAATCCCAATAATAAGCAACAACAATAGCCACAACAGCCTGTGTATCTTGCTGAGGCCAACCAATATCAAGATTATTCCTTAAATGTCAATGACATCCATTTGAGGTCTGGAACAACTTTACCTGCTCTAAAACCACCTCTAATTACTGTTATACCAGATTCTCCCCTTGAAGAATCCACTGCACCTATTGTTCCTGCTGAGCACATGCCCATAACTGATACAGTTTCTAAGGAGCATGTTTTGCAAAATCAAGACAACCCACCTTTTCCTCAAAGGTTGCAAAGTACTGCATTTAAATCCATGGAAGGACCCACTTTTGACATTCTGGATCAGCTCAAGAATGTGCAGATTCAAATCCCTTTATTTCAGGCTATTAAAGAAACCTGTTTGAAGAAGCCTGGACGAAAGAAAAAGGATCCTCAAACAATTCATGTCTTAGGGAAATTAGCTGATATAATGTTGGAAAATGTAGTTATTCCAAAGTATATTGACCCTGGAAGTCCTGTAGTGCAGATACTTATAAATAGCTAAGTTGTAAAAAATGTTTTGATTGATTTAGGCGCTGCCATTAATGTCATGACAAAGCATACTATGGACTCCCTGAATATTTTAAACATTAGGTCTACACCCATAGTTCTACAGCTTGCAGACAGCTCCATAGTTAAACCTGATGGGATAGTGGAAGATGTAATTGTCACTCTTGAATCTTGGGAGTACCCTGCTGATTTCACAATATTATCAGTTAAGGCAACTTTAGGGGGGTATCCAGTTATTCTTGGTAGACCATGGTTAGCAACTGCTGATGCTTTTATAGGATGTCGTTATGGAGATATGACCATTTCTGACGGACAATCCACAAAGAAATTGGCTCTGTATCCGCTTGCTAGACCTCAACCAGAGTTGTCCCATCCTGTTTGGCCAGATGTGGGGGAAGAAGCTAAAGAAGCCAATTCTTTGGCTCAATTAATGATGATTCAAAATGATCCATTCTCACAACTTCAGAGTGAGGATGCTTTGCTTTTTCAAATTCTACAGTACAACTCTGATACGGGTAGTTCATCTGATCCACATGGTACTCATTTACAATGTTTCCTACAACAACCAGATTTTGAAAGTTCACTACCTAAACTTCTAGTGAATTTTGATAATTTTCTTCCACAAGAGGTACAAACATCACCTGTAGATTCTATAAGTAATCTCATTAAGCAGATAGAATTGTCTCCAGATCATTGTTTGAATGTCAATAGCAAGCTGTCACCATCTCAAGAGGCTGCCTTATTAAAAATGCTACAAGAAAAGCATAAAACTTTTGCATGGGAATATGGGGACATGCAAGGGATAGATCCTCGAGTTTGTACTCATAAGATATATATCAAAGAAGATTGTTCACCAATTAGACAACCTCAAAGAAGAGTCAACCCAACACTTAGAGAAATAGTTAAAAGTGAGCTTCAAAAGTTGCTTGATGCTGGTTTTATTTATCCAATCTCTGACAGTCAATGGGTTTCTCCACTAGTCATTGTCCCCAAGAAAGGTGGAAAATGGAGAGTATGTGTAGATTACAGAGAATTGAATAATGCCACTAAAAAAGATCACTTTCCACTACCTTTTGTAGACCAAGTACTAGACTCACTGTTTGGCAAAAGATACTTTTCCTTTTTGGATGGTTATAGTGGGTACAATCAGATAAAAATTGCCCCTAAAGATCAAGATAAGACCACTTTTACCTATCCATGGGGAACATTTGCTTATTTGGTCTTGCCTTTTGGTCTATGCAATGCACCAACAACATTTCAGAGAGTAGTAATTAGTATCTTTGCTGATATATCTCATGACTATATGGAGATTTATATGGATGATTTCACTACCTATGGAGTCACATTTGAAGAAGCACTGGTGAATTTAGAAAAAGTATTAAAAAGGTGTAGAGAGAAAAATTTGTCTCTAAACAGTGAGAAGTGTTTTCTAATGATGGAAGAAGGTATTGTTCTAGGTCATCATGTTTCAAAGAATGGAATTCAGGTCAACCCTGCTAAAATTGAAGTAATTTAGAATTTACAAACTCCTACAAAACATAAAGATGTCAAAAGTTTCCTTGGCCATGCAGGGTATTATAGAAGGTTTATAAAAGACTTTAGTAAAATTGCCAGCCCACTTTATGCCCTGTTAACAAAGGATTCCCAATTCGAGTGGACAAAATCCTGTGAAAAATCTTTCCTGCAACTAAAGGACTTGCTTACTAAAGCCCCTGTTCTTCAAGGTCCAAAATGGAACTTGCCTTTTCACATACATGCTGATGCCTCTGATTTTGGAATAGGAGCAGTTCTAAGTCAAAAAGAAAATTCAATTGAGCACGCTATTTACTTTATTAGAAAGAACCTTTAAGCTCCTAAGCTCAACTACACTGTTACCGAAAAGGAATTGCTTGCAGTAGTGTATACTTTGAATAAATTTAGGCATTATGTCACAGGTTATCAGATATTCGTTCATACTAACCATGCAGCAATCAAGTATCTGATGAACAAACCTTCCATCTCTAGTAGGTTGGCACGATGGCTCCTGTTGTTACAAGAATTTGACATTACAATCATTGACAAACCAGGAAGAGCTAATGTTGTAGCTAACTTTTTATCAAGACTTCAATCAGCTGCACCTATTGAACATGAGATCATTGATGATAGATTCCTAGATGAGCACTTATTTTCCATTGCTGCACATACACCATGGTATGCAGATATTTCCAATTATCTAGCAGCAAACAGAATACCAACTCATTTTTCCTCAAAAGAAAAGAAGTTAATTGAGAAAAGTTTTAATTTTTCATGGATTGCAAATTGTCTGTTTTATACTAGACCTGATCAAGTAATGCAAAGATGTGTAAGAGAATATGAGATTTATGATATCTTGCATGCTTGCCATGATGAACCATGTGGGGGACATTTTGCAGCAAAAAGAACATCAATGAAGGTTCTTACAGCAGGGTACTACTGACCAACATTACACAAGGATGTTGTGGGCTATACAAGGAAATGTGACAGATGCCAGCGTATGGGAAGACCAACTAAATAAGATGAAATGCCACTATATCCGCAGGAAATAGTCACCCCTTTTGATAAATGGGGGATGGATTTTGTGGGACCAATTGATCCACCATCAAATGGAAAGTCATACATTCTAGTTTACACAGACTATGTCACCAAATGGGTCGAGGTAAAAGCTATGACTCATGCTTGGGATAACAAAGTTGTTGAGTTTCTGTACGAACAAATTTTCACTAGATTTGGAGTCCCAAGAGAGCTTGTAACTGATCAAGGAGCTCAATTTACATCAAATCTAATCACTGCACTAATGCATGACTATAAAATCAAACATAGGAAGTCCAGCCCCTATCATCCTCAAGCCAATGGTCAGGCGGAGGTAACAAACAGGGAAATCGAGGTGATCCTCACAAAGACAGTGCAGATTCATAGAAAAGACTAGAGCAATAGAATTCATGAAGCAGTTTGGGCCTACATAACTACATGGAAGACAACAACTGGGTTTACACCTTTTGAGCTGCTTTATGGGAAAACAGCTATGTTACTCATAGAATTTGAGCACAAAACTTTGAGGACAGCTCTTAAAATCAATATAGACATATCTGAAGCATAGAAGGACTGTCTCCTATAGCTAAATGCTTTGGACGAAATGAGAAAAGCTGCCCTGCAACATACAGAAGCAATCCAACAGCAAAGGAAGAAATGGCATGATCAACACATCAAAACCAGGAAATTTTCTGCTGGAGATTGGGCTCTGTTATATGATTCCAAATATTAAGAAAACTAGGGTAAGCTCACAACACACTGGTTTGGCCCCTATGAAGTTGTAAATGTGTTAAAAAATAGAGCTGTACAGCTAGTGACAATTGATATAGTCTGTTTCAAATTGCTAGTTAACAACCACCGACTCCGGTTGTACCATAAACCAGTCTCAAAGGAAGAATTCATGCAACAATTTGTTCAGGTTCCTCCCGCTATTCTTCCTCCAGCCGAAGGCTTTAGCCTTTCTCCTGCAGCATTACCGTAATTTTCAAAAATGCATGCCCATAATAAAGGTTTTCTTTTTAAAAAAGAAACCCCTTTTTCTCCATTTTCATTTATCGCCCCCATCTCACTTCTTTATCTTCCATCCATCCATTCCATCTATTCAACTCATCCACCCACGTTACCCATCCACTTCATCCGTCCGCATCAACCTTAATTAAGATATCTTTCCCACTTGTCACTTCATGCGACGCCGTCATCTTTCTTCACACATACATGTAATTATCAAGGTATGCCATATATTTTCTTATCGCATATTTGATTTATTTCATTCTATTCATTTACTGCTATGCATGTACTGGTCATTATTTCTTGAATCTCTACCTGTTCTTTAGTACATGTGAGGACACATGTCATACTTTAAGTAGAGGGCGGGGTAATCCATCTTTTAAAACCTGTCTTTTCACCACTGCCATAACTGAACAAATAACCTTTCTTTAATACTTTTTTGGTACTTTCCAAATATGATCGCATGTCCTTCTTTATTGCATGTTTTTCTTGTAAACTACGATTAAGACTGCTTGTTCAAAAAGTTCATTTTTGGAAAAAAGAAAGAAATGTGACGGCACGACAAAAAAAAACTAGAGCAGAAAGGGAAATAGAGAATTTGAATCTTCAGCAAGGAACTGAGTTTAGCTAAGAAAAACTTTAAATATGTGTAGTCAGTTGATGTGACATGAGCCTGTAGCTCATGAATTGTTATTGCAAAATCCCCAAACAGTCCATACATTCAGCCTCTGTGGATGGTTAAATTATTTCTTGAGCTTAAATGATTTTGATGAGGAGGCTGCTGGAGAATTTTTGAGAACCCTTTCTAAAGGGGAAGCCACCGTATGGGGTCTAACGGTTGTTGCAACTGAAGACAGAATTGTTGAAGTAACTGGGCTTCCGGCCGTTGGAGAAAACTTTTCTCAGACGCTGCAGCTGCAAGGGCTGAGTTTTCAATGCCTACTGATGGACCTCTAGAAGTCTCCAAATAGGGGTGCAAGCGCGTATCGTTGCCTCCTTATTCATAGTATGCCACTTATATAATTAGGTATTTAACCTATGAAGGCTGTTTCTCCTACCTGCATTCTCATCATTTTAAATTATTAAGCCATATGAGGCATGGGTTAGTTGTAAATGTTCTAAATTTCTTGTTAAAATTTTTAGAGCAAAGTGCCCACAGAACTCAACAGGGGAAAGACAATTTTGTCGCTCATCATGGCCTTATTAAATTACTGATTGAGTGCTCTAAACAGAATGGAATCCTCTTCTATATATTGGTGATATTCATTTGAGAGCATTTATGTCATGGGCAGTAAATGAGGCGAATTATGGCAGGCAGTGGGAAACATATGAGGAAGCTGAGAAAATAGATCCTGTTCCATTACGCTCTCAAAGTTCAAACCCCCATGCAATGTTGAAAGATTGGTTTGCTCTGACATATGGTATTAATAATGTTTTAGCCAGAGAGAAAATATTTGATATCAAAAAACAAGTATATGATGAATTCCAGGCACAACAATATTCATTTTGGAGACTGACATACACCAGAAGTGAGAAAAGATGGGAGAGAATAACTGTTGGGATAAGAAAGTCAGAACCACATGGTCCCCTAAATTTCACAGCAAATCTCAAACGAACCAGCAGATATATTCAATTGGGATTTCAAACAAGATTTGAACTGTGGCCGCCACTGACATTCAGACCCCTTGTGCTAAAGTGGCCCCTCTATCCTCACCAGGCTACAAATCTTAACAATGAATTAGAAGACCGAAGGTATGAAAGGTGTTGGGATTTCAGAGGATTTTATTACAAGTTTGGAAATCCATTCTAGAGTCATGCAGCCACCACTGACTATAGAGAAACCACCAGGAAAGTTAATGCTGGAGGACCAGCATTAGGCTAAGAAGGGGGCAGTGATGAGCTTAAAATGTGTTCATAAATTGGATGTTATGATAAACTTTTAAATTCCTTTACTTTTGTTATTTCATGGCTATTTAAACTTTGTTGAAACCTTTTATTGGGATATCCTGTAGCAAGATACTTTTATATTCCTGTAGCTTATTATGTTGACTTGATTGCATTTATTGCCTCGTTGACTCCATAAAATGACTAGTATATCATATACAATTTTTGAATGATGAAGTAGATTTAATGTGTGATTAATGAATAGATATCGTGTATGTGCCATACGCCTTTTCTTTCACATCTGTTACCTTTTGTTTCGCAGGTTGTTGAAGAATGATCGAGTCAAGCACAGCCGATCTCGGCCTTGCAACAAAGTCCATTTCCTGCACTACTTCGAGGGAGCTCCGGCAAAGACTCTTTGACCAAAACCATGGGAAAGAATTTTAATGACAGTCAATCTAGAAAGAGTGGAGCGCTAGATTCTCTCTGGATCGGGTTGAACGCATAAATTCATTATGAAGTTTGTTCCTTGATTCGGGGATATACTTTACTTCCATGTCTTTCTTTGATAGGGTTAGTTAGTTGGTTGCTCTCCTATTTTTAAATAAAGTTCTCCTCCTGGGCGAGAGAGAAGGGGGAGAGAAGAAAAAGATGATAGTTAGAGTAAGATAGAAGCAGAATAGCAAATATCATGTAAGAATTAATATGATAATGAAAGACAGAGTATGTTTGACAAGAGATAGAGTTTGTTGTTAGTCTCCATATCAACAAAACAATGTATATCATTTTGTTTTCATGAATAAAGTTCAATGAAGTTATGAGTTTAGCATCTGCGTAATTAGTAGATGCTTGCTAAGGGGGCCCACTTAGTAAGTATCTATAGCTAGTTAGTTAGTTGTTCTTTTCTGTTGATCTTCAATTAGCTTTCATCTTTGAAGTTTTCATACAAACTCAGTCTTATAGTGCTCTTGCAGCATAGAGAGTCTATCCCTGTGACTGTTCCTGCAGCATAAGGCCAGTTCATAGTTTGTGTTTCAGTCGTAGTTGTTATGGTTTCTATCGTAGTCAAGTTAAAGAGTTTTGCATTACCTTCTTGTGGCGTAGATAAAATTCCTTTCCTGAATGTATTTCTGCTAAGATTTGACTGAAACTAGTTCCTAGTGCATATATTTTTCCACGCCATTTAAAGTATACGTCCCTTGGTTTGACAAGTAAATGAACATCCACAGAGAGGTATTAGTCACCTATTAGAATGTCCAATTCCCAGGAAAGGTTTTACTATGATCTTCATATCCTTTTGTGGGCACGACCACTAGACTAACTTCCTTCCAGTAGCAACAACTCTCAAGAAAGCACTCAACAATGCATCCATGTGTTCCAGAGAGGGTTTAGGCCCATTGGTAACACACTCTCTCTTTCACTTTCCTTTCTTAAATGTTTACTTACTATCTCGTGGTTTGGGCTCTACTCCTAAAGTGAGTTTTTCTTTCACCACATGCTTTGTTAACCTCATTTGTACTCCTTTCCAAGTTGTCTATCTGTGGAGATGGGAACACCAAAAGAGGGGTATGACTGAGGGAAACCCCTATAAAACCCCAACCATTTCCCCTTGTTGTTTTGTGTGTATATTTCAAAGAGGAGCTCAGACTAAAGATCCAAATGTCCAATAAAAGGTAAGCTCTCTCCAAGTCCCCTTGTTTTTGTTATAGTTTCTATAGACATGCAAAATTAGCATTATGCATAGTCATCCGCTCATTGAATAAATCAAACACAGAAAATCCATTCGCTAGGAAAATCAGGTCTTTAGTCCTAAGGTTATGCATTTAAATAAATCAAAGGCTCACATCATCCTTTAATTAAATAAATCAAACTTTATTTAATTAAAATCTCAAAAGTCATTTCCATCCTTCTTGATTTAAATAAATCAAATATCCAAGTCCTAAAACTCAAACTAACCTAATCATCATTAATTTAATCTAACCATGATTAAATGCTAATCTTACCCACTTGCATCCTCTAGATATCTCCACTTGCACAAATAAATCAATTTATTGATTTATTAAAAGCAATATTTTCACTCAACATGGCCCTCAAATTTGAAAATCATGACAAGTTGATTTGTCCCTCCAACATTGCATTTATTGCTCTTTTTCTTGTCCCCCTCTCTAAATTTATTTCCAAATTTGAATTCAAATTCTCCCTCTCATGGGCACATTTCCCTAATCTTGCACATGCATCAACCACTCACCACTTGACAAGTGTCTTCCTCTCATTTGTCCAATCTTAGTCCCACATTGGTCCCTCTTCAAATCTTATGAATTTAAATTAATCAAAGGCTCACATCATCCTTTAATTAAATAAATCAAACTTTATTTAATTAAAATTTCAGAAGTCATTTACATCCTTCTTGATTTAAATAAATCAAATATCCAAGTCCTAAAAGTCAAACTAACCTAATCATCATTAATTTAATCTAACCATGATTAAATGCTAATCTTACCCACTTGCATCCTCTAGATATCTCCACTTGCACAAATAAATCAATTTATTGATTTATTAAAACCAATATTTTCACTCAACATGGCCCTCAAGTTTGAAAAGCATGACAAGTTGATTTGTCCCTCCAACATTGCATTTATTGCTCATTTTCTTGTCCCCCTCTCAAAATTTATTACACAAATTTGACTTTAAATTATCCCTCTCATGGGCACATTTCCCTAATCTTGCACATGCATCAACCACTCACCACTTGACAAGTGTCTTCCTCTCATTTGTCCAATCTTAGTCCGACATTGGCCCCTCTTCAACTCTTAGCATTTGAAAATCTTTAAATAGAGGCTTCATCCTCAAGCAAATCCTCCACAATCTGATACAAGGTTAATCTCTTCAATGGGGAGCGAATCTTGTCCACACCATCTTCATATCACATTCATAGCAATTTCATCATTTAGCTTAGCTTGATCAAGGATTGGGAAAGGGCTTCTTTCCATAGAAGCACCAATCCAATATGAGATGACTCACTTCATATCTTTCATGTGCTTATTTAGCTTGCTTTTATGATTTGTGTGCATTTGAAAGCATTGATGTACCATTTCATATGGATGTTATTTTCTTTGTTTTAAACTAGCATGCTAATGTGTGTTGTTTGTTTTGAGAAAATGCAGATTTCACCATCTACAGTTTTTGGCTTCATGCTTGTTTATTTCATTCAATACATCACAGGTCTAAGATTAGAAGTGAAACCTACTTTCATCTACTTGAGCTCCTGAGCAGTCTATTGCTTAGGATGCCAACACGTCTTTTAGATGATAGCGCACTGCGTTGGCATCCTAGAACTATGCTATTGTCTTTTGGCAGAGAGCTCACTCATTTGAGGTAGAAATATTGGGGTTTCACTCTCTCGGGATCCAAAGCAACTTTCTCTAAAATACAACTTTGGTGTACTTCTCTACATTTTCGATAACTTGCTTATATTGAGGTGTATAAAGGTATGTGGAAGATCATGATGGGCCAAAAAGTGGCGATATGATGGTTATGTGTAGGGCTTGTGGCCGATTACTTCTTTAAACCCAAAATTGATGAAATGAAAAGGTTTTTTAAAGGAGATTCTCATCTTTCCACCAATATAAATTATGCTTTACTTTGAATTTAATAAATAATTATTATTTATTTTTCTATTTGAGTTACGAATAAAGTCCTGATTGATAAGCTGATTGAAAAACATCTATAGATCTCAAACAATATCATATTTTTTGAATCCAAAACATGTCTCACATTCTATGCTTCACATACTATAGGATTAAAAAAAAAAAAATTGAATTTCATGAAGTTTTGACCAAGTTAAGGTGGTCTATTGAGTTTTATATTTTTAAAAAGTTGTAATAAAAATTCATAGTTAATTAATTACTTGGAAAAATTAAAAAATATGCATCACATCGGACATGAGTCCTCTACTTATATTTAAAATCTTATAAAAAAATATTATCATTTTATTGTGGTTAGGGTGGTCAGATAGACACCTACTTTTTATTTTTCCCTTGAAATTTAATTACTAATGCATGGAAATTTCAAATTTTCACCAAATAGATTTTTAAAATAATAAACCTAATAGTTTAGAAACTACATTCAATTTGCTACAGATTCTATTCTTACATATTTTTGAAATAATATAGATAATTTATTCAAATTTTTACATCAAGTTTCCTAACTCTATTTTTTCTGAATTTTTCAGCACTTAAGGGCCTATTTTTTCCATTATGATCCTGCACATACCCATCAGGACAATTCATTCCTTGGTGATCAATTGAGAACAAAGAGACCCATGTGCATCAAATCCCTCTTAT
Source organism: Sequoia sempervirens (assembly GCA_007258455.2). Classification (NCBI taxonomy): domain Eukaryota; kingdom Viridiplantae; phylum Streptophyta; class Pinopsida; order Cupressales; family Cupressaceae; genus Sequoia; species Sequoia sempervirens. The sequence goes on from VDFB02105785.1 coordinate 556,256,372, forward strand.
ATAATAGGTGGGATCTACATCCTTCTCCTTGGATGAGTATACCTTCTTGTAATTCATGATCATAGGTGTAGACATGGTTCTACAATCCTCCATCTCAAACCTCCTGAATTTTTTGATATAGTATTTCCCTTGTCCACAAAAATATCTCCATCTATCTGCCACATCTCCATGCCTAGAAAGTAGTGCATAAGCCCTAAATCCTTCATCTCAAACTCTGTTGCAAGGTCCCTCTTGCACTACTCTATGAGCCCTAGTGAACATTTTAAAAACAAGTCATCCACATATAGAACAAGAATGAGAACCTCACCCCCAACCACCAAGTAGTAGAGGTTAGCATCTGAATCACTCTTCACAAAGCCCATTCCCTGCATGTATCTATCAATGTGCTCATACCATGCCTTGGGAGCCTGCTTGAGTCCATGCAAAGCTCTCTTCAATCTGTACATGTGGGTCTCATTGTTGTGTGTTACAAAGCCCTCTGGTTGTTCTATGTGTGAGCACCCCTAAATCTGAAAATGGATAAATGTCCAACACTCCAAAACATGGGTTAGATAATACCAATGCAAACTTACTAATGCTCCTATGAAATAATACATTATGCTTCATGAACAAAATGAAATAACAACATAAACCAATAAAAAGCTTAGAGAAGCACTATGCACACCTATTCTATAGTGGATTGTTGTCACTTTGATGGGAAAAGTGACCCTTTCCCAATCCTTTGAAAAGCCAAATGATGAAGATGCTATGCTATGAAAATGACAAAATTAGCTCTCAATGTGAAGAGAGTAACTTTGCATGAAGTTGTAGATGATTAGAAAGAATGATAGCCTCTCTATTTATAGAAGAGTTTGATGAGAGAAGAAACAAATGGGATGAATGTGGGATGAAAACCAAACCAATAGGAAGGAGCCACTTTTCACCATGTGAATGGGCCAAGGATGTGCAAGTTTTGATGAATGTGCCAATAAATGCATATATTTGAAATTTGAAAATGTTGAAATGACAAGGTAGAGGGAGAGTCAAATGGAGTAATGACTACTTGGCTCAATGCAAAAGGACTTGTAAGGTGACATAAATTCCTTGTTGGAAGGACTCATCCCACTTGGAGGGAGATTTGAAATGGAGAAATATTACACTTTTATGCCATGTTGATGGAAAATGAAGATTTAATAAATTAATTAAAATCATTTATTTGTGCAAGTGGGAAAAGCTAGAGGATGGGACTTGCATTAGATTTAACCTTTTAATCATGATTTAGTTAACTTAAGTGAAGATTAGGTGATTTTACTTTTTGACTTAGATTTATGGATTAAAATAAATCAAAAGGAGATGGAAAATGATTTAGTCTTAGTTAAATAAATATTTTGATTTATTTAGCTAAAGGGGATGATGTTAGTGATAAAGATGGATTTATTTAATTTAAATGGAGAACTTTAAAGATTAATCAAATAAAATTGATTTATTTGATGAATGGATGAATATGAATTCATTAAATACATGATGCCAATTTTGCATACATCTACATTTTTCCCCTCTTTGAAGCAATTTACTTGCTATGTTGGTTCAAAGAATAAACTTAACAGTATCAAAATTAAAAAAAAAAATTGCTTTTTTTGGATGCCCCAGCAGAAAGAAGTACAGTAGTACATTGCCCCCTCGAGAGATCGAGTCAAAATATTCGATTTGAGGGTTGATCTCATGACAAAGAGGTTCAAGATGGATGTATGGATGGTAATTATGATGATGCAAATGAGATGTTTTAAGATGCTTAGAATACCCAATCTATATTATCCTAAACAACTTAAAATGATGATGCAATGCATTTGAGATGGATGATGTGACGATGCCTATATGATTATGAAATGGATGTTTTATGCACATGTTTGGTTTTATGAGATGTTTAGAATAACAAATCTATATTATGATGATGAATGATGTGTAGTATGTTGGTGGTTTGTGGATGCAAGATGTATGCATTAGCGATGCTGATTACTTGATCATGACATGATGTTAGCGTAAAGAAGAAGAAAGAAGAAATGAGATGATGATAAGAAGATCCAACAAGCCAAATTTATGATGAAGATCTCAAGAATTGGGACTTTAAAAGGGCCACTTACCTTATGTTTGATAACACACATAAGCATGATGCATCAAGGTATAAACAACTAGGATGGCATTGCATCTAGTGTGATGGACTTTGACTTGACAATCAGATAGGAGTACTCATGTTCACACCTGACATATGAAACCTCATTTAAAATACAGTTCAAATATTTCAAACATCTCTGACCAAAACATAGAAACGAAATCCTTCCTATGTGGTCAACAAGACACCTAAAACACCCTCCGTACACCCAAATAAAGCAGACATGACCAAAGTTATATTACAAGAACATCCAACAAGTGTAGCAAATAAAAAGATAATGATCATTTCCCCATTCCTATCTCTCCAAATCCTTGTGTTCAGACATCATCGAGAGTTCGTTGGAATGAGTTCAATAAGATAAATCAAAAGAGAAATATAAAGTAAACAAACAAGCTAATGTTCTTCAATACCACTAGCCAGGACTAAACTATGGTGATGTCTGATGTTGATGTCCATTGTAGGAAGGATGCATCCTAGGACATGATGAGATCAGATGATTTTGATATGGGACTGATTGGATGATAGGCTATTGACACAAAGAGTTAACTAACGTGTTCACGCACTAACCTAGACTTAAGATTTTGACATTTCGAGTTTTCACTTTCGAACTACTAGACTTGTTTCTGATAGTTTCACCAAAGGGTGGAGATGATAATTGATTTATTGTGAGTAATATTTATTGCAGGTGAAAGAGAGATGAGACAAATGGATTTTTTCAAATATTTGGATGTTTTTGGAGTTTTTTGAAGTATTTTGAGGTTGTTTTTGGATTTTATGAGATTTTATGAATGTTTTTGGATTTTGATGTCTTGGGGGCTGATCAAAGATTAGCCTTGCCTACATTTAAGCTCATACACGATGTAGTTTAGATAGCATGTTTTTGATGTTTTTATTTTTATTTTTATGATTTTTTTTGGATTTTTTGCCCGATTTTAACGATTTGGATATGGATATGTGTGATGATATTAGTGTTTTTTTTTTGGAATTTTGTTGAAAACCAAGCTAAGGTTGATTGATCAAATTGATGGATTGATGGTGATAACATTGTTGAGGATACACAACAATGTAAGCAACACGAGGATTCAGATGGATATCCCAAGATGACAAGGGATTGATTAAATTTGATTGATGATGATAACACTGTTGAGGATACACAACAATGCAAGGATAGTGTTAACCAACACAAGGAATGGGAAGGATATCTCGATATGATGATGGATTGGTTAAATTTGATTTGATTGATCAGTATTTTGAAGCTTGATTTGGAACAAAAGATGTTTTGGATGATATGATGTGACGTTGAAGCACACATTAGATGTGACTGATAGTGATGGTTTGGATTGATGTTCAATGATAGATGAAGCTTGATAAGGAATGTCTTCTTGTTAAAATATTCCATGGGCTAGTGATTTGGATTCTTTCTCACAAGTGCTTTGACCAATTTGATTTCACATTTTCTAATGTTCAAATCACCACATAAGTTGGAAGATATAGATCAAGATTTATTCCCAAAGTAAGATGTAAATATTTTCCCCTAGCAGCTAGCAATGTAAGGAATGCCATGGCTAGATGCCTAGATGGGTGTGTGGATGGATGGATATGGTAAGCATGTAAAGGATGCGAAGGATCATCTTGTGATAAGATAAGGTGTTCCAATAGAGGATTCTCATTGGATAACACTTCATGGCTTAGATAACGTTGGGTAGGATATGATCAATGAAAATGACCCATGTCAAGTTGTTTACCATAAGCAAGTGTAAAGTGTGCACCAAAATTTTTCAAGATCAAGATAACTTGGACCATGTATGCAGATGGATGAAAATGGATTAGATAAATAGTTCATGCATGAATGGATTTATTATCGATAAGATGGATGAAATGCTAGATTTATTATGGATGGGATGAGATGCTTTCACCTGAAATGGCCCACATAGATGCTTGATTCTACACATAATTCCTATTTACCAGGTTTTCATCATGGTACCTATCCAAAGCACCGACCATGCGGTTTTCACAAAAGGACAATTTTTTCTTTACTATTTTCAATCCTTTTTCTGATTTTTTTGGATTTTTCTGAAAGATTTTAAGCTCATATTGAATCACCTTGTGGTGTTGATGTAGATTATTCTATAATAATGTGCCATCAATATCTTTCTTGAATAAGTTTCTTTTCCAAGATACATGCACTTGAATAAAACTTTTTAGATTCATGATCTTCTTTGTTGATACTAGAGTTAACTTTGTCTTTGTGTGTACATCACAATAGAGTGCCTTCTAAATCCTTATGATAAAGGGTTGTTGCTAATACATGGTCAATGGAGAATTGGATATCATGTGTGGATGTGTGGACGAAGTGTGTTTAGGGATAAAAGATGGATTGGTTGAGAGTTTGGAACCTTTGACTCTTCAAACTTGGGAAGATGAAGAATGATGGGTGGATATGAAAGTGTGCATGGAATTAGGACCAACTATTTGATACACTTTGTACATCACTTGAGAAGCCTTATTTTTCCTTTGTGGACATCTTTGATGGATACTTTTCCCTTTTCTATTTTTCCCCATAGTTTCTTTGAGTAATGGAGTTTGATAGGGATAATCTTTCTTTGTATTCTTTGGTATCCATGTGTATTTGATTTGACCATTATGCTTCTCTACTTATTCTACTTTGATAATGTTACTTGTGCTTTGATTCAAATCTTTCTTTTGATGTTGGTCCCAATTCATGGATGGAGTGATGGGTGGATGAAGATTCATGACATGGCTGGTTGTAGTATTGGCATTGGTTTCACCATAAGGATTCTTCGTGCTTCCTATGTTGATGTTTTCTTGAGACATAGTTTCCCGCAATATGGTGGTAGTAGCACCTTTGTTCTTTGACTCTGTTTGTTTTGAGATGTCTTGTTCAATAAGCCTTCTCTAATAAATCTCTATTGTAGATGATGTTATTTCAATTTGCTACTGTACTGACTCTGGAATATCTAGTTTTTTTTGACCCGTTTCCTTGAGTGGATAATGTTGGATATCTTGATACATGATGTCCTCAGTTTGAATTTGGGATATATCTGATCCTAATGTTGACAACTCAGTTTGACTGTAGGAATCAATAACCTACTCTTTTTGTGTAATAAGGTTAAGAGTAAAGGAATCCCATTCTTAATGAACATCATCTACATGTCCATCCAAATAAAGCATCTCATGGGTAGGCAGAGGAGTATGTGCTATGTGGATGTGATCATCATTTGCAATATCTTGTATAGATAGGAGAGTTTCCATTAGATCATTTTAGTATATTGGAGATACAAATTCTTGATCTTGATTGATTTCAAAATTTCTTTTGACATGCTTTGGATCAAGTTCTCGACATGAGGCAGGTTCAAAGGATGGATGGCTTTCAAAGGGTTCTTGGATATCATCATTATTCATGGGAAGTGGCTCAATATCCTCTTGATCTTTTGGTGGACTTAGGTGAAATGTTGAGCTAAGGATCCCTTCAGTATCTATAACCATGAGTTCAAAGGGTGTCAACATGTCTTGGAAAGGACCATTGCTAGACTTTGGTAAAAGATGTTGATCATGATTTGGAATAAATTCTTGAGATATTTCCTCTAACTCATTACGTGATGTAGAGACATTTTCAGCATGATCATTGGTCGATGGGTCATGTATTATGTCAATGGGATCAAATAATTCTAACACTCCTTGAAATAGATCACTAAAAAGTGGCTCTTGATGTATGGTGAGTTGATCATTGGATGGGGTAGAAACATCTTTAATGTGTTCATTAATGGAAAGATCTTGAACATTGTTTTCAAGAATTGTGGTGGAGAGATTGCCTATGCTATCACTAGTAATTGAATCCTAATCATTGTCCCAAATAGTTATTATTTTTTGATCAATAAGGTCTTGGATGAGATTTTTGAGTCGAATGCAATTTGATGTTGTGTGTCCCTTTATTTTGTTGAAATCACAAAGGTGTCAAGCTCGTCATACCAAGGCGATTTTACTAGGGGTTCTTGATAGTTCTCATAGACAGGGATTTCAATGATATTTTCTTGTACCAAATATTGCATGATCGATTTGATTGGTTTCCCAAGTGGTGTGTATTTTCGTTTGTTACCTTGTGATATTTTTGTTCATTGGGATGATTTTTGACATGATTGATCTTGGAAATCTAATGACTAATCTTCAAGACTAGTGATTGATCTTTGAGATGTGGTGATTGGGCTTGTTGTTGATGTTGTTGATCTTGATATCCAACCTCTTGATATTGGAGATATTGTTCTTGATGATGTTGTGGATACAACTCAATGCTTTGATGACATGGTTTAACCAATGGAAGAGTTTATTGATTTTGGAGTGAAAATGTCTCTTGGCTCAATAATTCAATTAGTTTGGAAAGTGAAGTAATTTAATCTTGATTTTGATCTTGAAACCCTTGATATAGTTGATTTGGAATTTTGCAAGTAGATTTGGAATGTACACTTGTGGTGTTTGTATGGAATCATTGAAAATTTGATTTTGGACAATGTTTTGATTTGGGATGATGTTCAGATTTGGAGTTATGGGTTGAAATTGAACATTGTTGTGGTTGGGAATCGTATTGCCTTGATTGAGGTAATTTTGATTTTGCATGGTGTTACCTTGACTTGGGTCAATACATGGAGTAATTAACATCTTCTTAGGAATTTGAACAACATTTGTATGATTCACAAACATATCTATCCAAAAAATTTCCAAGTGTGGATTCAAAATTTTGATGTTTGGAAAGCTTGTACTTGGTATATTCACATTTGGCATGTATGGATTTGGTGGGATAATGTTGTTCATTTGAAGACTCATGCATTGATTTTTTGGTTGATAGATTTGTAGGTTTGGACTTGGATTTAAATCTGCCATTAGGAAACGTGTTCCAAAATTTTGAACGAGGATACTCACATTTGTACCATTGAGGTTTGTAGGGGATAATGATCTCATGTATGAACCGTATAAATGTGATTTTTGATAATCAATTTGAATTGTAAGGCTTTGATAGTTTGGTTGGTTTAGACCATTCCTAATCTATGGATCAATTTTATATTCCATGTTCTTCTTGTGTTTCGATCTTATTGCAAAAAGTGAACCTCTAAGGTGTTTAGGACCAATGAGGAGATGAAGGATGAAAGGGGTGAATGATATGGGTGTTGAAATTTTAGAAACTTTGGATCAATGCTAGACTTTAGGATTTAATTTTGATTCGTTTGATTTGATTTAGATAGTGAACTTGTAGATCCCAAGATATTTAGATGTTATCTTAGGATGAACTTGTCCAAAGAAGTGATAATGTAACTAAGTATGTGAGGAAGGATTCATCCACACACACCTAACTAAATAGATGATTTTGATTTGGTTTAGGGATTTACCCAAGTCTAGATAATGATGTTTCCAAAGCTCTAAAATTGTTCAGTGGGATGGGTTTTGATAGATGTTTGGGATGGATGATGTGTTTGATTTTAATCCTAAATGAACCTAAGAAGGACCTTGTTTACAAGACCAAGCTAGTGAAAAACATGCTTTTCCCTAAGAGTAGTTCAAATTTGTGAAAAAGATTTAGATTCTGACAATAATAAAATGAGTACAATCTAGGATTGTTTCTTGAAGCTTTCCTATAAAAGTTAAAAAGCAGTCTTTGTCTAAATTCGTATAGCGTTGAGAGACGCTTTTGGTGATCTTTTGGACTAAGAGCTTTTACCTTTGGTTTCCTGATCTTGATATTGCATGAAATCATTGGAGACACATGTGTGGGATTCAATTGTTTTTAGTCTTTTCTTAATGAATTTATTTTACCACAAACACTTCTGGATTATCTTTTCAAACTAGATGTCCAATGTCTCAACTTCTTCTCATTCCACAAAATATATCATGTGGGACTTTGATGAAATCAAGGCAATGGTTACCTATTGTTAACTTTAGTAATAAAATCGAGATATAAATCCAAGTGTTTAGAAACCTCTAAGGATAAAATCCCAAGGGCAAGCAATAACACATGAATTTGGTCAATTGTATTTGCTTCCTAAAGGGTTTGAAATTTTGATGACAATGTTAAATGTTTGTTTCCAAATGTTTTTGAACAAGTAAATTGTTTTGTAACCAAGAACAAGCACAATCCTATGGATATGAAAGACTATACTTGTTGAGTCCCCACTTGGACAAGCCTAGCTACGCTTTTTTTTAGTGAATAGTTAGATGCTTGACCACACAAGATCCCCTCCATGACACTCACTTCTCAAGGAAGCCAAGCATAAATACCCATGAAACTCCCATGGCATACTTTACATTTCCACTAAAAATTGTAAAAGTGTGGGGCGGCTTCAGAATGACCATTCTTGCAACAAAAAATACATAGGGATTTGGGCCTTTATACAACAAGGGTTTCAATTCAGAATTTTTGTTTGTAGGAGTTGACCCATCGAGGCAAGAGACCATTGTTGCCCTTCTCATCGGAGCCAGCCATGTGATACTGGCCTTTGTTCCAATACACACTTTTATATCCCAGCTAGAAATACACTTGGCTTTACTGTGTTACTGGTTGTGTCATTGCCTTGGGTGAGTACTTTTTTCCCACAAGGAAAACCCTCTAAGATAAACAAAATAAAGCAAACATATTCATAGTTTGATCAACCTTCATTTAGAAACAAAGGGACAACACACACAACATGTTCCACTCACACTCGCAAGATGTTTTGTTCAATTTTAATCCAAAATGAAATGTGGAGATAATTAATTTACCCAACTTAAGATCACCAAAAGGCCTTTCGATTCTCAAGATTTCCGTGAGGCGTGAGAGAAGCACATACATCCTTTTGATGGTATTAATTTGAGTAAGAAATTACAAAACAAAGAAACACTTGTTCATTTTAAGTCCATAAAGCAATGATTTTGATTCGTTTTAAAGCACCAAAACAATATATGAAAGTTTCCTTGTTCAATTGTTATATCTCAAAACCAACTCTAGTAAGTTTTTCCTAAAGTTCCTTTTAAGCCCTTTGTCATGAAAATTGAAATGTTCTATTTAGAGCCCCAAAAAGATGTGAGTTGATTTAAAACATAAAACTAAAGCATAAAACAAAAGCCTTAAAAATTTAAGTTTTAATGCTCAATTTCTTTTCAACTCCAATCTCGCTTTGCTTTTACCTGATTCCAACGCTTGATTGCAATGTCAACCTTCACCTATTCCTATTCCATAGTGGATTGGTTCCACTTTGATATGAAAAGTAGCCCTTTCCCAACCCTTGACAAGCCAATGATGAAGATGCAATACTATGAAGTGGACAAAATTAGCTCTCAATGTGAAGAGAGTAACTTTGCATGAAGTTCTGGATTTGTGGATGATTAGAATGAAGTATAGCCTCTCCATTTATAGAAGAATTTGATGAGAGAAGAGGAAAAAGGGATGAATGCGGGACTAAATTTCAACCAATGTCAAGGTACCACTTGTCAAGAGATGGATGGGTGAAGGATGCACAAGTTTTGATGAATGTGCCAATAAATGCATATATTTGAAATTTGAAAATGTTGAAATGGAGTAATGGCCACTTGGCTCAATGCAAAAGGACTTGTAAGGTGACATAAATGCCTTGTTGGAAGGACTCATCCCAATAGGATAGAGATTTGAAATGGATGAATATTCCACTTTTATGCCACGTTGATAGAAAATGAAGATTTAATAAATTAATTAAAAGCATTTAATTGTGCAAGTGGGAAAAGCTAGAGGACGTGACTTGCATTAGATTTAACCTTTATGATGATTTAGTTAACTTAAGTGAAGATTAGGTGATTTGACTTTTTGACTTAGATTTATGGATTAAAATAAATCAAAAGGAGATGGAAAATGATTGAGACTTAGTTAAATAAATATTTTAATTTATTTAGTTAAAGGGGATGATGTTAGTACTAAATATGGATTTATTTAATTTAAATGGAGGTCTTTAGAGATTAATCAAATAAACTTAATTTATTTGATGAATGGATGAATATGAATTAATTAACTGCATGATGCCAATTTTGCATGTCTACACTATGTATACGTCCTCTACCAACTCACCATTAAGAAACACCATCTTGAAATCCATTTGATGGATTTTCCATCCCATCTATGCTTCAAGTGACATTGTGGCTCGTATAGAAGTATACTTGGCCATCAGAGCGAATGTCTCCTCATAGTCTATTCCCTCATTCTAAGAGAACCCCTTGGCCACAAACCTTTCCTTATATTTCTCGATGCTACCATCTATATTGTTCTTGATATTATAGATCCAATGCAATCCAACCATCACCCTATGTATTTATCTAGGAACAACCTCCCACACATCGTTCTGCATTGTTGAGGTATATTCCTCAACCATCACGTCTTGCCACACCTGCTACTAATTAGCCTCCTGATAGCTAGAAGGCTTTCTATCTACCAACTAACTGACTAATGCCATATAGTGATTATAGTTGGTTGGTTGTCTCCACTATCTACTACTCATCCTAGGAGCTCCCACAAACTCATGAGTATCCCTATGTGTCTATTGAACCTTACGGTTCCTCCTACCAATTATAGAGGATGGAATATCAACCTCCATGTATTTTTGATGTACCTCTTGGATCCATTGAATCTATTGCTCCATATTATGTGAACTCTCATGATCTAATGCACTCGAGCCTATGTTTATACTAGTTACTATGCTCATGATTTTTTGTCCCTAATCTGATTGCACGGTCCTTGGAGATTCTACTCGCTACTCACTTATTCATCTGTTGGAAAATATATGGACCTCCTATATGCCTTGTCCTCCATGAATTTGACATCACTCCTAACTATAATCCTCTTAGCCCCTGGAATAACTATCTGATATGTCTTTGAGGTCTCACTATACCCCACAAAGGGCCCTCTTTTTGGAGTTACTGACATCTGGATTTTTCCTTGTGAACGCCTCCTCTAGTGTCATCTTTCCCAATATGTTATGTTGAACCCTATTCTATATGTATACTACCATGCTCCATGTTTTTACCCGTAAGTAACATGGCATATCCTTGGCATAACCTGGTCACACAACATAGCCTTTGCTACCTCTAATATAGAATGATTCTTCCTCTTAGCAACCCCATTCTATTACGGGTTGTAAGAAACAATCCACTCTCTTGATTCCATCCTTGGTACAGAACTCCTAGAACTCTTTCCCTTTGTACTTTCCTCCATTGTATAATTGAAGAACCTTTATCTTCTTGCCTATAAAATTCTCTACATGATCTTTGAACTCTTAGAAATAACTAAAGACCTCATCCTTGGTCTTAAATAAGTATATCTAGGTCTTCCTAGAGAAATCATCAATAAAAGTAACAAAGTACTCAGATCCTATAAGAGACTTTGTCAACATTGATCCACATATGTCTAAATACATTAGATCAAGAACACCCTTGGAACTAGATTCACTCCTTGGAAAAGATTCTTTGGAAAAATTCCTCAACACACATCCCTTACATACATCATGTTTTGTGCTCACCTCTCGAACACTTGTCACTGTCTTAGGAAGTTATTTTAGTGCTCCATGTTGTATATGGCCCACCTTCCTATGCAATAGCTCTCCTTGATCTCCAAGATTATTGCACTCATAAGTGCCTTATGATTATTAAATCACAACTTGTAAAGCTAGTTGCTCCTAACTCTAATAGCAATGTGTGATTTCAATCCTGATGCTTGATTAACACATGCACCCCTCTAAAGAGTACATTGTAGCCTTTATCCTAAAGGATAGATATGAAAATAAAGTTCATACCCAAATTTGGAACATGCAACACATCATGAATGTGAATCAACTTTTCATTCTCCCTCTAAAATAGAATAGTCCCTCTCTGAATTGGATTGAGTTTGGACACGTTCCCCATAAAAATTTGGATTAATGCCCTCCTTATAACTAGATAAATACTCTCAAATTCCATTCATATGAAATGATGCCCCATTATCTATATGCCAAACAACTTGTGAGGTTGAGCTTACCATACAAGCTATGAGTACAAACTCATTCTTCATTCTACTAGAAAGCTCATTTGCACTTGATGAAGTTGTCATCTCATTTCCTTTCTATTCATTTTTCTTCCTTTGTAGGAAATTGTTGACATAAAGGCCAAACTTGTGACAACCATAACATTTGATCTTAGATAAGTCCTTCTCACTTTTGGATTTGATCCTTTTCTAGACCCCTTCTTCACTTTTGGGTATGTGCATGATCATCATAGAAAAAATAGGCCCTTAAGTGGCAATTTTTTTTTAAAAATCAGAGTTAGGCAACTTGACATAAAAATTTGAATACGTTATCTATATTATTTCAAAAATATGTAAGAATAGAATATATAGAAAATTGAATGTAGTTTCTAAACTACTAGGTTTATTTAAAAAAAAATTTATTTGGTAAAAATTTGAAATTTCAATCCAATACTACTTAAATTTTAGGGAAAAAATAAGAAGTAGGTGTCTATCTAACCACCCTAAACACAATAAAATGATAATATTATTATATAAAATTTTAGATATAAGTAGAGGAATCATTTCTTGATGTGATGCATATTTTTTTGTATTTTTTTCTAACTAAATAATTAATTATGATTTTTTTATTACAACTTTTAAGATTTATAAAAACTTGTATGTCTTAGCACCTTAACTTGGTCAAAACTTCATGATTTTTTTTTTTTAATCCTATAGTATGCAAAGCATAGAATGTGACACATTTTTTAGATTATAAAAATGTGATACTATTTGGAAGCTATAAATGTTTTTCAATCAGCCTATTAATTAGGACTTTAGTCGTAATTCAAATAGAAAATGAATAATAATTATTTATTAAATTCAAAGTAAAGCATAATTTATATTGGTGGAAAGTTGAGAATCTCCTTTAAAAACCCTTTTCATTTCATCAATTTTGGGTAAAGAAAAAGTCATCAACCACATACCCTTTCCCTTTTCCTTCTAGGGTAATGTTTCCCTATTCCACTTCACTTTTCTAGCTATTGTTGTTGGCTCCACTTACAAGACTTAGTCTAAGCTCCTCCTAAGTGAAATCACTCCATATTTGATCGCAACGAGCTAAGGTGTCTCATCCATTAATAACTTGAACAAAGATATCCCACTGCTTAGTAAACCCATTCAGGGCTATTCGTACTAGCTCATCATCATTTGGTTTATCTCCAACAACTTCTAACTCATCCTTGACAAGTCTAAGTCTGGTGAGGTAGCTTGTAATTCCTTCTCCCTTATTCATCTAGGTATTCCTCAACTTTTCCCTAAGAATCAACTATTGATTAATGGTAACATTTTAGTATAGATTTAGAATGGCATCCCACATCTTCTTCATTGTATCTAACTCTGTGATATGTAGAACTATGTGGTGCTTCACATTGTTAATGATTAGGCTCCTTTCCTTGGCATTTTCCTTCTTATATGCTAAGAGTTGTGTTTGATATGTAGGTACAACTACAACAATGGTCACATATTCCTTGATACCATTCTCTTCAAGCAATAAAATAATTATAGCTTTCCAAACACCATAATTTGAGGCTCCATCTAATATATCTTGATCTCTTAAACCTACTAAGGCCATTTCAAAAAAAAAACTAAAACCCAAATAATCAGGAGAAGGTTCAACTGGGTTTTATGATCCCTCAATTTTCTCTTCTTGCCCCTGTGCTAAGCCTTTTCTACCCTTAGATCTATTTTGATACCATGTGAAAAATCTATTGCAGTTACTAATTATTAATCTCCTATCTATATCAATTATTTAATTGCTGAAAAATAATTCACAACAAATATTGAAAATAACACAACTACAATTTCACAAATTAAAATCATAGGAATGGAGAAAAAAATGTAAAACAATAAACATGATGAGGAATTTTATTATACTTGGTGGGAGTTGACTTGCACATCTGCTCAAAGAAAGAAGAAATTGACCCCACCCCAGGTATTTGAATCTTTGTTTGGCACAATCCTTAATAAAAAAATTATGACACTTCTTAGAGAGAAATGATTGAGATTGGTTGTTCCTTCTTGGGGGAAGCACGACCTTGGATATCTAGGCCACAGGTTGCTTTGTTCCATCTAATCACAATGAGCATTAACTTTGGTACAATGGAGGGAGGCATTATTCATCCCTTTCTCTGCCAAGAATATCAATGCCTAGTAGGGCTTATGTTAGCATGGGGAGGGGAGAGCCTTTATTAATCCTAGCCCTTCGTCACATGGATATTTAGCCATTTGTTCTTTCCAACCCATGGGGGATTAAAATCCTCTCTAATTTTTTCACTTCTTTCATTTTTTGGTGCAAAATTTCTTTTACACAAACATAATTTTTTAAGGATAATTTAATTTGTAAATGTGAAAAACTTCAAATCATCATAACTTTTGCTTGGTAACTCTGAATTAAGTGTCATATTTTGTAAAAGTTCTTTTTTTCACAATACATCCAATAGGAATACTCTCACGCTCCCACTATAAAGTACAAACTTATGCCACTTTTGAGCTATTTACAAAGCACTTTATCTATAAAGTGCCAAACTAAGGGGGGTGCGATATAAATAGGGGGTTTTTAATTTTAAATTTTTTGTCTTTTATTGAGGTTTTCTCAACATAACTTACTCTATGTACTCACATAAAGTGCCACAAACTGAATGTGTTCCTTAGGGAGGGAATTTGGAAATTTCATACTTACACTGAATTATAAAGTGTAATGGGTGGTTGTGTAGAGCCTTGATTTGACATCACGGTTATGGATCCTCATGATTATTTCCACATGGTATGTTTTCCCTTGATTCACAATCACAACAATGGATCCTTATGATTCTCACTTCATTCGTTTGTGCCTTCATGCACACCCTTTTCTCATTTTCTTGTACATCTTTTCAACATAAATCTAGGTGTAAATTCCTTGCACACTATTGTGCTTGATTTTAGTGGGCCTACATATTTCTCTTAGAATTAAGGGGGTCTATGAGACTATTATGCTAATGCTTCTCTCAATGAAGTAGTGGAGGAATATTCTTTTTGGGAGGAATCACAATACTATTTGTATTTTCAACTTCATAGAGTTTAATTGCCTCTGTGTATTCATGGTTGAGTAGTATTCATATGTTCACACATGCACTATTTTGTATCTCTCATATTGATCTACATTTATAAGAGGTTTTTTGATTTAACCAAAAACCAGTTCATCTTTGGTAGAGTTAAAAAATTCAACAAGCTTCAAGAGTTCTTCATCATCATGTTCCTATCATTAAGGGACAAGTTTTTGAAAGGTCTTAAATCCTTCTCTTTCTCTTTTTTGGAGAGGAGTTTTGTTCCCACTAGGTTTTCTCCTTTTTCTCCATTTGTGAGAGAATTTATTGTATATGGTTACCTAACATGGCCTTGTAGTTGAGACCCATTTCTATCTATTGCACTTTTGTGATCTCCCAAGTATCACTTAAGGGGGGATGTTAGAGTGAATAATTTAATATATATTCACTATACTTAAGTGTACTCAGGTTGACAAGGTTAGAAAACATCTTATGTAATTGAATGTGAAACCTTTAGGCCTCTAAAGGCTACCAAGGTATTTCCTAAACCTCATGTACATACCTTTTGATGTTGAAATAATTTCCATCTCACCTCAAGATCACTCAACCCTTGCAATCAATGTTGATGACTTGGTCAAATAGGTTGTTGGTTTGCACATTCCATGCAATCCTCAGATTGACACTTATAGGACACTTGTCTATTCATTTGTGCCACATCATGGGGCACTTGTCAATCTACATGATAGGTGGATTGCCTGTTCCTTTCCTACATATACAAGACTTCCTTATTTGTACATTTGGGTTTACTAAACACAATATTTGACATTGTTCAAATGTGCTTGCTTTTTATCTCCATGATCTCCTAATTCTTATATTAAATCCTATAGATTTTCTAAAACATATTTTACTAAATTTATTCAAACTAATAATCATCATTCATTTACTCAAATTTCAAAAAAATATACACATACGCTTCATGATTTACATCATTATTTTTTATCATCCTTACATTCTAATTATTTTTGCACCAAAAAATAACTTTGAAAACTAAAATATTATATCTTTTTGGAAAAGTATTCATGAATTTTATGTTAGAGAAAATATTCATTTTACTACCCTATAGATACTTATTATGCTTCCATAGAATTGAAATAATCTCATCAAAATTCTTATATTTCAATCACATTTTTTAAACCTATATGAAATTATTTTAAAGTTTCCTTATCAAAAGAAGAAATGATATGCCAATGATCTAATCTCATTTCTATTAAAACCTTAGATTTTAATATTATGCCAATGATCTAATCCCATTTCTCTAATACCAACAATAGCAAATTGATTCCTATCCATTTTAACAAGTGAGTGAGAATGATGTAGTTAGGAGTCTCAAACTCTTTGATCTCTCTATTTTTTTCCATGTGAATGTCAACAAGGATGAGAGTGACCTCTATATGAGGTAGGAGGGAATGGGTCTCTAATAATCATACAAAAGACATTTCCCTAGTGATCAAGGGCCACCTACAAGTTTGGTATTTAATGTTTAACCATATTTACTTGCATCTAGGTCTACATAAGAATATTAGAACGAATCATAGTATTAGTGTAAAGCAATAGGTAAATATTAACAAAATCTCAACAAAAAATATTGGTATTCCTATCTCTTGAAATTATAAAAATAATTTCCATCATTAAAACATGTCAAATTTGACTAAACTTCACAAATATTTTGATCGCTCTCCAAATAGGACCATATACAATGAAAATAACTTAGATTCATAATGTTAGATGAGATATATTAACCATAAATAAAGAAATTGTGAAAAGAAATATATTAAACCATTAAATAATTAAATAGTCAAAAAAATAGCTTTGAACATTAAATATAAAAGAATTATTTAACGTAAATAGGGTATAATTTTATTGTTTCGTCATTATCTATCCAAACAAAACTGCCAGTTCAACGTTACCATCTATATAGCTGGTAACGTGAAAGAGCGCACGTTGCGGCAGAGCGGCAATATAGACCAAACGAAATAACAAAGCAAGACGTACACGATACATCGCATGTTCGTGTCACGTGTCACGAAAGGGCTCAAAGTCCAACTCAAACAGTTTCTTAAGTGCGGAACACTCAGGAAAGAACACGTTCATGTCAGACTTGGAAATTTCCCTCCACAAAGAAATCATGATAAAATTAAGCTCTACCAATGTCGAAGCTTCGCAACAAGAAAGAATTTGTCAATCAATGTTTTTAAAACAAAACATAGTCTCTATGCACGCAGAACCTGGTCTGAACATAGTTGATTCCAACCAACGTGACATTTTTTTTTTCTTGTCACGAAGTCCACCAGGATTATTAAACACGTTATGTTGTTTTCCTAATCAATTCCACGAAACGAACATGAAACTTTCAAAATGTGCGCGCAAAATAGCCGAGTCCCGGAATAAATTTGGTAAGGCGAAGAAATAGCCAACGCACATTAACAGGTTTAGAATTTTTAAGGAAAATTCAACTGTCCCAAGGAGAAAATATCTTCTTGTAGTAATTTTCATTGAAGAATCAGGCTATGGCGATGTTCAACTGCAAGTCTCTGTGCGTTAGAGTAGATGCTCTGTTGAAGACTCTAAACCCAGCTATTCAAGAAATTTGTTTGCAGGATTTGGAATTACCCATACATCAACAAAATGCCGTCTTTCACCAGTTTTACAAGACCTTGATAAAAGGAGCCGCATTGATAAAAGAGTGTGAGAATATCAGCCCATTCAACCTGCCTCTGAATTATAGGTATGCATCTCGAATCTTGAAGCTCGAAAAGGAGATCAAGGACTTTATGGCGATGATGCCTGCCCATATATTGCTCCATGTAAGAAGGCTCATGGAAGATCTGGACAGTGTTTATTATCCACAAGATATGCAGCATGCAGATTCACGTTGCATGCTGAAGGAATCAATCGCCAAACAAGCTTCTATGCTCACAAATGATCCTTGCCAGAATACGATGATGCTTCAACAAATGGTTTCAGCTGACTTGAGTGACTGCACAGAAATGGTGAAGGATTCGACGTACTCTTATCATAATAACGTTGCTGGTAAATCTCAGTTCTATGTGGGATTGAAGAAATGTATTGCGGAGTTGAAGGATATTTTATTCCAGAGAGAGGTGTCTATTGTTGGGCTGCAGTGTATTGGGGGCGGTGGGAAAACCACTCTGGCGTTGGCTCTCTGCAATGATCCAGAAATTAAAGGTACTTTCCCCATCCTAAAGCTCGTGCGTTTTTTCTATGCTTTTTGCAATTACTCTATGAATAGTTGGAGTGCTTCCTTCTTAAATGACCAGATTTTATACATGCGATTAGGAAGAGAGGAGATATTGGTGTCTCTATTGATATTTATTTAGAATAATTCTTTTATTTTTTTGTGTTCGATAAGTTAGATACTTCATTTTGTTAGTATTTCCATAATGACACGTAGTAACATAAACAGTAATTAAAAAGTATGTTCATTGTAGACGAATTCGAAGTCATATAAATGAAAATCAATCGTACCAGCCATAAACACTCTGCCGCATAAACATTCAATTAATTTTTCAAATCTTTTCTTCTTCGAAGTTTTAATTGCTTCAGGAACAACAAAATTGCGTTCTCTTGCAGAGATTAAGCAGTCAATGCATAAACGTGTCTCGTTTGCCTTGAAAGATATTCATTTCAACCAAATTGTGCGTGTCATATACCTATAAGTAGCAGAACTTTCTATGACTTTATGGTGTCATATACATTTGATTAAAGAAATTGAAATTATGGTTTTATGTTTTTCTCTTTTCTTTTGGATTGACTCTCGATTAAAGAAATTGAAATGATGATTTTATGTGTTTTTTTAAAAATATTTTGACGTTGTGTTTGTAATAAATGTTTTGTAGCTTTTGTTTTATTTATTTTTTGTCTTTGTGTTTGTCATAAATTTATCATGTTTTATGGTTTTTGTTCTACTTTTTATCGTCATTCTTGATGCAGTTATGTAGTTTTGATTCAAAATGATTCAAAAGTGTTATTTGTGATCAATCTTCTAATTATTATGTAAATTTCTTATTCTTTATACTTGATTTTATCTTTTATTTTTATTCTTTGCAGCCTAGTTCAAAAGTCTAGAATGAACTTGTAAACTTCAAAGAATTAGACCATCTAATAGAAACCAAATAATTTACAAATATGGCTGCAAAGAATAAACTAATTGGACCATCAATATGGCCAACTAGATATTATTCCATTAAGGAAGTAATGCATAGGCTAAATGATGAGTGTGTAATTTATAATAATAACTAGTATTGCATTAATTCCATTTGTTGGGGATGAGTGCATAATTTTTTTATAGATTTTGTGTGAACATGGTGACTCTTTATTGCGATATGGTGAAACCATTTTAATATGTTGGTTAATAGTCAAGAAAATTATTATAGATTTTGAGTTGCATGTTCATTTCTCATTGGTATAGGTAAATGTATAAAACATAACTACATGTATCTCAATGTCATGTTGATTACCCTTTGTCATTGATCATGTGTTAATCAATAAGGTTTGCTTATTGTACTAGCTATTAATTAGGATTTGCAATGTAATATTAGATGACTTGGTCAATATCCATGATCACTTTGCCTAATTTGTCTTTATTTTATTGATCAAGGTTTGTCTAAATGAAAAATTATTATAGGTTCATCTCCACATTATTGAATAGGAATGTGCCACCAATTCTTAGCTAGAAAGATCGATGAACCTAGTGTTTGTTTGATCATAGTGACAAGGGGGAAAGCCACAAAGATTTTCTAGTAGTTGTAAGTGAAGAGGAAGATGAGGAATTATTGGATGATTTGTATTTGTCATAGTACAAATATGTTGACATTTTATGGTGTTTACTTATATGATAATAAATTAAGTACTACAAAATAGTTTAAAGTACCATGTTTAATAGACCCACCCAATCTAGTCGATAAAATGCTTGAGTATATTTATCAAGCCACTTAAGTAAAATGTATGTTTTTCCTTGGCTAAGGAAAAATAATTAAAGGTAGATGTATGGAACAATTATTTCTTATGCCAACCACAAATATTTTTTGTTTATTGATCAACATAAGCCACTAACATAACGCTAGGGTTCAAAAGCTTTAATCCAACATTATTATCTTTTTATTTTTTAAACAAGAAGAAATTGCAACACATATTCTTTTAAAGAGAGGGATTTATCTACAAGAGGATTTAGGAAATTAAACACATTGGTAGTCTAGTCTATGGAGAATCCAACAAGCCAAACCAAGGTATTTGGAATGGCATGAATAGATATGAAGAAAACTATAATTTGTGAACCATGCTAGTACTTAAGGAGAAGATAATTGTGGATTTATAAGGAAGGCTATGTGTAGGATCATCATGGGAAAAAATAGGCCCTTAAGTGGCGAAAAATTTAGAAAAATCAGAGTTAGGAAACTTGACATAAAAATTTGAATAAGTTATCTATATTATTTCAAAAATACGTAACAATAGAATCTGTAGCAAATTGAATGTAGTTTCTAAACTACTAGTTTTTATTTTATTTTTAAAAACATCTATATTGGTGAAATTTTAAAATTTCAATACAGTAGTACTTAAATTTCAGGGAAAAAATAAGAAGTAGGTGTCTGCCTGACCACCCTAACCACAATAAAATGATAATATTTTTTTATAAGATTTTAGATATAAATAGAGGACTCATGTCCATATTTGATGCACATTTTTTTGTATTTTTTTCCAAATAAAAGATTAATTATGAATTTTTTATTACAACTTCTAAAAAATATAAAAATTGTGTGTCTAACCACCTTAACTTGGTCAAAACTTCATGAAATTCAATTCTTTTTTTTAATCCTATAGTATGCGAAGAATAGAATGTGATGCAAGTTTCAGATTCAAACAATGTGATACTATTTGAAAGCTATAGATGTTTTTCAATAGCCTATCAATCAGGATTTTAGTCGTAATTCAAATAGAAAATGAATAATAATTATTTATTAAATTAAAATTAAAGCATAATTTATATTGGTGGAAAGTTGAGAATCTCCTTTAAAAGCCCTTTTCACTTCATCAATTTTGGGTTAAGAAAAAGTCATCAGCCACATACCATACACATACCCATCATATCACCATTTTTTGGCCCATCATGATCCTACACATACCGAGAAGTTATATTTAATTTCCTAGAAAAATATTTATTTAGATCAGGAAAAAAGCTCATAACTTTATTATTTACCCATATTATGCAAAGCTTGAAATTTCTCTTTATGCTTACAAAACATATAGATCACCCAATATTATAAACCAAAGTTCACAAATAAAGATAGATTGCTAAATTACAATTTATCCTAAATCAATGACACATATTTCTAAAATACATTATGTAGCATCAAAAATTATACTCCCTTCAAAGTGAAAGTATAATTTTACACTCTTTGGATCCAAATTTGGTGACCATTTCATTAATACATTTAGCCATCTCCTAGACATAAAAAATTTCTATCAACCTAGGAGAATGTGTGTACACTAGCCTAAAAAAAGTCATATCAATTAAAAATCCTTAAATTAATTCTAACAAGTTATGTAACCATGAAAAATTACTAATTTTAGTAGAAACTAAACACCCATGTAAATCATTGTTGAGTGTGAGGAATCTAGTCTAGGCTACAGGGTGGCCTAGACGAACTATTTTTCTTGATAAATTTGATTTTACATGTTTGTCAGTATTTAAATTCAAAGATGTAAATTTAAATTTGGCCCTTGGTAGTGATTTAATCTTCAAAATTTAAATTTAATTGAGTTGGCTTAAAGTTTAATTTATTCTAAATTCCACTATATGAACATGAATTATTAATTCAAAATTAAGTAGAAGAATTAGGAGACAATTATATTCTACCAAAATACATTTGAATTTATGGGTTTTTAAGAAGATTTTCAAATTTGATCAATTTTTTCATAGTGATTAGAGTTTGATGCCTATAGAAGAAAATGAAGCAATATAGGTTTTGGAGATTTCTTTTGGCCATTTTCAAAAACATAATGACTAGTTTTTGGAGTGTTCTCATCTTCAACGTAATTGATACCCTCTGCAAGGTATATATTGATCGTGAAATCTTGTGCTTCTCTGAACAATCTTATGGGAAATTCAATGAATGGGAGACCATTTTACACTTCACTAAATACCCTTCGAGATTTTAAAAGAAGCTGAATCTTCCTTTGTGTTTGGGGAAAGGGTGAAGAAAATGCAAGAATAAAACTTAACTAAGGTGATGTGCTAAAAAATTTAAAATATTTTAAAACCTTAACAAGTTCCTATTTCTAATGAAATGAACATAGAATGAAATAGACCCTTCATTATTGGGAGGAGAATGTGCAACTAAGGCCTATGCAGGAAAAAAAAGTCATTCAATTCATCCCATGGGAAGCACCCATTAAGGTTCAATGGAAACAAGGAACCTAAATGTGAACAAGATGTTTTAGATACTTACAAAACTATTTTTCCTAACATTATAATACAAAACCAACATAATTTCAATAAAAAATGAAAGAATAGCATAGCATTATTCAATTCTTGAGAGTCTAAGTTAGAGGACCATAAAAGCTAGTAATTGAGAGTCAATTACCAGGATTGTATGTAAAAGTAAAGTGACACAGAGCATTCAACATGTATGGAATAGAGAATAAAATGTAAAACAAAGGCAACATGTGCATAATCTAATACAATATTTCTTCCTTTATTAATTGGGTTTGTAAAATGAACAAAATTCTAAGGCTGGATAACAGATCTAAATAACTATCTTGACATTGATTATGAAATTGCTTATAGAGCAATCATAGTTATATGAGAAATATTTTACACCCTATTTTGTGTATCTACTACTATCCACTACTACTCCTACTAGCACTGATAATGATGAGAGGCTATTGGAAATTACCTTTTATAAGAAAAGGGAAGCATACAAGCATTGAGCACTCTCCATCACCAAAGATAAAACCCTAATAGGTGTCATCACAAGACAATCTCAAGATTTGATAAAAAATCAACTTTGATCATGACAATAAAATTTGAGTTCAATAATAATGGTGGGTGTAGAAAATTAATGAACTGGATGCAACAAGAGCTTTGTGTAGATCTCCCTAACAAAAGGAAGATAAGGGCCTCAGGGCCAAAAGAACCAAGAGAATAGAAATAACATAGTAAAGAGAAAAATTTGTTCCACAATTTTTGGTGACTCATAGGGGGCTTTCACCTATGGAGGTATAAATCTATACAAATAAAACAACATAAAAAGAGAAAAGAAACCTACAATCCCTCAGACCTTGAGGAATACAAAATGCAGATACTCCCAATCTTCATTAGAAGGCAGAGCCGGTGCATCCAACATCTTAGAAGCCTGATCTAGGTCAATTATCTCCTAAAAGGAAACTCTCTATTTTTCTTGTTCTTCCCTAATGTGGAAGTAGAGTTAGGCCAAGAGGAGAAGCACCTTTTTAATCTCTTCAACCATAGGTGATGAGCTCAACTTTTGGAGTTTTGACTAGTCCTACTACTTAACCTCTAAATAATTCTTGAGTTGTTCCTCAATAAATATTGCTCTATCAGGAAAAACTTTAGAGGGTAAACCCCATTGGATCAAAGCTTTGAAATCCTCTCTCATTTCATCAACCTTCTTAGTTAGTGCTAGCTAATAGTTCTTGCTCCTTTGGGTGGCTTCATTGCACATGATGAACTCATTTTCCTTCTTTGTAGCCACTCTTTAGTTTGAAATCCTAGGCTCTCAATGCAGTCTCCTTAGTCACTTGATATACCTTGATTATTAAATTACCCAACTCTATAGAATGGGGGTTGACTATATGCAAGATATAGTTGACTGCTAGGCCAAATTTTGCATTTAACTCTTGTGCATCAATTATAAACCTTAGAGCCATATTCAAGGCCATCATTGCAACCTTAATTATTTCCCAATGGGAGGAAAGAAACCCCTATATTAATGGGAGGAGTTTTGACCTTCACACCATGCTCAATTCCTGCTGGAACAAAGACTCCTAACCTTTTATTTCCTCCTTTGATTGATCAATCTCTATCTAAGCCCTTTGAATCTCCTATATTTCTTGAGATCAATTGCTAACCAGTTCTCCATGTATCTCATTCTTTTCCTTTTTTGATTCACTCTTCTAGTTGCTTAATTTGGTCTGTAGCTTCAGACCATTTGTCTTGCATTTCTTGCAACTCTTTCTATAATTCTCCACATCTATTTTCCTATTAGATTGATATGTCAACAAACTCTTTTTGATTCTATTGCTATTCCTCTATAACCTTTTGCATTTGGGCCTTTAAATCATCTATAACTTTGTGCTCAATCTCTATCTCACATGTTATCTATTCCACCTTAGCCAAAAGTTGTTCCTTTTCAGTCTGAGTGGATTGAAGTGACATAACTACTTTTCATTGTAAATCCTATGCCTAACCTAGGAAGGAAATATCTATATCCTTTTCCTTTATGTTTTCTTAGTTCCTGTAAACTATGGCCTTTACATTTACTAACTCTAATTCATGCTTCTTCAATTTCTTTTCCAACTTCATGTAATCGGTGTATACAACCTTATGCATGCCCTTTCTAGGGCCTATCTTGTCATGGGGAAGCACTTTACCCAAATTCAGGAAAATAATTTGGATCTCATAATCCTCATACCACATCTGTCATTCTAGCTTGGCAACTAGTTGCTTCATAGCTGAAATCATTAGAGACCTCCAATCTTCATCAAAACACGTCTCCAACCTCAAGGTGCCTAGAGCTGCTACAACCTTCACCAATTTCTTATATTTCCTTTCCCTTCGAGCCTTACAAGTTAACTCTATTTGCATTCAAAGGTTCTGCAGAGGGTCGATACTCTATGCAACAATGGTCACACTACCATGGAGGCCATAAAGAGTTACATGGGGTGTGCTTTCAAAAACTTGGGCTTGGGGAGAAGAAAATCAAAAAGCTATTGTTGTGAAGAGAAAAATTCCTCACAAATATTGAGTGGAGTGTGGAGTACTCATTGGGGTAAGGGGTGCAGTGGTTAAAAATAGAGGCATAGGCCTAGAAGTAGGAAACCATAATGAAACTTTGTAACATGGGTGGCTCCAAAATTAAAACTTGAGTTTCACATTGTTGGCTAAGATATTGGTCACCTTGAGATTACATAACCTTTTATCTAGAAGGGTGCTTGAAAACCATCAGCTCTGAATATTTTTTTCTTAAACAAGAACAAATATTCTCTAAATTTTATCGAGGTACAACTCCCTCACCATATTTTCAATGAATTAAAATACTAAAATAAACATTATATTCAGTTTTAACTAGAAACTAGTAAAGGTAAACCCAATACTAGGAAAAATCCCAAATATTAGATGCAACATTCAACAAATAGGAAACAAGCTCAAGAACAATTTATTTAAATCACTTTAAGTACACTATGCACTCAATAATTTCCGAGGAATGAAATTGATCATGAAGAAAATTGCATAACCCAAACAAAGATGAAGTATGAAATTAAGATATCCTTGAACACAAAGATTCAAGAACACCAGATTATCTTCATAAACTATATGCACCAAGACAAATAGTAATTTCATCCACAACAAAAATGTAAATCGAGAGTTTTTTAGAAAGTGTTCTAAGAGAGATAACATACAAAAATAAATATAGTTAAATAGGCAGAGGAGTAACTGCCTCTTTCTGTTGTCCATAACCGATCAAATTTAAAAAGGAAAATAACAAAAGGTAAAGAAGCAGAGCTGCCACATGATGGTGTCGCTTCACCACTAGCTTCAGGGGTCTCCATGAGTTTCTTCTGCCAAGCTTGGAAAGCTTTAAGGATATGTAACATTTCTTTATGATAAGGAATAGCCACATTTTTCATTCGCACCTTTCATTTTAGATGATTGTCTTTAGCTGTCTCAACATGTTGTTCACATACTTTCATGAGATCAATCACTTGAGATGTGACTAGATGTAATACACTAAGCTTCTTTAGATGCTCAACATTTAACAAAGTTGAATCAAGTGTTTCCCTAGCCATTCCCTAGAAATTATCTATCAAACCCTTGTTATATGTGTCATTCCCAATATTGCTTTTATACCATTGTAACCTAAGAGCCACCAAGGTACCCAATGCTTCTTCTAAAACAATGGTACACTCATCTATGATTTACCTAAGTTTTTGTAATCTTAGTTTAGCAATCTACAACTTCCACTCCACACCTTTGTTCCATACCAAGAAATGGGTGTCTAAAGAATTAGGTATAATCTGTTCTGTAACTGGTTTCTCCATATCCTAGCTTAACATTAATCTCAATTAAATTTGGTAATTGCTCCACAACTTTTCTTCTTTTTAAACTATGATAATCTCCTCTCCCAAAGTAATCTTCAAGGTGTTTTTTTCCTAGAAACATTTCATAGATTCATAAATAAAATTACTTTCCTTTTTAATTAAACACTCACTCAATTCTTCCACTTCCCTACTCAGGGTTTGACAAATTTTTATTTTAATTATGGCTTCCTTTCCAACCATGGTTAAGGATTCCATAGAGGAATAAACCTGAGAGAGGGGTTGAGGAACAAGATCAAAAATAGACCTTAGATATTCAGTCAAGTCTTTGACCTAGGCTTTTAGTTTGTTCTTACTTTCTTTATCATTTTTTGATCATTTGACCATCCCAGCTGAAAACACCTGGAAAATATGAACATCTCCTTCACTCGTAGGAGGGCCAAGGTTTATTCTGTTCACCTTGAAATCACTTTTTATTTCCTTAGTGACATCTTCTTGCGCTGAAAGGTGCACAATTTATAATTGGAGGCTTCCTAATTCTTCATCATCTATCAACCTGGCAGTAGTTTTTAACCTCTTTGGTTTTGGAGCTTGAGTTTTTTATAGCAATTGGCCTACCATATCTTGCTTAGGTAACCTAGGTGACACATCCTTCCTCTTCCTTGATAAGGTATCCTCCAACCAAGCTAGAGTAATTATGACTTTAGTTTCCCTAAAACTTGGAGATTCAAATAATGTTCTAGCAATAGGAGGGGTGTCCTTTGTGGGAACAATTGTTTGTGACATCTGAGATGAACTCACTTCTCTAAAAAGTGATTTTTTCTGAGAAGGGGAAGAGTTTATATGGAAATATCCCAAACCTTCATCTTCTTCTTCTCCTTCCTTCTCTTTTCCTAGAAAGGGAAAATTATGTATATCCTCTCCACATGTTTGTGAGAACACATTTCTATCAGGTGGATCATCATTTCCATCTCCTTGAGACCCTATTGGTAATGACTGAGAGGTAGTGTCAACTGAGTGTACACTCACAAAGGTTTGAGAAGTACCTTCAAAACCTGTTGAGTACTTTGTGACCTAGTGTGAGGACGAGAGTGGTCTATCCTTTTCTTAGTCATCCATTCTTTTGTTCTAGGTAAAACATCGACAATTTTTGCTTCAATGGTCTCCTTTTCCTTGATACTCCAATCCATGGAAAGAATAGGGAAATTTTCTATTAACTCTATATAAACTATGTCTACCATGTCGGACCCATCCTCAACAATTCCATGCAGATCCCATTCCAATTTGAAACTAGAAATTTGATCTACAAAAAATCTCATCCAACTTCTTTTGACTTAATATTCATCAAAACAATCAGCCAAAAAGTGTTCAAGACTAGGTTGATGAAAGAAGTTAGCTCTTAGCATCAAATTTTCCTTAACATAATTTTTCAAATCAAAAGGAAATTGTGCATCAAATGAAAGTAAATTATACTTAGAAAATTCCTTCTCAATGTTTAGGGTGTCATACATAGATAGGAAACTGTAAGAACCAAAGCCAATAGGAAATTTAATAGTCACCCTTTTTTCTGCATTGACATAACCTGATTACATCTGCTAATTGCCTACATACTTCTATCACAACACACTTATCTTCATGATATTTTCACAGTTTGATTGGAAAACCAACATATTCGCCAACTCTTATGTACAAAAATCTTTGAAATTGAATCAAGTGACTACCATAAAACCTACAAATTTCATTACCTCAGGTGAAAATCACATCACAGGGCATCCCTGTAATTCTCTGATCATCCTCATAGTGAATCCATTAGTTACCCTCCTAAAATCCTAAAAACTTTTAGGAAGTTGTAACTTATCGAAATAGTCATAGATAGTTACCTTCCCTTGAGGTAGGTCATTAGGTCTTAAACCAGGCCAGGGCCTTATTCTAGTGACAACATAAATTAGGTATGAGGACATATAAAAGAACCTACCGAGAGTAAAGAAAGTCATCAAATGATGCAGGTGATCACTTATAATTCTTGCCCAGTCAAGAAACTATTGTTCGAATAACATAATTTGGATGAAGAAATACATCCATTCTTCGAACCTGTGCACATCTTCATTTCCTCTCAACCTATGTAGTAACACCATAATGTCGGCCACCTCTTCTACAAAATGGGTCTTGTGGAATTTTCAAAGTAACTGGGACTTGCCCCATTTAGGTTTGGCCAACCAATGTTTTTCCATTTCATTTCTATAGAGCCCATTTTTCATTGAGAGCTTAGTTTGGGAAGGTTTTAAAGTCATGTGTGTGAATAATCATCCCTCTCTGGGATTTTTACATAGGATGCAAAGGTAGACCTATGAATCTTCAATATCAACTGATTATCTTTTCTCCTGATCTCTCATGATTGTGAATTATAGTACCCAATACACTCCAAAATTATTTTAGGGAATTGTACTACTATAGGAAATGTAGAAGTTCCAACTAGCCCACTATCAATTACTCATGCGGGGATGGGTGGCAGGTTTGGTTTACTAAAATTGTTTCTTATCTCTTCCAAATTTATAGGTCCAAAATAGGTGTTCCCTATTTATGGTCCCTCATAAGTTAGCCCAGAAAAATGCTCATAGCCCATGTATTTAACTTTTTCCATGACTAATAATTTGGGCTCAAACAAGAAATTACCCAAAACATTCTGAAACAAGAACACCAATATCCCAAAAAGAAAATTTTGAAGTAGGGGATATTAAATATACTATAAATGAAAAATTTTGTAGCTAAAATCACGCATCTCATCCAACTCACCCTCATGAAACAACATGAAAATGGGAATGTTTGTCTAGAACTTAGAAGATTTCCTTAAAGACCCCAAAGAAGGTGTGGGATTAGATGAGCATTAATATCTCTTATTTGATATAGGGTACATGGTAACAATTACTTCATTATTCATTAAAACTATTTTTGAAATTTGAAAACAAACACCTAGACACGGAGAAATGGAGTGTTTGAAGAAATTCATAAAAGTGCACTTAAGTTCAAATTTCGCTTCAAGATATCACCTGAATGAATGGAAAAAAGTATCAATGAAAACAAGTCTAAGTGGTAAAGTGGGAAGTTATGTGAACTGCATAAGATTTCACCCTAATTTTTTGAGACTAGACTAAACACCACCTAGGAAAAGAACAAGCTGACTCTAATTAAACAAAGGAATCCCATAGATCAAAATAAAATGTGGGTTAATAGTGGCTCTAATTGTGGATGAAGACTGAAAAGGATGAATCAATGAACCCAAACCTAACTTAGTACAAACATTGTCTTATCCATTGGGAAACAAAGCTAGTAGAGATAGAAAAAACTCTCCAACACTTAGGAAACAAAACAAAACAAAATAAAATTCTAAACTAACTATGTATAGAAAAGAACCTCCAGATCAATCAAAGCTAGTAGAGTTTTAGGTCTTTCCTATTATAAGGAATAGGTAGGGAGGTTCCATATAGTTATGAAAGGTGAAAGGTGTTAGGCCCAAACTCATGAGTGATTCTAAAAGGACCAATTCAAAGTGCGTCAAAATTTTTATCATACCCTTAGGCTCCCTACATTTATCCCATAGCAAAATTGAATCTCCAACCATAAACTTCATTGGCCTAGCTTTCCAATGAAAAATATTTTTCACCTTTGCTTGATGTATGGTTATCCTATCAACCATGTCTTCTCATTGTTCCCAGATCTTGGTCAAATATTAAATTATTTTCTCTAAGGCATCACTAAATTTATAATATTCGATAGTAGTTTGGAATTTTCATTCTAATATTCTTGTGAGAGGGGAAGTGTACTTTCTACTCTGTATACCAATTCAAAAGGAGTCATCCCAATTTCCTTTTTAGGAGTTTTTTTGTACACCCACAAAGACTCATACAACCTTTTATGCCAATCTTTCTAGTTGTCATCAACTAACTTCTTGGTAATGTTTATCAAATTCTTGTTGTTGGACTTAGCTTGACCATTTCCCCAAGGATAATAGTCGACTGAATGAGATAGGGAGATTCCATAATCATAAAAAAAAAAGAGTGAAATATCACTGGAGGAAAAACTAGATGTATTGTCAGCAACTAACTTGTGAGGGACTCCATGCCTAACTAGAATATTCTCTTTAATGAAATTATAGACCACTTTCAAAAAAATTCTCTTGACTGGGGTGGCTTCCACCCACTTGGTGAAATAATTTGTGGCTATAATGATGTGAGTATGACCTCCCCTAGATTGTGGACTAATTGGACCTATGAAGTCAAGACCCCATTGCTAAAATGACCTATCAATTACTATAGGTCCGAGTGGTAAAGCTATCAATTGAGGTCTTGCTGCAAAAAAATTACATTTTTCACACTTGGCAACCCAATGATAAGCATCTTTAAACATCCCATGCTAGTAATAACCATGTCTTATGATTTTAACAGTAGTTACAGTGGAAGAGAAATGACCTCCACATGAGTGATTGTGGAAAATGGTAAGAAACCTTTCCCGTTGGCTTTTATCCGTGCACACTTCAAAAATATCCCATCTATGTTGCACTTATAGAAAGGATCATTCCAAATGACATATTTAGATGCTTTCAATTTCAAATTCTTTTTCTATTTACCTGAGAGGTGTTGAGGACATTTCCCATATGTGAGAAAGTAGGCTATTTCAAAGAACCACTCATGTTGTAAGCCTACAATTAAGACCAAGGGTAATTTTTCATCTTCTTCTACCTCCTTTAGGTCTTCTACCATAAATTTGAAAAGGCCTCTTTCTCTGACTAACTTTCTAGGCTTAAGGTCCACGTCATATTCTTGCACTTTCACTATCTAGTTACCCCTCCTATTGCAATCAATATCATGTTGAGTTAGGATGCTCTTAATAATAGGGTCTGGCACACACAATTGAGTGTGAATGCAAAATGTAAAAGAAAAATTGTTTAAGTACCTTGACTACTTCACACACATGTTTCTCAATTTAAGAATAATTCAGTTCATGTTTCTTTAATTGTTTGCTAATAAAGACAATGGGTGCCTAGACATTATCGTGATTTACTTGTAACAATCTGGTAGGCATAGTATGTTCTAAAGCATAGCAATAAATGATGAAAAATTTCCTAAAATCATGATTGAATAGGGTAGGAGCTTGAGCTTAGTGATTTCAAAGAAGTTTGAGACAAATTTCCTCAAGAAATTTACCTAACCAAAAAAATACTTTATGCTAGTCTGGTTTGAAGGAAGGCTTAATTGTAAGATAGCATTTACTCTTTTGAGGTCTATTCTCACACCTTATTTGGACACAATGTGACCTAGGAGTTTTCCCTTAGTGACAAAAAAAATGGAACTCTTGGGATTAAGAGAAATTCCATGTTCTTTACAACTCTGTAGAACTCGCTCTAGGTCTTGTATGTGATATTTTATTTTCTTGGAGAACACTGTTAAATCATCAAGATAGATGACTATGATCTTGTTTCAGAAATCACCAAAGGATAGGTCCACATCTTGCTGAAACATCGCTACTGCATTGATAAGCTCGAACAACATCTAACTATAAGAGAAGGTTCCCCAAGGTGTGGTAAATATTGTGTTATGTTGATCTTCTTTTGCTACACTGATCTGGTTATAACCAGAGAAACCATCCAACATAGACATCTTTTATGAACCTATGGATTCTTGTAGGGTATGATCCATTTTGGGAAGGGGATAGTTATCTTTCAATGAGGCTTGATTTAGATTAACGAAATAAACACATATCTAAATTTTTCCATTTTTCTTGTTAACTGGAACAATATTCACAACCCTAGTTGAATGATGTATGGTTTATATAATTCAAGCTTTCATCATTTTTCCAATTTCTCTAAAAATTGCATCAGTGACTTTGGGGTTATAGTTTCTCTGATTTTTCCTAAAAGTGGCCTTTCCTTCCTTAAGTGGAATGTGATGTTGGAATTTTCCATTCATGAAGTTCTTCAGGTCATCGTAACACCAAGCAGAAACTTCTTTATAGTTGATAAGAAGAGCTATCAACATTTCCTTCTCTTCAACTAAGCAAATTTTTTTGATATAAATGATTTTAGTAGAGTTTGGATCTCCAATATTGACCACTTTGAATTCACTAGAATGGTTAGCAGATTCCTTCATCTTTCACTTTATGGAGTGATCATGGCAATCAAATAAGTCTTCAAGGGAAACTAGTCCCTTTAGTATTTTTTTCCCCATTAACTGAATAATTTCATCTTTGAGGGAGCTTATTTTTCAAAAACAAAAATCCTTACATTCATTATCTCCTCCTTCAAAGAAGACTTGAGTAAAGGCTAAGGAATTCTCATTGAAGGATTTAATCTTCTTGTCATCATCAAAAAAATTCCAATAGTCAACATTATTGGGAAAAATTGGCCTTTAAATTATTTCAATTATGTAAGGCTTGTTTATAAATTCAATATGTGGAAGTAACAAAGAGGCGGAGGCTTCTAGTGAATCAAGCTTGGAATTAAGTTTTCTGGGAATAACTTCTATCAAGAAGGCATCAAAATTTTCAATAGTTACCCAAACTCGATTCTAGTAATGCTTCAACCTTTCATTTTTAACTATGAAAGTGATATGTATTTGTTTAACAACAAATTCTACATCCCCTAAAACTTTAAGCAATTTAATTCCCATACCTTTAGCTTTGATTAGTCCTAATGGGAGAGCCTTTTATTCAATAGTATTGTTTGTGTTTGCAAATTCCAACTTATAGACAAAATAAAATTTCTCACTAGAGGGAGAAAAAAGAACCCCTACTCTGGATCTAGCATTGGAATAACTTCCATTGAATTCCATCACCCATAATTCATGTTTTGAATCTTGAACATGCACATTATCTCCTTTTTCTTCTTTTGAGAAAAGCATATAGTTCCAAAACTCATTCTCCTCATATAAAATCTATGTTTTAAGGTCTTCTGACTTAAGCATAGTTATCTTAGCTTTAGATTCAAAATCCAATTTCACCTTCTCTTTTTTGATTGGTATAGTAGCATATGACCATTCTAATTGTATTTCTCCTCTTAGGTCTTTGCAGAAGCTCCTACTTAGAAGCATACCATAATTGGTTGGTATGTTTACAACCAAGATAGTGAGTTCGAGTCATTTACTTGGATGATTTGCAAGTGAAAATTGAGCATCTTTAATTTTCCCAAATAGGGGAACCTGTTTGGAATCCATAGAGTAACACTTCTTGAAAGTCCTAGTCATCTCAAGCCCCAAGGCTTTGGAAATTTTTGTGGGAATGAAATTGTTAGAGGCACCTAATTTGATGATGTAATTACTACTCTAAATCCATTCACAAATAGTGATACATAAAATGGGTTAGGCTTTAAATTAGAGGTGGAAAATGAAGGTGTCCTACTGCTACATGCAATGTTGGTGGATGAATCCTGAGAACTAACCATTTTGTTTTCCAAGCTTCATGAGATTCAGAATGCTTTGGCCTAACATATTCAGTTAAGCTATCCAACTCCTTAATCATCATTAAATATTCTACTTAGGAAATTTTCACTTTAGAATTTTTGCATAACTCTAAAATATCAAAGGACCCTATTGTAGTTACAATGGGTGATGCAACTATTTTTTTAGGGGAATTATCAACTACACTTTGCAAGGCGTTTCCACCCTTTGAAATTGTGCTCATGTAAGTAAGACTTTAGGAGGATTTGGAGTACCTTTTTTATTAGAGTGTTGATAACTTTAGGTGATGGTGGCACAGGTAACATCCTTCAAAGTGATGTAAACATCCCCTCTATCATCATTATCTTTGGATTCCAAATACCTTTTTGAAAAGTTTCCATATTGATTAGATGAAGTACTCTCTTGTGTTACATCTTCAATAACCTTCTGGGTGGTGCTCGACTACATAAATCTATTAATCTCAGGACAATTATCACCATCATGATATGATGTTAGGTGAAAAAAACACATATTCTTTTTATTATTTGCAAAAGGATCCTCAATTGATAACCTCTATTGAGTTGGAGGCAAGGGAAGTGTCTTGTTCCCTAGTTGAAAATTTGCTCTCCTAGGGATGTCCTAATAGGGTTGATTTCCTTTCGAAATTTTCCTCTTGAGAGCAATTAAATCATTGGCTAATCATATGATCAAAGGAAGTAGTTGGAGATGCTTTGTTTTTTTGAAATTTCCTTTTCCATTTTCCAAATGAGATGAAATCATCTTCCAGCTCAATAGCTAGTGCTTGCATAGCTTCAAGAGTATTTATCAGTTGTCTCTTTAAGAGGAAACCAATATCAGGATGTTACACATTTATGAAGAATTTTTTTTGCATTTCTAGGGGAGGTATCTTAGCAGCTGTAATCTAGTTCACTATCCTATTGAACTTAGACACAAAGTATCCCATGGGCTCACCCGCTTCTTTCTTCATTTGAGTAACCTGCAATACTATAGTTAGGTCATTAGCCACACTTTTGAATCTTGCCTCAAATTTACTACACATTGAGGCCCAATTATTGATGCATCCATGAGGTAACTAATAAAACCATTGGGTTGCTACATCGGCTAAAGATTCTACAAATTATAATCTGACTACTACATCTTCTTCCTATACAACAAGCACACCACATGCAATGAAGAAAGCATCAATGTGTTCCTTTGGTGAAATCATTCCTCCCCTCAGAATTTAGGAAATTTCTTGCAAGAACGCTTAGGTAAATAATGTAGGTTATTTCTAATTGTAGGGGACTCAGATTAGCGCCCTAGGGAATAGGATGTTGTAGTTGTTAATCAGACATATTAAGGGAAAAATTAACTACAAGTATTAAAACAATCACGTGTAAAATGAGTGCTTGGAAGATAGTGTGATTTGAAGGTGTCCTGGTCAATGAAGCAGGTCTACTTCTATCCCCAGCTCTTCACCTTCTTGGAATAATATAGGAAAAGTTACTTTTTTGAAGGGTTTCAAAAATGGGATAAGAAATTCCCCTACTCCTCTACCCCCTCGATATGTGTAGGATCATGATGGGCCAAAAAGTGGTGATATGATGGGTATGTGTACGGTATGCGGCTGACAACTTTTTTTACCCAAAATTGAAGAAACAAAAAGGGTTTTTAAAAGATATTCTCAGTTTTCCATCCATATAAATTATGCTTTACTTTGAATTTAATAAATAATCATTATTCATTTTCTATTTGAATTATGACTAATGTGCTAATTGATAGGCTGATTGAAAAACATTTATAGCTTTCAAATGGTATCACATTTTTGAATCCAAAACATGCGTCACATTCTATGCTTCACATACTATAAGATTAAAAATAAATTGAATTTCATGAAGTTTTGACCAAGTTAAGGTGGTCAGATATGAGTTTTTATATTTTTTAAAAGTTGTAATAAAAAATTCATAATTAATTATCTACTTGGAAAAAAATTACAAAAAATATCCATCACATCGGGACAAGAGTCCTCTACTTGTATCTAAAATCTTATAAAAAAATATTATCATTTTATTGTGGTTAGGGTGGTCAGGTATACACCTACTTATTTTTTCCCTAAAATTTAAGTACTACTGTATTGAAATTTCAAATTTTCACCAAATAGATTTAAAAAAAAAATAAACCTTGTATTTTAGAAACTACATTTAATTTTCTACAAATTCTATTCTTACATATTTTTGAAATGATATTGATAACTTATTAAAAAAATTATGTCATCTTTCCTAACTCTGATTTGTATAAATATTTCACGACTTAAGGGCCTATTTTTTCCATGATGATCCTGTACAAAGCCCCTTAGTAAATCTCTGATAATCCATGATTAATTGAGTTATCTATGTATTATACTTAGAAAAAGAAAGAAAATCTCGCCAACAGAGTTGCCCTAACAGATTGGGAACCTTGAGATAATATAACCTTAAATTTGGAAAGGTTCTAGAAAACTGACAACTCTAAATATTTTGTTCTTAAATAAGAACAAATATTCTTTGAGTTTTATTGAGGCTCACCAGATTTTCAATGAATTAAAACACTAAAATAAATAATATATTTTCTTTTAACTAGAAAGTAGTAAAGGTAAACCCAATAGTAGGAAAAATCCCAAATATTAGATGCAAGATTCAACAAATAGGAAACCAACTCAAAGACCAATTTATTTAAATCACTTAAAGAAGTAAACTATGCACTCAGTACATTATGAGGAATGAAATTGATCATGAAGAAAGCTTCATAAAGCTTCATAACCCACACAAAGATGAAGTATGAAATTAAGATATCCTTAAACACAAAGATTCAAGAGCACCAGATTATCTTCATAAATTGTATGCACCAAGACAAACAGTAATTTTATTCATAGAAAAAATGTAAATCGAAAGTTTTTCAGAAAGTGTCTAGAGAGAGATAACATATGAAAATAGATATAGTTAAATAGGCAGATGAGTAACCACCTTTTATGTTGTCCATAATCAAACAAACTTGAAAAGGAAAACAAAAAAAGGTAAGGAAGTCGAGCAGTCTTGATTGTGTCACTTCACCTCCAGCTTCAGGGGTCGCCATGAGTTTCTTCTACTAGGTGCATAAAGCCTTAAGGATATGTAATAGTTATTTATGCTGATGAATATCCACATTTGTCATTTTTATCTTCCATGTCGTATGATTATCTTTAGCTATCTCAACACGTCGTTCACATACTTTCATGAGATCAATCACGTGAGATGTGACTAGATGTAATTCAGTAAGCTTCTTTAGATGCTCAACATTGAGTAGAGGTGAATCAAGTGTTTCCCTAACCATTCCCTAGAAATTATCTATCAAGCCCTTTATATTTGTGTCATTCCTAATCTCACTTTTATCCCATTGTAACCCAAGAGCCACCAAGGTACCCAATGCTTCTTCTGAAGCAATGATACACTCATATATGATTTCCCTACTTTTTTGTAAACCTTGTTTAGAAATATACAACTTCCACTCCACGCCTTTGTTCCATACAAAGAAATGGGTGTTTGAAGCATTAGGTATGATATGTTCTACAACTAGTTTCTCCATATCCTATCTTAACATTATTTTCAATTTAGTTTGGTAATTGTTCCACAAATTTTCTTCTTTTTCTACTGTGACAATCTCCTCTCCCAAATTAATCTTCAAGGAATTTGTTTCTTGGAAACATTTCATAGATTAAAAAATAACAAACGTTCCCTTTTTAGTTAAATATTCACTCCATTCTTCCACATCCCTACTTAGGGTTTGACAACTTTTTATTTTAATCATGGCTTTCTTTCCAACCATTTTAAAGGATTCCATAGAGGAATCAACCTTAGAGAGGGGTTGAGGAACAAGATAAAAAATAGACCTTAGACATTCAGTCAAGTATCAAACTTAGGCTTTTAGTTCATTCTTTCTTTCTTTATCCTTTTTTGATCATTCAACCATCCTAGACACAAACACTTGGAAAATTTGAACATCTCCTCTAGTAGGGGGGCCAAGTTTTATTCTATTCACCTCAAAATCACTTGTTATTTCCTCAGTGATATCCTTTTGCACTAAAGGGTGCACAATTTCTAATTGGTGGCTTCCTGATTATTCATCATCTATCAACCTAGTAGTAGTATTTAATCTCTCTAGTTTTGGAGTTAGAGTTCTCTGTAGCAATTGTCTTACCATATATTTCTTAGTTAAACTAGGCTACACAACCTCCCTCTTCCTTGATAAGGTATCCTCCAACCAAGCTAGAGTAATTGAGACTTTTGTTTCCTTTAAACCAGGAGATTCAAATAATGTTATAACAACAAGAGGGGTTTCCTCTGTAGGTGCAATTGTTTGTGACTTATGAGATGCATTCAATTCTCTGATAGGTGATTTTTCCTAAGAAGGGGAAGAGGTTATATGGAAAGATTCCAAACCTGCATCTTCTTTTTCTCCTTCCTTCTCTTTTCCTAGAAAGGAAAAATTAAGTATATCCTCTCAACATTTTTTTGAGAACACATTTCTATAAGGTGGATCATTACCCCCATCTCCTTTAGACCCTAATGGTAATGAATAAGAGGTAGTGTTGGTTGAGTGTATGCTAATTGAGGTTTGAGAAGTACCTTTAGAAGGTTGAGTACTTCGTTACCTAGTGTAAGGGAAAGAGTGGTCTATCCATTTCTTAGTAATCCATTCTTTTTTTCTAGCTAAAACATCAACATTTTTTTCTTTAATGGTATCATTTTCCTTGATACTCCAGTCCATGGGAAGAATAGGGTGATTTTGTATTAACTATGTATACATTGGATCTACCATGTCGGACCCATCCTAAACAATGCCATGCAAATCCCATTCCAATCTGAAACTAACAATTTGATCTATAGACAATCTCATCTAGCTTCTTCTAACTTCATATTCATCAAAAAAAATAGCCAAGAAGTCTTCAAGACTAGGCTAATTAAAGAAGTTAGGTCTTAGCTTCAAATTGTCCTTAATATAATTTTTCAAATCAAAAGGAAACCATGCATCAAAGGAAACTAAATTATACTTAGAAAATTCTCTCTCAATGTTTAGGGCATCAGACATAGATAGGAAACTATAAGAACTTAATCCAATAAGAAAATTGGCATTCACCCTTTTTCTACATTGACATAACTTCTTCACATATTCTAATTGCCTACATACTTCTATCACAACCCACTTATATTTAGAATATTTTGGTAGTTTGATTGGAAAACCAACATATCTGTCAACTCTTACGTAGGAAAATCTTTGAAATTAAATGATGTGACTACCATAAAAACCTATATATTGCATTGCCTCAGGAGACAATCACATCGTAGGGTGTCCCTATAATTCTTTGACCATCTTCATAGTGAAAGCATTAGTTATCCTCCTAAAATGCTAAAAACTTTTATGACGTAATTTATCAAAATACTCATAGATAGGTATCTTCCCTTGAGGTAGGTCATTTGGTCTTAAACTAGGCTAGGGCCTTGTACTAGCAACAACATAAATTAGGTATGAGGACATATAGAAGAACCTATTGAGAGTAATGAAATTCATCAACTGATGCAGAAGATGACTTATAATTACTACCTAGTCAAGAAAATATTGTTTGGCTAACATAATTTGGATGAAGAAATACATCCACTCTTCAAATCTGTGCATATCTTCATTTCCTCTCAACCTATGCAGTAACACCACAATGTCGACCACCTCTTGTACAAAATGGGTCTGGTGTAATTTTTGAGGTAACTGGGACTTGCCCTGTTTAGGTTTGGCCAACCAATTTTTTTCCATTTCATTTCTATAGATCCCCTTTTTTCATGGATAACTCAATTTGGGAATGTCTCATAGTCATGTGTGAATAATCATCTCTCTCTGGGATTGTATCAATTGGTTCTAGTTATCCTCTATCTTGATCTCTTGTGTTTGTGAATTATAGTTCCTAATACACTCCAAAATGAGTTTAGGGAATTGTACTACTATATGAAGTGCAATGGCTTCAACCAACCCACTATCAATTACTCATGGGGTGATGGGTGGTGGTTTGGTTTACTAAATTTTCTTCTTATCTCTTCCAAATTTAAAGGTCCAAAATAGGTTTCCCCAATTTATATTCCCTCATAAGTCATCCTAGACACATACTCATAGCCCATATATTTAAATTTGTCCATGAATAAGAATTAGGGCTCAAACAAGAAATTACCCAAACAAATCTGAGACATGAAAACCAATATCCCAGAAAGATGAATTTGAAGTAGGGGTTATTATAAATACCTTAAATGATGAATTCTATAGCTGAAATCCTACTTCTCATCCAACTCACCCTCAAGAAACAATGTCATAATAGGAATGTTTGTCTAGAACTTAGAATATTTCCTTAAATACCCCAAAGAATGTGTGGGAGTAGATGAGCATTAATATCTCTTACTTTCAATAGGGTACGTGGTGATAATTACTTCATTATTCATTAAAACTATTTTTGAAATTTGAAAAAAAATGCCTGAAAGTAGAGAAGTGGAGTGTTCAATGAGCT
Organism: Sequoia sempervirens; assembly: GCA_007258455.2. Taxonomy (NCBI): domain Eukaryota; kingdom Viridiplantae; phylum Streptophyta; class Pinopsida; order Cupressales; family Cupressaceae; genus Sequoia; species Sequoia sempervirens. The sequence goes on from VDFB02105785.1 coordinate 556,296,927, forward strand.
TCATAAAAGTGCACATAAGTTCAAACTTCACTTCAAGATACCACCTAAATAAATGAACAAAAGTATCAATGAAAACAAGTCTAAACGGTAAAGTGGGGAGTTACACAAACTACATAAGATGTTGCCCAAGTTTGTGGGACTAGACTACACACCACCTAGGAAAATAACAAGCCAACTCTAATTAAACAAAGGACTCCCATGGACCAAAATAAAATGATGGGTAACACACATAAAGCAATTAAAATGTCAACCACAACTATGATGGAAGACACATATTCAACACATGGGGATTCAACACGAGGTTTATCAACAAACATGATAGGGGCCGTGTCTAGGATGAGTAGGTCAAAATTGATCAATAGAGGATTTTTCTCTATAGATGGGGGGTCTGTAGATATGAATGAAGCAGTGGAAGAAAGAATAGTAGGTACCAAAATCTCCTAAACTAGAAGGACCAAAGATTTTTCTGGAGTGAAATTCACCTCTTCATCTTCCCTATTTGAAGGTTCTTTTCTTGCCAAATTTTGGATTATCCTTCTCTTTGTAGAGGGTGCATTGGGTGCTCCAAACCCTTCAATTCCTAACCCCAATAAATGTTGGGTTCGCCAAATTACTGAAGAATTCATCATACATTATTATGTCCATTTTTCTCTTGTCAAAATATTGGTAGAAGAGGAGACCTATGGCTGCTTTTGTTGTGGCATTTCCTTCACCTTCCCCTTTCCTATTTTGATCACCCAAGGTGGAAAATTAGAACCTTGGAAATACTCATGTTTGGGATCCTAATCAGACCCTTGATCTAAATTGAATTTGGCCTCTTTATCATAAATATCTTCAAAATCCTCGTTTGTGGAGATAGCTCTGTGCAAGTGGCCTATTTTATTTATCTTTTTCATAGCAACCCTTTTTCTTTAGCTATTATTTGATGGATTTGTCCATCGACATGCTTGAGTTGAATTTTTCCATGACCCAGTAGAAAGCGAGCCACCAGGGGCATATAAATGTTATAACATCCAAGTCAACATGGGCATCTTAGTTGTCTTCAGCCAAATTTCACCTTTCTTCCCAATATGGTCGTGACTCATGTTGAAATAACAGATCCCCTTCTAGATTATGTTTTCATTTGTCATAGATAAGCCTTAGGCCAAGATAGGCTAATTTTCTAGTAAATATATATTTCTCTTCCCTCTTCACAAGTGTCACTTTGCTTTCATCGATGGTAAGAGGGATTGCATGAAGCTTTTTCTTTTTCTTCTTAGTGTTGTAGGCATAATTCACAATTGATAATTATCAATATATTTCTAAGGCAAGTGTCTTGGTAGCTAAAAGGGCTCTCCTATAAACTCATGACATCTAATGAAATTAAATTCCAAGCTCGTGAAATAGTCAAGTGGTGTCTCATTTCTCCTCATCCACTCCACATCCTTAGGAGGGAACCTACACAAAGGTTTTTTGGATAGATCTTGAAGAACTAGGTTAAGAGAATACTCGAAAAATGTATAATAGTCACATGTGCTTGAAAGCACATCGGTCCACACTGAAATTGGTTTGAACAACTTTTATCCACTCCAAATGTTAAATGGAAATTGAATCCCAAAGAACTTAAGGTTCTGGTGCAATATCAAATTTACCAAGAGAAATACCTAAACATAAAAGAATGGTTGTACTCCAATTGCTTGAGCATCTTGTCTGTAATTTTCTTGGCAAAGTAATATCAACATTTTCCTTTTTCCTTTTTAAGCATAAAGGCTAGGCCCATCTGATATTCGAGAATCTCATCATCACAGTCCATTCCATATACGAAGGCTAGTATCGAAAAGACATCCTACAATTCTAAACTAAATTGAATAAATTCCAAAGGGAAGGCATGATACTTACTGTCAGGTCCTCGAATTGTCTCAGTCTTGTAGAATGCTATCTTGTCTCTCCTTGACCTTCAAAATATTTTCATGCCTCTCCATGAGATGCTCAGCCTCCATGTTAGAGGGGATACATAACATATCCATGATGGTTGGGACATTGATGGTGATTTTTAACTCTCCACCCCTGATGACCCCATTTTCCCTATCCATCTTCTAAACAAAGATATCTATTAGCTTTAGGAATGAATGTGTGAAAAGGTAGCATGCACTATGGTAGATCACAATGTCAGAGTCTTACTCCAAGGCTCTCGACATTTCCTACCTACAACCTAGTGACCCCTTTCTGGAAGGCCCCTTCTCACAAACCTCTAAGGTTGGTATGTAGCTTTTGTTCAAAGATATTATCTATCAAATCCTTGAATGTTTCTTGTTTGATGTGGGTTCCATGCCCTACAAATCTGGTATGAGGAAAATTCTATTCTTCTAGCATTTTTGGGTTAGCATAGGAGAAATATCCAAATATGTCAACATAACTTGGTTGAATGAAGGGAATTTAAATACCCCTACTAGAGGATGATGCTTCAGTAGCCATTATAATGTCTTTTGAAAGAATTCCACAAAAAATGCTTCTACACTTGGAGAAATTTTACATCTACCAAGGGCTCACACTTTGAAATTTTTCTTCTTTAGCTTTTCAATTTTCATAGATGCATATAGATTAAATACATGGGCATTATTACTAGCCTTTTGAGTCATACCAGTGAAGGCAGCATGTGAGGAATTAATGCATGTATTATTGGGAAGTGTAACCTTCACTTTGGGAACATAATTAAGTACATTCCTTACATCATTTTCAAAGAAGGAAAACCTTGAGAAATAGGAGATGTAATTGGAAAATACTTCTCCATTAAATAAGTAGGAAGTGGCCTTTAAAACAGTCCTTTCATATGACAGAGCTAGCTAGTGATCAAAAAGGTGATGAACACATCACAATAAGCCATATATTCAGTCATTAATACCAGATGTAATTAGGGCTAAAATATTAAAGTTTACACAATAAAGCATATAAATCAAACCCTAATAAATAGTAAAGCACAAATAAGCATAAAGACATAAAAACATAAAGCAATATTAGCAAATCTTTATGACACCATTGATTCACCTTCATTTCAATTCTCCATTTTTCTTGAATATGATAATTTCCCTCATAAGTATGCAATAATAAGCTTATGATAGTGACTAGCAAAATATTGAAGATTGTTGTCTCTCACTAGCATCATGTACTTGCATATGAACTAGATATGTCAAAATGACAATGACAGTCTTTTATAAGGAAGTCAATTTTGAATGAAAGGATAAGATTGAAAGACAATGATCAATGACCAAGAATAAAAAATGAAGTTTGGACTAGGGTTAGGGAAAAATTATAAGGATTGACGGTCAAGATTAAATTATAAATAATTTAATCAAGGGTGGAGGTTAATTGAGATATGGATAGATAAAAGCCTGATGTGGAAGATAAGATTGGCATGGAAAAGGAAATTAAATAATAAAAATTATTTAATTTAGGTGGCCAATGAATAATTAAATAATTAAAAAAAATTATTTAATTATAGAAGAAAGTGACAAAGAGGACCTTTTGAACTAAATAATTTTTTAATTCAAAATTCAATAGAGTGGACCAAATTAAATAAATAAAATTTATTTAATTAATTAAAGAGGAAATAGGGATAGAAAATAAATTAATTAAATAATTAAAATTATTTAATTATCAAAGACAAAAGAGGAAATGATGGAGAATTTAGAAGTCACAGGCCTAGGATGATTTTTAGTGTCTACATTTTTCCCCTCTTTGAGACAATGTAGCTTATCATGTTGTGTTAAAGAAATTTAGTTAAAACATGCCCCAATGTAAAGAGGATGAGGAAGGATGATGCAGAGGGTTGTGGTATACCCCCTAGAGAGGACATGCATTTTCAAAGAACACGAGTGTGCTCTCAAAATGGATGAGAATACTAGAGGATGAAGGATAGAAGAAATGTTAGCATGGAAAACATGAATGTTAGTATAGTAGAAGAATCTTCAATATTTTTCCAAACATAATAGGCATTACATTAATCATCATTGGGCATTAAAATGACACAAATGGAAAAAGAACACCATGGTATGCTATAGACCAAGGTGTGCAAGGTCATCCACTTGCAAAATAGAGAGTCACAAACAAGGAATGTCTTATCTCATACTAAATAACAGTTGTCTTAGTCTTTTTTCCAAGACAATCCACAAACAACAGTCAAAGAAAAGAGTCAAGAGACATCATTGCTCCTCTAAATTCTTCATGCACTATCCTCGAGGAAGCTAGTAACCTAAATCAAAGACAAATAAAGAAGAAATATAAGACAAAACAAACTACAAAGTCAACAACCATTCAGAGTGTTTGCAAAAATTTGATTGTTTGACAACTAATTGACTAGGTGAATGATAGGTTGATTGTTTGAGAAGTTTGGTTTAAGGAAAAGACGCATATTGTATAAGACGTTGAGTTTGGTTTCGATCATGTGACCACCTATATAAGGAAAATGATGATGTTTGACTAAATGACAATGTTTTTTTTTTCAGGAAGGACACATCTTATATAAGACATAAGTTGACTAGTTGACAGTTTGACTTTTTGACTATTTTGACAATTTGTTTGGTTTAACTGAGTTACTTTGTTGGTTTTCTTTCCTTGTTGATACATGACTTGTCTTGACATTTTGATGACTATTTTTTTCTAAGTTGACAATATCTAATTCATGATGACTGATGGGACAAACCCTAAAGGACCAACCTAGGTGACCTCAGGGGCTCATCGATAGATGGCCTTGCCTACGTAACAATGAACAGAGACCTCGTAGTTCTACATGTAATGACTTTGTTTTATTGAAAAAAGGACCGAGTCATGATTTTATTTTACCAAACCCAAGAAGACTATCCTAATGCCTCAGGGGCACATTGACTGATGGCATTGCCTATATTTAGTCACAGAGGCAATGTAGTTCAACATGACATGATTGAATGACTTTGACTTTTTTTTTAGATTTTTAAAAGTTATTTGGATGTTTTTGTGTTTTTGACATGTTTTGATTTTTTTTTCATTTATTTTACTTTTTGTCTTTTAGGGAATATTTGATTTTTTGGGATTTTTTTTTTGGTGTGTTTTTTTGGGTATGTTTTGAATTTCAATGGATTTACAACTCGGGTAGCCTTTGTGCTAGATACCAATGAAAAAGGGAAAACCAAATCTAGGTAAAATAATGCATGTAGGATTGGTTGAATGAATAAAAGGATGATAGAAAATTGGATGGAAGGCTCATGATAGATGGATGGATAAAATGATAGGCTATAGGGGATGGAAGACTCATGACATAAACATGGATAAAAAGGATAGGCCATGGAATGGAAAACTCAAGATAAATGGATGGGTAAAAGGATAAGATATAGTAGATGGGATGGAAATATCATCATAAATGGATGGATAAAAGGATAAGATATAGTGGAATGGATGTAGGCATCATAAGGAGCTAGGATGTGATCTTCAAGGGCTATGTCACATAAGAATAACATGCCCCATTCTAGGTAGTAGACTTAGGATTTTTCATGACAAAGCTTATGACAAGAGGGATGATGGGATGGATTGGGTTAGATAGGATGAGGTATATCAAGAGATATCCAAAATAATTGTCAACATTTTTCTCCCATGTCTTTAGAAAGATCAAAGGAGGAAGGGAGGATGGATAGATTCAATAGGATAGGTATGTATGTGGGTGTATGGATAAGGATGGTAGGATAGGGTGGAAATGGTATGATGAGATAGATAGTTAGGATGAGACAATGTGCCCCCAAGTGTAAGTGACATAGAAGATCATCAACCTACACATGATGCTTGTTTTCCAAGTTTTCATCATGGTACTTATCCAAGGCACCACCAAGGGTGCTTTTCACCATTGGACAAAGGGATTTCTATTTACTATTTTGATTTTCTTTTTCATTTTTTCATTTTTTTTTTGGAATATTTGGATGAGATAGGGAGATATGGATAAGAGGAACTCAAGTGTCTAGTTCCATGAAAAATGATAGTCCTATTAGACGAATGTCCTCACATCTGGACCATGTCAAAATGTGCTCATAGGTGTTGGTAAGAGAATTTCATGCAAAAGGGATATGTATTAGGTATATTATGGATTTATGATGTGGATTATGGAGGAAAGATAGTGGATTATGTAGGATTTATGGAAAAGGATAGATGAAAGGCTTATGCAAAAGCACGGACCATACATACATGATGGAGAAGATATGTAGGATAGTGGATGGGATATGGAAAGATGGAGGTATGTAGGAATGGAATCATGAACAATGGTTGAACACACCATGATAAAATTTGAAGCTTTTGATGGGAAGGTGGTGTAGGAAGAAATGGTGTTGTTTTCTTAGGAGATGGTAGATGTAGTGCTTTTGGTACCCACATAGTCTTAGTATTTTTATGATTTTTGTTTTTCTTGTGGGATTTTTTGAATTTTTAAATGAAGTGGTAATTTTGGATGGAAGGGGATGGTTGGGATTTTTGAGATGAGGATGCCTCATTGGACTTGATTGCTTTTTTCTTAGGGACCCAAACCATTTTACTTTTGGAATTTTCTTTTGAAGGTATGGGCTTATATATCTTTTTGGATGTGTTTTTCTTTGACTCTTTCCATTGATACCCTAAGGCATGAGGATTTTTAAGATTTTTGGCTTTATGAATTGAGGCATCCAATTTTTTATTTTTGAATTGCATTAAATAGATGGATTTAATGGAAGCTTCTTGTTTAGACAGTGTGTTCATTTGTTGGTCATTATTAGGAATGTTAGGGTATTTATGGATAAATGGATAAGAGGATTGGATGGTAGGGATATTAGGTGTTGGGAGTAATGGTGGTAAAGTGGATGGATGGATATAAGGAGTTGGAAGTAATGATGGTAAAGTAGATGGTGGAAGGTTTATGGTCACACGATTTTGAAATTTGTAAGATAATGGAGGTGGAATTGCATCATATGTTTTAGGGATATGATAGGCTTTGTGATGGAAAGTGGACATAGGAGGCATGGAGGAAGTACCAAAATCTATAGATTGTTTACCTTGGGGTGTGTATCCAAGGCCATATGAGCGTGGAGGGACCTTGACATGGATGGTATCCAAAATACCTTGTTCATAAAGGCCTAAGGGTATGTGCAAGATCATGATGGGCTAAAAAGTGGCGATATGATGGGTATGTGTAGGGTATGTGGCTGATGAATTTTTTCTTACCCAAAATTGATAAAACAAATAGGGTTTTTAAAGGAGATTCTCAAATTTCAACCAATATAAATTATGCTTTACTTTGAATTTAATAAATAATTATTATTCATTTTCTATTTGAATTACGAATAAAGTCCTGATTGATAGGTTGATTGAAAAACATCTATATCTTTCAAACGATATCACATTTTTTCAATCCAAAAAATGTGTTGCATTCTATGCTTCACATACAATAGGATTAAAAAAATGAATTTCATGAAGTTTTGACCAAGTTAAGGTGGTCAAGCATACAAGTTTTTATATTTTTTATTAGTTGTAATAAAAATTCATAATTAATTATTTACTGAGAAAAAAATTAAAAAAATATGCATCACATTGGGACATGAGTCCTCTACTTATATCTAAAATATTATAAAAAAATATTATCATTTTATTGTGGTTAGGGTGGCTAGATAGACACCTACTTCTTATTTTTTCCTTGAAATTTAAGTGCTACTACGTTGAAATTTAAAATTTTCACCAAATAGATTTTTGTTTTTTAAATAAACCTAGTAGTTTAGAAATACATTCAATTTTCTACATATTCTATTCTTACATATTTTTTAAATAATATAGATAACTTATTTAAATTTTTACGTAAAGTTGCCTAACTCTGATCTTTTTGAATTTTTCGCCACTTAAGGGCCTATTTTTTCTATGATGATCCTGCACATACCCATAAGCCTTTACCTTGATAGCTCATGTTTTGAATCATGTGATGGAAAATGGGACTAGGTTTTTTTTGGAAACTAGAGTTGAGTTCATTATTAGGTGAAGAAGGTGAAGTGGATAAAGTTTGTTATTGTCCTAAAGAAGAACACTCATGGATGAAGGTGGATAGATCAATAGGATATGATGGAGGACTTGAGGTGGGATTGATAGTTGGTTTGGAAGGATCATTAGGATCTTTATTATGTTAATGTAGACCCAAGTTATTTTATTTATCTTCTATGTGTGCTTGGGAGGAAAACCTCTCATCATGATAACTGGGATTTTGTGCATCATGGATAGGGATAGATGGAGGGGAAATTTTTTCACTTTAAAGGAAGGCCATGAAATAGGGTGAATATTCAAGTAGGTGAACAAAAATTTCATTATGTGGATCTTGGTTGTATTCTTCATGAATGGTAGTGGGGGTATGGATAAGATCAATTTTCCCATGGATAGGTTCTTCAATGTGAATAGTGTCTTGATCATGGAAAAGATATATGTTATTCATAGGTTGAATGAAAATGATTTGATCCTGTTTAGTAAGAGGGATTGATTTTTCCCCTTGCTTAGGCTTACGATCTTGACATACCTCTTTTCTTTCTTGAATGGAAGTGGATGAGGAAGTATCTTGGAGGGGCTTGAAATGTTCTTGATTGTTGCTAGACTCAAGGAACACCAAGAGGGGGGTGAATCAGTGTTCAACAATTTTTTATTTTATTCCAAATCTTAAACCATCCATAGTACTTAAACTGAAATAAACATAGAAGCACATGAAGGAGACAATCAAAACACCATAACACCACAATTTTTATGTGGAAACCCTATTAGGGGAAAAACCACTATGGAGATTAATTGAAAATTTATAGTCTGTTAAAAGTATGAAGAAAAAGGAGAATGCACATGCATTCAAGAACATTGCCTAGATCTCACTGCTCAAAATAACGAAGGCTCACCACCTTACAAAATGTTTTTAATTACAAAAAAGGGTTGAGCTGAGAAGATAACATCTACAAATGCCTAGTTTTAGTTCTGATGAAGCTCAGTAATAGATCTTCTATCCTTCTGACTGATTCTACACTTCTACTCTGCTCTGCTCTAACTCACATCACAAAATCTTTAATGCACAAATGAAACTATGCATAAATCACTCAAACACTCTTCTAATATTCACAACACACACTTGCTCTACTCTTTCACACCTATTCACACTTCAAAATGAATTAATAATCTTATATATATATATATCTGCTACCAAGATTTTAATCGCTCCAAGTCAACTTCAACAAAATATGAAATATTCTCTAATGGTCGGCTCAAATCACAAATTACATTAGATGTGTTGCCATCAAAGTTGGATAGGGAATAGCTAGGACCAAAAAAAAGATGCTTGAACACCAAAAAATTTAATCAATCACTTCTTATATGTCCGCGACATGCCAAATTCACTTAGTCAGCCTTTAAGAACAAATGAACAAAGAATCATCCTACTAGATTTCCTAACTCATATACTGATTTAAGAGACACCACAAAACTTAGCAATAAGATGACATATATTCTTAACAATCTATCCCCAAGATCCAAAACTAAAAATGATGATTTGGTGAAGCATACAGATTGACATACTAACCAGATACCTTGTTCTTCATTTTCTCTACCGATAAAACTCTAATCTTTACTCTGTCTGCCAATATGAGAAAATATTGATCTACAAATTGGAAAGATGACTTAGGTTTCCATCAATGATAACACTAGAAGCCATATTCCAAAAAAAAATCCATATGCCAACAATCTCCCTCTTTGGCATTGATGGAAACACTTAGTGATAAATGACTAAGTTTCAAAACCAAAATGATTACGCTGCCAAAGTTTAGAATCAAAATTTTAAAACACAACTTCAAAACACAACTCAAAATCCACCTTAGAGTGATAAGGAATTTTTCACTACTCTCTACCCCTTTGACATTAATGAAAAACATATTTTTCATTGCTCTCTCTCCCCTTTTCAAAAATTCAAAATTTGATCAAAATTTGAAGAAATGCAACTACTACTTGGTTCAAAAAATTATCTTGTACTTCTCTTACATTTTCGGAAGAAAATTTTTCCATGCTTCCACTACAATCCCAATGATTATGATCATGTTGTTGTTCTCAGATGTTCTAGAATTGTGGTTTCTTCTTCTATTTTCTCTCCTTTCCTTAGAACCTCAATTAGCTACTCGAGCTTGCTTTCAGTTAAATCCTTCACTTTCCAAAAGGTGTCCACAAAGTTGTTTTTGATGAATTGAACTTTTTTATGGTTAGAATGCAACTCTAGAATTCTTTTCTTGACTACACCATTTTGATCCTGAAACATGTTGTAATCCTAGCCAAATTTGATTAACTCAACTTCAATCTTCTCCAACTTTTCCTTGTACTTCCCAACGACATGAGGCCAACGAAGATGATAATTTTAAATGTTATTTGTTGAATTTGTGTATTTCCTCAACACATTAATTTTACTTTTCAATTGGGTAAGAGATAGCCTAAACTGCTCCTTCAAATGTAGAATTATTTCTTCATCTTTTTTGTCCTGAGACTTGGAGGACATAGCCTCCCTAAAACATTCAATCATCTCTTCAAGAAACACATTTTTCAAACTTTCCAATCCAATGTTATTGTGCACAAAAGAACTAGCTAGAGTTCTCTCAATTATATTTTTCTCATATGAGGGTCTATCTAACCACATGTCAACAATCTTCTGCATTCCATATTTCTCCTAAACAAGCTACAATATCTTTTTTTTGGATAAAGTACCTTCTTCGTCGCTTCCTTCAGCCATTACTACATCTAGTTCTAATGATTTTGGTTCCTTCCTTGGAGTGTACTCATAAGAATCCTCATCTGGAATGTCCATAATTACTTGTTATTTACCTTTTCCTTCAATTTTTGGGGTCTTGTGTGTCAAAGGAGTGTAAAAAAAATCTCTTCTACTCTTTTCTTTTTCCTTTCCATCTCATCGGAAGAGGATCCAACCTCAAGTTCCTTTATCAGAATGGAAGTGCTAATTTCTCCAAAATTCCCTAGCAATTTCTTAAAGAATTTTGCATAATCTTGCTCACATTTTCACAAAGCATTAGAATGTTCAAAAATTTATTTACAAACCGGTTCATTTTCTTTCCATAAAGCATTATCAATCTGCGGCAAGCAATTCAAAAAATACATCATAAGACATATGACCAAGGTACCAAACTTAAAAGGGTAATCTACTTTTTTTGTCAATTGCACATTTTACATCATTTGATCCTTTAGCAATCCACATAGATTGAAATCTTCATCCTCCATTATCATTTTATGAGTGATATAGACAATGCCTACCAAGATTGCACCTTCCCTATTTTTGAAAAATATTTTGTATGAAATTCCATGTGCAATGTACCTTGTTATCAAATCCTTGATTATCAAAATTATCAGAGCCCTTTGATCTCATGTTACTTTGGTTAGGGTTTCGACCTCCTTGTTCTGAATCAACTTCTTTTTTTAGAATATCCCCAATATTGCATCATCCACTGAAATTTTTAATCACCTCTTTCAAAATGAGATCGGGTTTATCTAGAGTAAGAGTGTCCTCATTCAATCTATTCAAGATAAGCCTAACAACTTCTGCATTGACAAGATAAGGAAATTCACTCAAAATATCCAAACTTTTGTGTTTCACACCTTGAAGCCATTTTAATTCATTGATTGACAACATATTTGTCACATCCTTGATCTTTCTACTGCTATATTCATCCAAATTCACAATTACTTTGATTTGCTTCATTTTTCTTACTGTGCTAAGCAAGTTTTTCTAGTGAGCACAAAAATAAGTGAGAATTTTATAAGAAACTAGAATACCTGATTAATTTGATGCTAAATTAACCTTTACTTCTTTAAAATTTTACTGTAGAGACTGTCCTTCTATTCCTCTTCATTGCAAGGTGATAAATGAGGGTTCCAAATACCCTTTTATAACTTCGCACACCTAACCTCTATAACACATTAAATTTTTTTCCCTAGGTGTTTCTGTTACTCTGTTTTCTCATACAATAGGAGAACAATCCATACACAAACCTTCTACTCTTCAAACTTTTGAACAAGTGATCACTGATGCATTCACAAACCTTTAGCACAAGTTTTGAAAAATTCTTGCATTCTAGTGCCAACTAGTAATAGGGGGACAAAGGATTTTTTCTTTGAAAAAAATCCCACTAGGCCAATGGCCTAAGATCAATTTCCAGAGGAATTACCAAAGGCTCCTTCTGGTGTGGGCTCATTTCCTTCATCATATTCACTCTTCCTTACCCATTTTTTCTTCATCTGATCTCTTATCTCTTCCATAGCCATTTTCCCTTTTCCTTTATCATCTTTCTATGAAATTATTCCTTTGTATACCAGACCTTTTCTATCCATGTTTGTGTTTCTACAAAATCTTGCAATGTGACCAAATCTATTGCAATTGTAACACACATTATTTCTCTATCTAGACCACTCATTCCATTGATTTCCTTTTGATCTACATTGATTAGCAATATGTTGATATCTGCCATAGGTGTAGCATTTGAAATTTCTTACACTGACAGGCATGCTTCTGCATTCAATTGACTTATGACCAAACTTGTTGCAACTAAAACATTGACCGACGAAAGATGGATTGCTTGAACTTAATTTACTTCTACGCTGAGAAGCCATATGACCAATTTTATTACAAGCAAAGCAATGACCATTAAAATCTTGAGCGTTGGGTTGTCTTACCGAATATCCTTTGCCTTTGTTCATCTGAGTTTTTTGTCTAGAATCCTTATGTCTAGATCTAGAGCTTTCTCCTTTCTCATAGCCAAGTCCTCACTTATCATTTGCATCCTTTTGTCCTTTAGAAGCCTAGAAGAACTAATCTTAAACTTCTCCTTGTATTCATTTGCAATTGTGAGTTCATCTCTGAGAATAACTATCTGTCTTTCAAGTTCTTGTTCATTATTTTTGGATTGTTGTAATTCAATGTCCAGCTGAATGAATCCACCATTTACTCTGCTACATTCTTTAAATTTTTCCTTCAAGGACTGGGCTAGATTCTCCTCATTATTTTTATTTTCTTTAATCTCCTTAGTCATCTTTGTTGCCATAGATTCCATATCAAGCTTTAGAGTAGCATTGTCCCTAGCAAGCATTTCACATTCTTCAGTTATTTCCTTTAGGGTCTGATTCAGATGAACATCTTCCAAGCTTTTATTTTCTTTTTTCTTCAACTAATCACATATTTTCTTCCTCTTTTCTCTTGACTTATTGATTTTGTCCTTCAATGATTGAATGATTTTCTTAGCATCCTAAAGATTTGCTTTTAATTCCATGACTTCTACTTTAGACTGATCAAGATCATCAAGTGCCACCACAAGATGTTGTTGAAGACCACTAGAGTCGATTTATTTCCAAGATCCAGCTCAAGCTATTAAACTTTGGCAAAGGAACCTGCTCTGATACCAATTGTTGGACTCAAAGAACACTGAGAGGCGGAGTGAATTAGTGTTTAACAATTTTTTGTTTTATTCCAAATCTTAAACCATTCACAATACTTAAACTAAAATAAACATACAAGCACATGAAGGAGACAATGCAAACACCATAACACCAATATTTTTACGTGGAAACCCTATTAGGGGAAAAACCATGGTGGAGACTAATCCACAATTTATACTATGTTAAAAGTATGAAAAAAAAGAGGAATGCACATGAATTTAGGCACACTGCTCAAAATAAGGAAGGCTCACTACCTTACAAAATGTTTGTGATTACAAAAAAAGGTTGAACTGAAAAGATAACATCTAGAAATGTTTGGTTTCAGTTCTAGTGAAGCTTAGTAATCGATCTTCTGTCCTTCTAACTAATTCTACACTTCTACTCTACTCTGCTCTAACTCACATCACAAAATATTTAATGCACAAGTAAAAATGTGCATAAATCACTCAAACACTCTTATGATATTTGTAACACACACCTATTCTTCTCTTTCACACCTATTTGCACATCAAAATGAATTAACGATAGTATATATATATCTGCTACCAAGATTTCAATCGCTCCAAGTCAGCTTCAACAAAATATGAAATATTCTCCAACGGTAGGCTCAAATCACAAATTAAATTAGGTGCATTCCCATGAAAGTTAGGTAGGGCATAGCTAGAACCCAAAACAAGATGCTCGAACACCAAAAAATTTATTCAATTACTCCTTATACATTCACGACATGCCAAATTCACGTAGTCTGCCTTCAAGAACAAATGAACAAATAATCATCCTACTGGATCTCCTTACTCATACACTGATTAAAGCAACACCACAAAACTTAGCAATAAGATGAAATATATGCTTAGCAGTCTATTCTCGAGATCCACAACTCAAAATGATGATCCTGTGAAGCATATAGATCGACATACTAATCAGATACCCTATTCTTCATTTTCTCTATCGATAAAACTTTGATCTTTACTCTGCCTACTGATATGAGCAATTCTTGATCTATGGACCAAAAAGATGAGTTAGGTTGCCATCAATGACAACACTAGAAGCCATATTCCAACAAACAAGCCATATGCAAACAATGGTCAATCTCATGAGGGCATGATGGAGGTTGACTTGGGTTCATGAGGGAGACTCTAGAATACGTTCAAGTGGTTGTGGGTGACATGATGGAATTAGAAGAATAGGAATGGTGTTGAAATAATATTTTGTAAGCTCAAGGATGGGAAAGGGTTGACATGGTTGAATCCTTGCTAGTAGCCCTTGGGTGACATCATTTGTAGGTGGATGGGTGGAATTGGGTTTGCTTTTGTAATGTTTGAATGTAGGGCTTAGAATTGATGGAGGATTAGATGATGGTGTGGGTAATGAAGGGTTCGATGGGTTGGAATGTGTGGGGGCCAATGGACTTGGACTAGGAAATGGTGGCTTTAGGATAGGCCTTTGATTAGATGGTGGTATAATATATTTATATAATTCATGAGATAGATTGGTATTTCCCTTGTCAAAGGTGGCATTAAAACTTAAAGGATTTTGATCTTGTTGCAAAGGTGGACTTTGGCTCACATGTGATTTTTGTGGGATGAATTGATGGGTTGATGTAGGATTGACATGGAAAGAGATGGGATAAGGTGATGTGGAATTGTTATGGAAGGATGTGGAATAGGGTGATATGGAATTTTTTTGATAGGTGGATGGATTATATTGATATGGAATGGAGATAGATGCCACATAGGAATGAGTTGGTATTGATTGGTGTTGAATGAATAGAGGATGATTTGCTTGTTCAGTTTGGCAAGTAGCTATGAGATATTGGGATTGTGCTATGAGATGTTGCATTTGAGGTGACTGGCTTGTTTGAATTTTTTGGATCATGTCATGGATTCCTTGAATGATTTTTGATTTAAAGGTGATTGGCTTGTTTGAGCTTCGTAAAGTATGTGAATGAGCTCTTGTGCTAGGTCTTCTAATGTTGGCATGGTGTCACTTTTGGAAAATATTTTATTAAGATTACAATGATGATTTAAAATGATGTGATTGCTTAAAGGACTAGGATGATTTGTCTTGGAAAGATTGGATGATGTGAAAATTTTTTATTGAAAGTTTGATTTGGGAAATATCAAGCATGATATTTCACATGTAAATGCATGAACATACACATGAAACACAATGTTAATTTTTTCTTTCAAGATTAGATAATATGATTAAGCAAACAGTTGAATACACAACAACAAGTCTAATGTTAGTCAAGTGGGTACAACCAATTAGGTCTTAATCTAGGATGCATGAGGTTGACTAGGGATGATTTCAAAGAAAAATCCTATCACACAGCTAGGAGAAATGGGTAACCCACCCTTCACCTCCACTTCCCTATGGTATAAAGTTCTTTGGGGCTTAGCCAAGAATGACAAGATTTCAACTCCCAAAGGAGGGTATATTTTGATTCACTTCTCAATTGAGGTTGTCCCTTTGAGGGGTGTGTATCGAAGTAGGCCTCCTAAGAATCATATGAAAAAAGTGAACCAAGTGAGGTGTTTTTACACTTGATTCATACTCACAGTTGTTAATTGACCCTTAGAAATGAAATGTGTGTAAATAGTTCAAGCACTTTTTCTTTTTAACTCTAAGTTAGGATGTGTGATTGAAGATAATTGTTCATTTTAACCCAATTTCAATGATGTGATAGAAAAAAAGATTGATTTTAGACCCCAAAATCTAAATGTGTCATCAAACAAGTTCTTTTTAAGCCCCAAATTGAAGCGTGTTGACAAGTAATGATTATAGATGAAAGATGGAATATGTGCACCTAGACTTTCTTTAGCTCCAAATTTTTGTCCACTTGATCCACTTTTTCTTTTGAAGTGTTCACTTTTTTGTACATTTTCAAAATGAACAACAAAATCCAAAACCCTAACAAGATAATTAATCACTAATATTAGAGGGTTAGTCAAGAAAAATATAATTTTTAGAAATGATTTTTGTGTCAAAACTAAAAACATAGAGAATAGACCCTTATTGAAATTTTAAGAGCTTTCCAAAAATGTAAATAAATCCAAAAAAAATTCTTATTTGCACCCAAAATGATTTTTTCATGAAAAATCATTAAAAGATTATAAAAATTTCAAAACAAGTTCAAAAATTCTAATTTGTAGATTGAAGACTCTTAACATCATCCCAAATCTATAGATATATTTTTGTGAAAAGATCTACAACCATTTGTGATATATAAGTAAATATTTCTAAAACCATAATTTTCAAAGATCTGATTTTTGTCTAATTACTTTTCATCCAAATTAAAAACACGAAGAACAAAAACTTACTAGAATTTAGAGATCATTCTAGAAATATAAATAAATATGAAATATTCTCTAATTTCTCTCAAAATTGACTTTTCATGAAAAATAATAAATAAATTATAAAAAATTAAAAACATATCCAAAAAATATTATTTTTGGAATGAAATATCTTGATATTGTCCCTAGCCTGTAAAAAAAATTGTGAAAAAATATGTAGCTTTGTTTGAGAGATATAGTCAAATGTTTCCAAACCCTAGGCTTGTGTTTCCAACCCTAGCTAGAAAATGTTAGTCTCAAAATCTTTGCATAAAATAAAAATATAATATTAGGGAAATCTACAAAAATTCATTTCACATTAGGCTCGCCAATGTAATCAGGGCTAAAATATTAAAGGTTAGGTAATAAAGTATATAAATCAAACCCTAATAAACAATGAAGCACAAATAAGCATAAAGAAATAAAAACATAAAGCAATATTACCAAATATTTTTGCCACCATTGATTCACCTTCATTGCACTTGTCCATTTTGCTTGGATATGATAATTTCCCTCAACTTTTTTGAGTATGCAATAATAAGCCTATGACATTGACTAGCAAAATATTGAAGATTGTTGTCTCACACTAGCAACATGTACTTGCATATGATCTAGATATGTCAAAATGACAATGACAAGGTATTTTATAGGGAAGTCAATTTTGAATGAAGGGATAAGATTGAAAGAGAATGATCAATGGCCAAGAATAAAAGATGAGGTATGGCCTAGGGTTAGGGAAAAATTATAAGGATTGAAGGTCAAGATTAAATTATAGATAGTTTAATAAAGGGTGGAGGTTAATTGAGACATGGATAGATAAAGACCTGATGTGAAAGATAAGATTGGCACAAACAAAGAGGTGATAAGAGAAATTAAATAATTAAAATTATTTAATTTAGGTGGCCAATGAATTATTAAATAATTAATAATTATTTAATTATAGAAGAAAGTGACAAAGAGGGCCTTTTGAATTAAATAATGTTTTAATTCAAAATTCAAAAGAGTGGACTAAATTAAATAAATAAAATTTATTTAATTTATGGGAGAACATGCTAATGAATAATTAAATAATTAAAATAATTATTTAATTATAGTAGAAAGTGGTAAAGAATTAAATAAATAAGAATTTATTTAATTTTAGAAAGAAAGGGATTTAGTGATGTAATTAAATAAATAAAATTTATATAATTAATCAAAGAGGAAATAAGGATAGAAAATGAATTAATTAAATAACTAGAATTATTTAATTATCAAAGACAAAATAGGAAATGATGGAGAATTTAGAAGTCGCAAGCCTATTAAAAATTTTAGTGTCTTCACAAGCACCTACATTAGAATTTTAGATCCCTGCGAAATCCCCATATGTACAATTTACCTTTAGTTCTCACTTCCAACTCTCATTTCAAGTTATCATTCTGACAAGGAAAAAAAAATTGTTTGCAAAATTTTCATATTGATTTTTTCTATAAATAATATGCCTTCTAAAAAATATTCATTATGTTTACAACTTCTTTAGTTTGCATTCCATGAGGTATGGGCACTTCAATAAAATTCATAAGTCAGAAAAACCAAGTGGCCATTGTAGGAGAGGTCACCAATGATAGAATTAAGAGGCTCATGGAGATGAAGTGTTCCTTGTATATCATTTCTTGTAAGTGGGTGTTGGGGAGATACTTTGTTATGAAATCGAACCACTACTAGGCCAATATGGATGTCATTTCTTATTTCATCACTTCCTTGCTAGACTTGAATATTGCTAAGCCATGGATAGTACAACTCTATAGGGCCATGTTCTGCAAAGAGTATCTAATAGGCCTTAAGGAAGTTGTTGTTGTGGCCATCTCGAGTATTGGCATACCCTATTCCATGGACCTCCATCGACATGTGGATAACATTTAGATGGTGCCTTGTCTTCCCTTTCTTTCTAGTTTCCAAAAGATGACTTTGGAGTGATATCACCAATGGGCTAGGCCTCCTAGCTCCTTCCTCCCCCATTTGAACAATGTTGAGCTGATTTTTGGTATAGAATGGCTCACTACCTTTGAGCATTTGGTGTACAACCTAGATGGAACGGTGGTGAAAATTTATGATTGACCCCCTAGTTAGTTTTCTATGGAGCTGTGTGATGAAAAATCTCCTATTATAAGCCTAAAAATTCAAAGATATCATCATTTTTTTTCTTGTAATGACCTGGAGGTTAAAATTCATACTACCCTATGTTGATACCTCTAGCATTTTGGCTATAATGATGGATATCATTTGTGGTTATTTTAAAAAGAATATTTTGATACTTTCTACTTTTAGCTCATGAGAACCCTCAAAAATAGGCCTAAGTGTCTTGAACTATATGTAAATTTTGTCTTATAAATATAATATAGATTTTCATCATTTCTCCATTTGTTTTATTTACAAAAAAATTATAAATATGGTACATAAAGCGTAAATTTTTTAAGAACTACAAGCCTTTTATTAAATAGTTTCAAATGAATACCATTTACTAGTATCCGCATGATGTTCTCATTCATATCTTCAATCTTGTATGCATTCTTGGCTTTACATTTAGAAATACAGAAGGGACCCTTCCACAAAGAGTCAAATTTGGCATGATGTCATGGTTTAGTGGTCGATTCATAAAATTTTAAGACCAAGCTCCTCTCCATGAATCTTGGGTCAGAAGCCTTTTTGTCAAAACACCATTTGATCACCTATTTTTGTTTAACCATGGCCTCAAATACTTTTTCTTTTTTCTCTTGAAGGATTAGTAGTTCAACTAGCCTTACTTCCATTCTGCCAATTTTCTCGATCTTCAAAGACTTTAAAACTTGTACCATTGGAATATCCATTAATATGGGTAGGAGCACCTCCTTCCTATATACTATTTCATAGGGAGAAGCATTTAAGATTTTCTTTGAGGTGAGACGGTATGCCCATAAGGTTGTTCGTAGGGGCTTGTGCCATTCTTTATAGTGTTCTAATCCAATGCGCTTTATTAGGTGGATCAAAATCTTGTAGGTAGATTTTGCTAGTTGAATCCCCTATGGATAATAATTTGAAAAAGTATTTAGATAGACTCCTTCATTGAGAGAAAAATATAGTATCCCAAACCTAACAAAGGCTAACACATTGTCGAAGATGATGGTTTTAGGTGAATCAAATCTCATTACTAGTTCTTCAAGTAAATTGATGATCTCAACTTTGGTAGCATTCTTAAGGGGAGCTACCTCCATCCATCTCATAAAATACTCAGTGGCCATTAAGATCCCTTTATTTTCATAAGCTAGAGATAGGATTGATCAGCCCAATGAAATCTAATCCCCATTGTGTGAAGGGTTCCTCAACAACGATTGGGCTCAAGGAATAGCATAGTTCTTCTATTTTCCAGCATAAAACTAACAATGAGAGAACTTTCTCTCTAGATGATGGGCTTCAATAAATGGGGTGGCCCAATAATACCCTGCCTACATGATCTTTAAAGTGGTGGTTTTTGAAGAGAAGTGTCTTCCTTCTGGGCTACTATAGAATTCACCCAAAATTCTCTCAACATGTACTTTTTCCATGTAGCAGAGGAGGACTCTATCAGAATTCCTTTTGAATAGAAGGCATTCAATCAACACGTATCTGACACCTTAGAGTATGTAGTATCTTGTTTTGTGCATTGGTAGGTCAAATGCATATCTTCCAATTTCATTTGTTCTGTTCTTCCCTCAGATTTGAGCTCTTGGTGCTAGATATCAACATTGTATTCTAGGATCTTTGTGATCTAATTGGCACTATTTTTTTGTGATCTCTCCCTCTATGATATACTCCCTTACACTGGTATGAGTGATGAGGTCTGAAATCTTGTTGGTCAAAACCAAGTGTCAAAACTTTTTAAGACTCTTGACTATCATAAAGACCCATTTCTCTACAAAATTTTATTTTGTTTCATATCCCTTTAAAGTCCTTGAATGAAAAGTGATGTGGTGTTCTCCACTTCCCTCCTCATCCTTCTATGTAAGCACAAAGGAAATGCTATACTCATTGTTGTAGACATACAATACAAAGTCCTTCAAAAAAATTTGGTTTTCTAACACTACAAATGTGTAAATGACTACCTTGATCTTTTCAAAGGAAAGTTTTCCTTCCTCATTCCACTTGAAAGCTAGGCCTTTCTTCAACATTTGTGTACTAGGTCTCACAATGTCTATGAAATCCAAGATGAACCTACCAACAAAGTTGATCTTTCTTAAAAAATATTGCAATCCATTTTGGATGATTGATAGCTATAATTTGGTTATAGCTTTCACACTCCTGGGGTCAATTCCCATCCCTTCCTTGGAGACCATGAAGCCAAGCAATTTTCCCTATGGCACCCCAAATACACATTTTCTAGATTTTAATAAAATTTTGAACTATTGAAACCTCTTGAAGACCTTTTCTAGGTGATCAAAATGGTCACCCTTAGATTTCAAAAATATGGCCAAGTCATCTAGATAGATAATGATGATCTTATTGATCAAATCATTGAATGTGAAGTCCATCACACATTAAAAAGTGGAACCCACATTTGATAGGTCAAAATGCATCTTTGTGTATGTGAATGTCATTTTGTGTTGATCTTCTTCATTCATATAGACCTAATTACAACCCAAAAATTCATCAGGTAGTTAGAACATTTTTTACCCTACCAAAATCTACAAGATTTGTTCCATCAAAGGTAGATGGTAATGATCTTTTAAATGGGCCCTGTTTAAGTCTCAGAAATCCACAGAAAGTTAGTTATCATGATTCTTCTTTTGGAGAGGGGCTAGATTAGATATCGAAGTAGATTTTTTAATCAAGTATATGATCGTTGACTCAATCAACCTTGCGAGTTATTATGCCATTAACTCCTCTACATTTGGTTAACAAATATTTGCATCTATTGGATCATCTTGGACTCGTGAACCAAGTAGATGTTGTGTTGAATTATTTTTAGATCATAGCACTTTAGATCATCATAGGACCAAGCTATGACCCCATAATATTTTGTACATAAGGATCTCAACCTTTACTTATCTTTTTGTGGAATGTTCTTCCCGAATTTGAGCTTCCTCCCATTTTCGATTTCAAGGTCCTCATATTCTTCCTTGTCAGTAGTGAATATTTATTTACTAATTCTTACATATTCATAGATGAAGAGGTTCTATAGGGTGATTAGGCCCTACGAGAGCTTATGGGTATGTGCAAGATCATCATGGAAAAAATAGGCCCTTAAGTGGCAAAAAAATTAGAAAAAATAGAGTTAGGAAACTTGACATAAAAATTTGAATAAGTTATCTATATTATTTGGAAATATGTAAGAATAGAATTTGTAGAAAATTGAATGTAGTTTCTAAACTACTAGGTTTATTTTTTTAAACAAAATCTATTTGGTGAAAATTTGAAATTTCAATGCAGTAGTACTTAAATTTTAGGGAAAAAATAAGTAGGTGTATGTCCGACCACCCTAACCACAATAAAATGATAATATTTTTTTAATAATATTTTAGATATAAGTAGAGGACTCATGTCCCGATGTTATGCATATTTTTTTGTAATTTTTTTCCAAGTAAATAATTAATTATGATTTTTTTATTACAACTTTTAAAAAATATAAAAACTCGTACATCCAACCACCTTAACTTGGTCAAAACGTCATGAAATTCATTTTTTTTAATCCTATAGTAGATGAAGCATAGAATGTGACACATGTTTTGGATTCAAAAAATATGATACCATTTGAAAGCTATAGATGATTTTCAATCAGCATATCAATTAGGACTTTAGTCGTAATTCAAATAGAAAATGAATAATAATTATTTATTAAATTCAAAGTAAAGCATAATTTATATTGGTGGAAAGTTGAGAATCTCCTTTAAAAACCATTTTTGTTTCATTAATTTTGAGTTGAAAAAAATTCGCCAGCCACATACCCTACAAATACCCATCATATCGTGACTTTTTGGCCCATCGTGATCCTGCACATACCCTTATTATTTTTTAGCTAGATTATTTTCTCCTTGCTAGCCTCTTTAGATCTCAGTTGTGCTTGTTTGGTAAATTCTCCTGATTGATGTAGGAATACAACAATTTGGTTATCATCTTCAAATACTTGCTAATTTTGATCATTTTTAGGATTTGAAAGTCATAAAATTATTTGTATCATATGTTGGATTTTTGATGACTCAGAGGCTAGCTCAAATTGTGATCCAATTGAAGTAATTCTATCTACAATAATGTTCTTAGATCTCATAATGACTTGGATGTTGAAAGCCTTGAATCCTTCAACTAAATCTCGCACTTTGTGTCAATAGGAATGGATTCTTACGTTCTTCATTTCCTTTTGTACTTGAATCTACTTCATCACTAGCTTAGAATCTCTAAACACTTGTATCCCTTTAATGCTCATTTGTTATACTAGCATTAGGCGATGAACTAGTCCTTCATACTCTTTCATTGTTCATACATGAAAATTGAAACTAGAAAGCTATAAGAGTCTTTAACCTGACTAGAGATACAAGGCAGATCTTGGCTCTAGAGATGGTCTTGCATTTGGTACCATAAAATTAAAAAGTTCATAAGCCATCATTAATAGTTTCACTTGGATTTCATTGTTCCTTGTCTATTTTTGTGAGGGCTTGGTCTTCATCAAAGATTATGCATGTTCCTAGTCTAGTGGCATGGAAACTATCAAAAGGATCATAATCAATAAACTAGTTTAGTATGACTTCCTTTTCTAATCTTCAATCACTTGTGACCTCTTCATCATCCAAAATTTATACATAGTACATCTCTTTCTTGGAAATGGATGTGTGTGCAGCTTCGAAGCTCATCACTACATCCTCTATGATGTGTTCAAGATGAAAATGTTCATATGTAATTTTAATTTTTTCTCCATGTTTAGTCCTTAATAGTAGGTGGAACTAGTTAAGAGCTAGGTATCCAATAATATTTGTTATGAAATATCTAGATATGAACATTCCAAAAGCAAGGAGAAATCCAATTATGACCACATCTTGGGTGATTGTTTGGATTGGGAGAAGTACAAGGTCAAATGGATATTCTTAATGTGACCTATGGTTAGGACATTCTTTCCATCCAATTGCATAATTCCCTTTTACAAGGGTTCATATTTTAAATATAGGGCATCTCACACTAGCTTGGGAATTATAGTGGTACTAACTCTTGAGAATATCATATTATTGTCTAATAGTTTATCCCCTATAATAAGAGTTAAGAAGAAGGGGTGGGTTTTGGCCTACATATATATTTCTCCTTACTTTTCTCCCACATTCATATATGGTATAGCTCCTAAAGATTGAGGGTACGACTTGGGCCTTTTTCTTTTATCTTGGTTGTGTGGCGAGGCCAGATTTGGTAATGGAGTTTAATCATATTTACTCAATGTATCCCACAACAAAGTCTTTTTCTCTAGAATGGATAAGACATCCCTCAAAGATATATTGGTGGGATCTTTCTTCAATTTCTCCACAACATTGAGTGATCCAAATGGCGACACCTTTGGTTTAAACAAGAGAATCTCCATTACTTGATGAAGAGGCTGGTCTATCACAAGTGGATCAAGAAAATTAAATATGTGACTTTCAGTTGTAATTGTGGAATTTTTGGTTGAGGCTACTATGGTTTCTAGGTAGGTGGTTCCAATGGCACATATGACACATATTCCTTGGTGAACCTTCCCTTTGATCAAGTATTATAGTATGACTATACTTGTGATTCCCTTGCTATCAGAACTTCATTTTTTACCACTAAATCTTTTCCCTCCATCCAAGAAAAGAGAAATTGGTAGGGTGAGATATTAGCTTCTTGCTCTAGAGACATCCCTTGCATTTGAGCACTAAATTTGGAATTTTCAATCCATAGGATTGATAACTTTCTGTGTCTAGAGGAATGCCTTTACTTCTTTGTTCCACCACCCTTTTTTAAAGATTTAACCTCAGAAAAGTTTGGGGTATGTGGGCATCATTGGATGAGAAGCACCATGCATTTATGTCTTCCATTAGGCTATTTTGACTTGGTACTAATTCCTTTCTTGTGTTGGACTTGAATATATATAACAAAGTGGTTACAAGGAATGTCTGGCTTGATACCATGACATCAAATGGAAAGAGAATCAAGTTGATATTTTTGGGGGATGAGGAGAAGGGTGAATCTTGTGGCATGGCCAAACTATGTTTTTTTAACAATGAAAATAGGGTTCCCCACCTTTTAAGATATGGAGCACGTGGATAGGGTCCTATTTCACTCTATTTTCATTCAAGCAAACCTTAGAGATCTCAATCTAAAGATAAAAAAGGGGAAATCGATCTTGCAATAAGGTATCCTAGGGTGTGATTAGAGACTAAAAGGGGGTTCACCACCAAGCTAGGAATAAAAAAGATAAGAAATAAATGAGGCGTGTTGAGTACTTTGAATAACCTAACTAAATGACATAGGAAATGAGATTGAAATGCAAGATAAAAGACTAAGAAAGTATATAGGCGCACCTGGAAGAATGATGAGGCTAGAAAAATATTCAAAACCCTAAAATGTTACTATTTAATTCCCACTGGGAGTCATAAAATAGTCTGGGTGATTTAGTCCTAGACTAGTGTTTCTTTCCAAACATTAGAATCTCACAGTGGTTGATTTGAATTCACTAAAATTTGGAAAATATGTTGCACTAGAAATTATATGCCACAAGTGGCATATCAGTCCCACTCTACTTTTTCAAAGGGTCAAGACCTAAATATTTTCTCCTATCTTTGCTCTTGCATACTTTGTTTCTAGATCTAAAACATTAAATTTAGACCTATAGATAACTTTTCGTTAAGATGACAACCTTGTGACAACTTGAAAACTTCTCAACCTTAAAAATTTTTCCTCAAAGGATCTTCAAGCCTTAAATCCTCCTAGATTTACAATCACACATGTAGAGAGAGAAAAAATTATTGACTGTTACGAAATAGGTTTTTTCCTAGGTCAAACCCTATTTAGGTAGTTAAACCTTGTGATGAAACAATGAAACATGAAATATGAAACATGAACACTGATACCTTGGATGATGTCTTGAGATGTAAATCAACAATCTAACATGAAGATGCCATGTAGAATGTAGATCTTGATCTTGAATTTGATATGAATAAATGCTTACAAATGGATCTTCAATGCAACATCATAACACTAGCTCAACAACATTCTTGAGGCTTGATGACCTTGACATAATAATGGATCTTGAATTGATACAAAAAATAATGAAGAAATGTACCCTTTAATGCCTGAAAAATTCTCTTGCAAACTCTCTTGAAACTCTTGGAATACTTAACTCTTGATGGATTATGATGATATCATGAAGGCTTAATGAAATAATGATTTGAGACCTTTTTTATATAAGAAATCCATCCTACTTACTATTTATTAGATCACAAAAGCTATCATTCATGAAATTTGAATTCAAAACCCTAAAAAGGGTCCAAATGGAACTCATATGGGCCACTTGTTGCATATAGGTCCCATTTTTGTGGGACTGATGCACCCAAGGTGCTGTATGGGTCCCACAAGGCCTTTTCAAGTGGAGGAAATGTGAAGGAGTTATAAAATTAAGTGTATTTATTGATCTTGTTAGGATTTCAGCTGAAATAAGCCTCAATATGCATAATATAGGGTCTTAAGGGCCTATTAATGATGATATAAAGGTCATAAATGTAAGAGGGCCCAAAACATAATGTGAAGGTGTAAATAAATACACTTTACAACACTAACTTAATAAAAAAATTGATCAATTTAGCTTAAAAGGGACCTAAACCTAATGTGAATGTGTAAAAAACATCATAACACTAGATCAAGGTGACATTAGGTCTATTTTAATGTTAATCATTCCAAAACTATGTATGAAAATATATAGGGATACACTTTCCATCATTACAGTTTGGTAGATTGAAGAAAATTTCTTGATGGATTGAGGTATGAGAATATTTTTTTTGCATTGATTCGAAAGAATGGTGGAGATATGGAGGTAGGGAAACATACTAGAGAGAGTGAAGAAGTATCAAAATTGTTGAAAAAGTATAAATAAAACATGTAAGAGAAAGTACTAGAGGGACTTCTACCAATCTAGAGTATCATTCATCATATAGAACTTATACTGAGACCAACTTCTCAAAACAAGGCAACACATAGAATGACATCAATAGAGAATGCATAGTTGAACAACTAGATTCAAGAGTTTTTGAGGAAATGATTGACTAGCGAAAGTTTGATACCATGTGTGGTACATGTTGTACTTTCACCTAAGAAGGATAAAGAGTGGATAATGTTTATAGGTTCAAGAGTAATCAACAAGATCACTATCAAGTATATATTCCCATTGTAAAGGATGGATGATATTATGCACTGTTTGAGTGGAGGAAAGTATTTCACAAAGATTTACCTAAAGAACTTGGATACCATCAGATCATGATCAAAGAAGGAGATGAATGGAAGAGTAAATTTAAGACCAATGAAGGATTGTATGAATGGTTAGTGATTCCCTTTATATTGACCAATGCATCAAGTACTTTCATGCAATTAATGAATGAGGCACTCAAGAAATTCTTGGCTAATTTTTTCATTGTTTACCTAGATGGTATTCTTAATTTTAGTAAGATTAGAGAAAAGCATTTGTGGCACATCTAGAAAGTATTATAGAGGTTAATAAAAGAGAAGTTGTTGGTTAATATTTGGGATTTGTTATTTTTGTTGATGAATTGAAGATGGACCTTGAGAAAGTGAAATAAATTATAGATTTTCCTACATTGATAAACATTGGAGAGGTTAGATCATTCCATAGACTAGCTAGTTGCTACTGAAAGTTTATCAAAAAATTTAGTAGCATTTGTAACCCTATGATTGAGACAATGAGAGGAGATAACAAGGATTTCAAGTGGACATCTAGAGAAAAATGAATTTTTGAATTGTTGAAGGATAAGGTGATAGAACAACCAGTGTTAGCATTACCAAATTTTGACAAAGTATTTCAATTTGGTTGTGATTAAAGTGGAAATGTAGTTGAAGCAATAATGAGTGAAGAAGGAAGACCTATAGCATATTTTAATGAGAAAGTGAATGATTCTAGAAGAAGATATTTAGTTTATGATCAAGAATTTTAAGCCATAATTCAAGACTTAAAGAAGTGGAGACATTATTTTTTCCCTAAGGAGTTTGTGTTGTAATTAGATCATCAAGCTTTGCAATATTTGAATAGTCAAGGGAAGTTGAACTAGAGACATATGAGATGGGTTGAGTTCTTGAAGAGTTATACATTTTTGTTGAAGCATAGTAGTGGAATGTCAAATAAAGTAGCAGATGCATTAAGTAGGAGAAGACCTTTTTTGACAAAAATGAGAGTGGATGTGTTGGGATTTGAGGAATTGAAGCATATATATGACAATGATATAGATTTTGGTGAAGCATGAAGAGTATATAAGGAACCAAGAGTTATAGAACCAAGCCAATGGCTGGATTACTTCATTCAAGTAGGTATGTTATTCAAGGGAATTCAATTGTGTATTCAGAGGAGTTCAATGAGGGAGAATTTTATCAGGGATAAATATAGCAGAGGTTTAGCTGAACATTTTAGAGTGGATAAGGTAGTAGCTATGGTGAGTGAATAGTTTTTTGGCCACAAATGTATAAGGATGTTAGGAAGTATGTTCAACTGTTGTAGAATTTTTGAAGTTGCAAAAGGGAATAGTCAGAATACATGATTGCATAAACCTTTGATAGTACCAAAGAGACCCTGGGAAGATATAAGCATGGATTTCATATTGGGATTTCCTAGAACACATAGAGGATATGATTCTATTATGGTAGTAGTCGACAAATTTTTTAAAATCGAAAAAAAAATTCATTGTAAGAAGACCAATGATGTTGTGCATGTTGTTGATTTATTTTTCAAGGAGATTGTGAGATTTCATGGATTACCTAAGAGTTGTTTTAAATAAGGATACCAAATTAATTGGATACTTTTGGAGGACATTATAGAAGAAGATGAAGATAGATTTCAAGTTCACTTTAACATATCACCCACAGACAGATGGAAAAATAGAGGTAGTAAACAAGAGTTTGGGTTACTTATTGAGATATTTGGTTGGAGATAAGTTAGTAAATAGATAATGATAAATTTAAGAAACCCCCATCAAAAAATATATAAAATCCTAGCAAATCTTTCACTTTTTTAGGACTAAAAATTAATTTCTATTGTTGAATCTTTCCTTTTTTTTTGAAAAAATTAATTAATTTTATTGGCGATTATTTGCATCTCTAAAATTTTGTAGAAAATTTTGGAGAATCTTGAAAAATTAAAGGAAAATGTATTATTTATGATGGTGAATCCATCCAATCTAAAAAAATCTTATAGAAAAACAGTGGCCCAAGGGTGGAAATTGTTGATGGGTTTAAGGGGTAGACTATAATATTTACTTGTCACTATTTCTTTAAATATAATATAATGGTCCTCATTATATTTTGCAAGGTAAAATGTACCGCGGATTTGTTACTCTCATGGGGTGGGTATGTGCAGGATCATGATGGGCCAAAAAGTGGCAATATTATGGGTATTTGTAGGGTATGTGGCTGACGACTTTTTTTAAACCCAAAATTGATGAAACGAAAAGGGTTTTTAGAGGAGATTCTTAGCTTTTCACCAATATATATTATGCTTTAATTTGAATTTAATAAATAATTATTATTTATTTTCTATTAGAATTATGACTAAAGTCCTAATCGATAGGCTAATTGAAAAACATTTATAACTTTCAAACGGTATCACATTTTTTGAATCTGAAACATGCATCACATTCTATGCTTCACAAACTATAGGATTAAAAAAATAAAAAATAAATTTCATGAAGTTTTGACCAATTTAAGATGGTAAGACATACAAGTTTTTTATATTTTTAAAAATTTGTAATAAAAAATTCATAATTAATTATTTACTTGGAAAAATATTACAAAAAAATATGCATCACATCTGGACATGAGTCCTCTACTTATATATAAAATATTATAAAAAAATATTATCATTTTATTATGGTTAGGGTGGTTAGACAGACACCTACTTCTTATTTTTCCCTGAAATTTAAGTACTCTGCATTGAAATTTCAAATTTTCACCAAATAGATATTATTTATTTTTAAATAAACCTAGTAGTTTAGAAACTACATTCAATTTTCTACAGATTCTATTCTTACATATTCTTTAAATAATATAGATAACTTATTCAAATTTTTACGTCAAGTTTCCTAACATGATTTTTCTGAATTTTTGCCACTTAAGGGCCTGTTTTTTCCATGATGATCCTACACAGACCCGGGCATGAAATTTCTTTTAGTTCATTAATATAATGACCCTCATTGTACTCTACAAGGAAAAATGTACCCACAATGTATAATGCTCCTGAAACTCAAGATTGAGGGTCCCATGAGGATTAAAAATCATGGGTACATTTTACCTCATGGAATACAAGGGCCATTAGATTACAATATAAATAAATGGTGGAAACAAAAGATTAGAAATACGGTCCTAAAGCAAATAATAATTATAATATGGTACTGGAGAATTAATATATATTTCTACTATAGTTTATAAAATTGAGGAAAATCCAATCTAATCATGTATCGAATATTGTGGAAAATTTTTGAGTTAAAATTTTAATAAATTAATTTTTTTTACAATTTAAATAAGACTACAATAATTTTTTGTAAAAATTTGGTGATTCAAGTCATGTTATAGCTCAAACTATTAGCCAATTCTGGATTCCAAAATTTCAACTATTAGCCAATTGGAAAATATTAGCCACTAAAAAACATTACAAAAAAATGGGTTATAGTTTTACCACATACAGAGTTTGCATACAATAATTTAGTTAATCATAGTATAAGGATCACACCATTTCATATTGTTACTAGAGAAGGAAGATGAGCACCAAAGACATAAGGAATTTGTTGTTGGAGATGAAGTAACAGTATATCTGAGGAAGGAGATATTTTTAGTTGGCGCATACAATAAGTTGAAGATGAGGAAGATTGGATCATGTAATATCATAAGGAAGTTTGATTCAAGAAATGCATATGAAGTGGAGTTATCAGAGACATTAGGTATATCACCTATTTTCACTGAACTGCAGATACATATCAGTATCATGAAGGACATTCAAGTGGTATAAATAGTGGTGAAGTGGATTTGAAGGAGTTGTTAAACCACAACAAGCACTAGGGGAGATTTATCATATTTTGAATACTAGAACCAAAAGGAGCACTAGAAAAAAGTAGTACAAAGAATATCTTGTGAATTGGAAATGTAGACTAGTGGAGGATTCAACGTGGATTTCTCAAGCTCAAGTGGACTATTTTGGTTTTCCTCTTAGGCCTAGAAAGTAAGAGACTCACTTTTCTCCCAACCCTAGGTGTCTGATGCAGGAGCATCCCTGGTTGTAAAGCAATCCTTTAGATCAAACACAGATAGTCATTTTCTTGCATTATAGTAGTTTCAACATTTCATTCTTAATTTTCCCACATCGTTGTTTCTCAGCTTGCAAATACATTAATAGGATCCACACATAGACATCTATCACATATCCAAATTTCACATCTTTCATGGTTATCTATCAAAAAAATCAATCTTATAATTTCATTGTATCTTCCAGTCATAACATTTGGGGGTGACTTGCTCCATATTTCTTAGTGTGGACCTATTATAGACCATACAAAGTTTAATGGGACATCATACAAGCATCTTGGGTTCATTGGGACCTATCACAGAGATTCACAAGTTATTTTTTTTGCATGGAGATATCTTTCCCTATTTTAAGGCCAACCTTTTTTTATAATCATTCATCAAGTTTATGAACCCTTGTGGCAAATACGGACCTTTGTGGGAGCTTGAGAAGCATATTTATAAGCATTTGTAACTCAGGAATTTAGTGATTTTAGAAGCAAGATTGTTTCTTCACATTTTTGCACAAACCCTTCGAAGATAAGTAATAAGGAATTTGGTTGGTTCTATTGTTCAATTCCCTTGTGGTGGGCTTATGAGACCTACATATTTTCCCATGAGGCATATATTTCATGTAATATTATCAATTCAATAAATTTTCATATTCGTATATCAGTTTTTTGTGTTATTTTTGCTATGTTGACTCATTATTGCATAGTTTGGACTATTCCTTCTAGAACTCTCCTACCGTGACTGCACCACATTTGATCTTCAATTGGTTAAAAATTAGCCATGTTAAAATGGATTCTAATTAATCTCTATATTTATCATAGACATGATAGTTTTTTAATATTCATTGCTATTTTAATTTATCACTATTAGTGAACATTTAATTGTAACAAAATTCCATTGTAATAAGGAAAATATGATAAACTAGATCAATTAATTTTTAATTTATTCTTTAGAATGAAATGGTAATAATGTTATGTAAATTTTTACTAAATTTTAGTTTGATAAAATTTTATTTAAGTACTAAAATCCTAATATTATATATTCAAACTAACATTTAGAAAGGCTTCAAAATTACTTTAAAGTCTATTTATATTTTGATAAAAATATTACAATGTATCAAAGATAGCTTTATTGCTAATTTTTAAATAATGGGTTACCCAAAATCTCTAATGTATGGTGGATTCAAATCTTTAGGAAACCATTGTAACATGAAATTAGGTGATGCAAAAAAGTGGAGAATAGTGGGTGGATATATTGATAGACCTCTTTGATCCACCTTCCTATGATTAGGAAAATATGTTATTGTGATAAAGAACCAAAATTCAGTGAAGGAAGATATCATTTCTAGTTATGAAAAATACAGTATACTTCTAGAAGAGATTAAAAATAAATTCCATTCTCATATTTCATGAAAATGAAGGGCCATAGTGTTATATTGGGAAAAAAAAATATATTACACATTGTGTGTGTCCTTTCGTGTTTATATTAGTTTTACATAGGATCTTGGATGTTAGGGACTTAATGACTCCCTCGTCTTTGTCATCCTAGACCATCCACACTAGTACAATTGGACCCCTCTTGAATTTATACTTTAGTGTGAGTTTGAAGCAAGTTACTCCTCTCACTAAAGTTGGGGCTAAATGTGGTAATGGAAAAACCATCCCTCAACATTTTTGCACTTGATTTGGGAATGGTTAACATTAAAATGGACCTAATGTCACCATGATCTACTATTGTAATGTTTTTTACACATTCATATTAGATTTAGGAAACTTTTAAGTTAAATAGACATATTGCATTTATGATCTTCATATCATCATTAATAGGCCCCTAAGACCCTATATTGTGCATCTTGAGGCCTATTTCAATTGAAATTCTGACATAGACATCAAATACACTTACTTTCTTAACTCCCTGACATTTGCTCCACTTGAAAATGCCTGGTGGGACCCATATGCCACCTTGGGTGTATAAGTACCATCTAGATGGGACCTATATGCCACAAGTGGTATATGAGTCCCATTTGGCCCCTTATGGTTTTGAGCAAGAAGTCAGGGTTTTAAGTTCAAATTTCATGAATGTCAACTTTTGGAATCTAATATACATTACATTGGATGGATTTTCTATATAAACAAGGTCTCAAATCATTATTTCATATAAGCCTTCATGACATCAACATAAGCTATCAAGAGTTAAGCATTCCAAGACTTCACAAGAGTGTCAGGAGAGTTTACAAGAGCATTTCTAAGGAATTCAAGGGAATAATTCTTCACTTTTTGTTGCAACAATTCAAGATCCATCATCCTATCAAGGTGATCATGCATCAAGTATGTTATTGAGCTAGTGTTGTGATGTAGCATAGAAGATCCATTTGTAAGAATTGTTTGATATCCAATTCAAGATCAAGATCTACATTCCACATGGCCTCTTCATGTTAGATTTTTGATTTATGTCTTAAGAAATATATCAAGGTATTATTGTTCATGTTTCATATTTCATTGTTTCATCACAAGGTTTAATTACCTAAATATGGTTTGACAAAGGGAAACCTCTATTTCCTAACAATCAACAAGGTTTTGCTTCTCTCTAAATGTGTGATTGGAGATCTAGGTACTTTGAGGCTTGAAGATCCTTTGAAGACTAAGTTGAAAAATTGAAGAAAGTCATCAAGTTATCACAAGGTTTTCATCTTCACAAAAACTCACCTATAGATTGCAAATTAGGTGTTCAAAAATGGAAATGAAGCATGGAAGGAAGAATAGATACAAAAGAGTAGATTTAGGTATTAACCCTCT
The DNA here is from genome assembly GCA_007258455.2 of Sequoia sempervirens. Lineage (NCBI taxonomy): Eukaryota > Viridiplantae > Streptophyta > Pinopsida > Cupressales > Cupressaceae > Sequoia > Sequoia sempervirens. The sequence continues at coordinate 556,330,996 of VDFB02105785.1, forward strand.
ATGAAAGTAGAGCGGGACTTATATGCCACTTGTGGTGTATGAGTCCCAATACAACACATTTTTCAGATATTTATGAATTTGGATGAACCATTGTGAAATTCTAGTTTTGGTACATAAAACCTGGTCTAGGACTAAATCACCCAATGTAGCATAAGAGTCCCAATGGGCACTAAATAGTATATTTGCAGGGTTTTGGACCTTGTTTTGATCATCATTTTTCCAAGTGCAGCTTCTTTTTTTTTGGTATAAAAAACTTGGTTTAAGGATCCAGGAACCGAAAATAGGGAGACCATACAATAAAGGCAAAGCCAAAGGAGGATAAAACAAAATAGAAATATCAAGAAAGAGAAGGGCACAAGCAAGAACAAAATTGAAACCAATGAACATAGACAGAAACAAAATCAAGGATGGTGGAGTTTGATGTCATTCTGCAATAGTTTGTAGAAAACACAAGGGAAGTTAGACCACCAAACATGATCAGCCTCCCCAGTCCTAGCCATCAAATTGACCCCATAATTGGCAGCCCAGTTGGTGACCTGATTGCCAAATATTTTTATGTGGGTGAAGAAGATATCCTCAAAGTCCCGTTTAGCTGAAATTATAGCCTCCACTATGGCACCAATCTTCCAATTCTTCAGTTTCTTCCCCTGTATGGATTCAATCAGAAGTTTTGAGTCCCCTTCCTCCTAAAGTTTCTTCCAACCATAGATCCTAGCAAGGGAAATCCCTTTCCACAAGGCCCAGGCTTTTTCCTAGTTGTTTGTTGAGATGGAATAGTCAGAAGCAAAGAGACCCAAAGGTTGACCCCTCGAGTCCCTGAAGACACTACCGCTGCCAACAGCCCCACGATTTCACTTTGCAGCACCATCAATATTTAACTTAATCTAGCTAACTTTAGGGGCCGCCCAATTCACATTGGCCATATCCTACTTCCCAATGTGGGCATTGGTCGTCAACCACGTAAAGCATGGCCAAGCATTGGCACAATGCAATTATTTAGAAGATATGGAATTGAACTTCTTGCTATGGACCTAACCAAGATCTGCCATGGAGCTCTCCACCAAGTCCCAAAGTTTGTCAGCCACCTTTTCTTGTTAAAGAAAAATTCTTCAGTTGCGTTCGAGCCAGATATTCCATATGATCAGCGACAGAGGAATCTGCCAAATAAATTGCAGACTTGAGCTCTTAATCTTTAGGGTCCAATAGTCAAGCAATAGGGGGACATCCCTAGGGAGAACCCATGATAACCCCCAGTGGTTTAGGAATAGAGACCAGACCCTCCTCGCATAAGGGCAGAGAAGAAACATATGATCATTTCTTTCTTCATCGCACCAACACAACACACATCTCAAGGGACCAACTTTTCCTAGCTTGTGCAATCTGTCCCATGTAAGAGCTCTTCACTTCTAGGAAATCCAAAGGAAAGAATTGGCTTTCGAAAGGCTCAACTTGCACCAGATACATTTCACAGAGGGGGATGAAGCACAACGATCAAAGAAATAGTTATAGGAAGCTTTGACCGTGACCTCACCACTGCCATTAAGATTCCACACAAATTTATCGTTAGCAACATTATTCCAAATAGGCCACCTATTGAGTTTGAATGATAGGGAATTGTAGGCCTCAGAGAACTCGGGAGTAGGTGGAGCAAGTTGCTTCCAAGAGTAAACAACATTAGTGCCAACGAAGTAGTAAAAAACGTGGACACCCATCATACCTTCGAAGTCGTGGACCACAGGGAGCAAGGAAGATGAGGACTGAAGGGCACGATTTTCAAGCTAGCGATCACACCAAAAATGAATCTTCCTTTCGTTGCCCAATCTCCACATGACACCCGAGGCAATGAGGTTGATGCAAGACTTTAAAAAATTCCAAATGCTAGAACCTGCGGGAAGGAAAACGATAAATAAATTGTCAAGGTTATTATCCAAGTATTTAGCCTGCAACAGTCTGCTCCAAAGTCTACTACCCTCAGAGTAAACATGCCAAACCAACCTAGCTCCCAAGGATTTATTCATATTTTTACACCTTCTCAGATCCAACCCACCATAGTCATGAGATTTACAAAGCTCTAACCATTTCACTAAACTGTATTTAAAGGCATTGTCATTGCCTCTCCAAAGGAAGGAATGTTGGGTTCTCTATAATATGCAAGCCACTTTGCTAGGAATTTGAAACACCGACATAGTGTACATAGGGATGGAAGCCAAGGTATACTTAATGAGAGTGATCCTCCCAGTAAAGGAGAGCCAACGAGCTTTCCAAGAAGCGAGCTTGCTTTGCACACGATCCACCATCGTGCTCTAATCATCCACTTTAGTTCATTGAAAAAAAAGGGGAATACCCAAGTATTTGCTTGGAAGGTTGTCCTTCTCAAAGCCCAAGATGTTTTGGATATCTAAGCTTTCCAACAATTTGTTTTTAGAAAGAAGATTATGGATTTGGAGCAATTCACCACTTGACCAGTAGCGGACTCATAAAGGGAGAGGATGCGTTTAAGGCACCTGGATTCTCTAGCAAAGGCCTCACTAAAGAGAAGTGTGTCATCCACAAATTGGAGATGTGTTATATTATTGAATCCACCTGAAGCTTGCAGGCCGGTGAGAGATCCCCCGTGGGCTTCTGCCTTGATGGTTCTTCCAAGAGCCTCAGCAAGGATAATAAATAAAAAAGGGGATAAGGGATCCCCTTGGCACAACCCACACTTGGCAGAGAAGGGCCTTAAAGGCACACCATTAACCAAAATAGAGAAGGAGGCAGATGAGATATAGCTAAACACCCAGTCACACCATTCCTTCGCAAAGCCAAATTTTTTGCAAAACCTTGATCAAGAAATCCCATGAGATTCTATCAAAAGCTTTGTTCATATCAAGTTTGATAAGCATTCCTTATTTCTTTTTCAATTTGATGGAGTGAATTGTTTCGTGTGCCGTGATAATCCCATCTAAAATATTCCTCCCTTTTAAAAAGCCACTTTTCTCCTCCAAAATAACCCTCTCCAAATATCCCTTGAGATGGTTTTCCATGGCCTTGGAGATGATCTTATAAATTGTGTTACATAAAGCTATAGGCCTGAATTCATTGAAGCTCTGAGGGTCCCTTGTCTTGGGGATTAAGGCTATAAAGGTTTGGTTCCATGTTTTCATCATAGTCTCCCTACGCCTGCATTCTTCAGCTGCTTTCCAAACATCTTCACCAACAATGTCGCAAAATCTTTGAAAGAATTCAGTGTGGATCCCATATGGGCCTAGAGCCTTCCTATCTTTGAAGGAAAAGGTGGCAAGATGAATCTCATCCAATGAGAAAGGAGTGAGCAACAATTTGTTTTGGTCAGTGGAAATCAGATTAGGAATGTTCTCAAGAATGGCATGTTGGGCGACTTCGTCAACTTGGGGAGGGGCTCCCAAGAGGGAAGCAAAGAAATTCCTACTCTCATTTCTGATTGCAGCAACATCATCAATAAAAGAACCATCAACCTTCTTAATTGACAAAATTTTGTTTTGTTGCCTCCTTATTTTGGTGGATAAGTGGAAGAACCTTGTGTTTCGGTCCCCTTCACGCAACCAGTTCACTCTAGTTTTTTGCTGCCAAAATATTTCCTCCATTCATAACACCTGCTCATGTTTACATAACAAGTCTTGTTCCCTTTCCTTAAGCTCTATCGAGAGACCATTGGTGGCTATGTTTTGCACAACCTATTGTAAATCAGCCTCAATTGCTAGTTTGTTATCCTAATTTTTAGTTTCATTTCCTAGGTCATTTATTTATGTTTTGTATAGTACTTTGAAATGTTATTTTCTTCTCTTGTCTTCCCATTATCTTGCTTGGTGATGAACCCCTTTTTTGTCTCTAATCAAACCCTAAGACATCCCTATTGTATATCTCTTTCCCCTTTACATCACTAGATTGAGATATATAGGATTTCCTTGAATGAAACAATAATGAAATATGGGGAACCCTATCCTTGTGCTCCATCTCCTAAAGGTGGGTCACCCTATTTTTTTTGTTACATTTTTGGTGAAACTACATTTAAAACATCCTAATTTTGATTTGGAGTGCATCATAATCCTAGATCTAGCTTGCATTAACATTGCATTAGGTTTTGCATTAGTTAATTCGCATCTATGGTTTCCAAATCTTGCATCACTGAAATTAACCTAAAATCTACATTTTGACATAGTCTAGACATCATACAAACTAAAAAAAGTAACATTTACACATAATTTACTAAAGCTACTGGAAAAAATCTCATCTTTGACTCATTTGTCCCTCTGGGTGATTTAGTACTAGTACAAGTTGTTTATTCCTACCTTACTCTCTGGGATTTCTGTGTTGTACATTTTCTAGCATTTGAACCCTTGAAAAACCATGACTGTGACTCATACACCCCTCCGGGAAAATTAGTCCTAGTTTAGACATAAAACTGCCTTTTACAACAATGAAAAACGTGTTTCTGCACTTTTGTTTTCTATCATTAGTTATCTATTTTAGTTGGCTGAATTTTTGTGACATGTATTTAACTATATGTAGCTTAAATTGGCATTCCATCCATTTCTTAATTCCAAATTTACATTTACAACATTTCATTTTCAGATTTTTGCATAGTGTAATCAATAAATTACCTTGTTTGAAATTTGAAAATTGCATTTACACATTTCATTCTAGATCTTTACATTGTGTTTTAAGTCTCTTTCCATTTAAGTTTTCATAGATTACTTTTCACAAATGTTGGTTTCTACATTTTCCAAATTTGCAAAGAAAAAGTTAGCTAATAAGCATGTTAGTTATTCATTCAATACATTGCCTAGTTATGAGAGTCTCTTAGTACAATAGACTAAAAACGTTGATGCTTGGCTTAAACTTACAACCCATATCATCTCTCCTATTTGTGGGAATGATGTGATAGAAGATGATACAAGCATAAATAACCATAATAATCATAATTGTTCCATTCTAGGTGATACCTCTCATGTTAGTGACAAAGGTATCTTGATTAAAAAAGATGCAATCATTGAGAATCATGAAATTCTTTCTTTTGCTTCTCCTCCTCCCCCTTGGGAAGTTATTATGGCATAATATAATGAAATCATAGATACATTTCTAAACATCACCTTACCTAGTGAACTGTAGATTTTTGGTTCCTATGGACTTCTCTAGCTCTTCTAGGGTTATAAACCTAAAAGGAGAGAGATAGGGCCTAAAAATGCTAAGGGTTCATTCAAATTATGTTATATGAGATGTTTTCTAAGCTAAATGAAGTAAAATAAATAAAAATTAAGTGATTTATATGATTGATTATGAATGCAAAACTAAGATTTAAACTTTGCGAGAAAACACATTATGATATGCAAACAATGAAATAATGCAAAATAGAAAGAAATGGGATGAATTAGAGTGCACCTAGGTAAGATTTGATGAATCTAGAGTGTTGTGAATGTTTTCTAAAATTACTGAAAATCAACAGTGGGACTCATTTTCCCATGGTGGAAAATTAGTCATACTACTGGTGAAAAAGTGTCGAAAGTAGGTTTCTAACTATCGAGATCCAGAATCTAACAAAATTTAGATTTTTAGTCTTAAGGTGGGACTCATTTTCCACTGGTAGTGAATTAGTCCTCTCCAATTTTTTTGAGAAAGTAGGAGATGACTTTGTAACACCAGATCTAGAAATGTCTACTTATTGGGTTTTCGAAGTCAATTCTATAGGAAATGAATAGAAAACCTTCTTCAAGCTTGAAATAGAGTTTATTTGAATTGAAGCACCTAGTTGACTTGTTGACCAATCTTTGCTTGTAAAATCTACCTACAAAGGTTTGCAAACACACATGCAAGAGGGGAAAAATGGTTGGGGGTTAGTAAATAGGGGTTTACCTTGGTCAAACCCCACTTTGGTAATTAAACCCTTAATAAAATAATGAAATGCAAGAGAATGATAAACTAACAACATGAAAATGCTATCAACTTACCAAACCCTTGATGATGCAAATCTGATGTAGTGTCAATGGATGCTCCAAAGTGCTTGAATAGGATATGTGAATGTTGGAGGATATAAAATGAGGTGAAAATCACATATTTATACAATCTGGTGCCTTAGTAACTCATTCATACCTCATCATAGGCTGACATCAAGTGTTTTTGAATAGAAAACCGAAAGCAAATTTTTAAAAAATTGAATTTGGAGCCAAGGGGGACTTATTCGCCACCCATGGCGAATGGGTCCCACCTAGGACTTGAAAATGGGTGTCATGAATTATCTTTTATTTTATTTTTTTGTTAGGCTAACATTCAAAAAAACACTTAATTAAAGCATAAAAGGGGTAAATGGTGAAGTTATGCCTAGAAAAGCATGAAATCTTGTTACAAGACTTTACAACACTTCAAAATAGGACTTGTTTAGTGATGAAAAGATGATTTTAAGGTAGATTGTATTGAATAGAATCTAGAAGAGTGTAGAAATTTCTTACAACACTTCACAATAGCTTCACAAGATGTCATTATTTGAATTTTAGTACCTAAATATGCATGTTCAAGCCATGTTACATCATAAAATCAAAGAAAAATAGATCAAACATTATGAAGCAAGGCCTAAAAGACCATGAAAATGACAAGGGTCCATTTTTATATGGCACATTTAGCCCTCACTTTGGATCAACTTGCTTCAAACTCACTAAAGTAGCCATGAACATCAAAAGGAGGGTTTTCGAATTCAAATCTGTAGAAAACAGACAAATAACTCTCTCCAAGCTTGATTTTGACTTAAATTGACTTGAAGCACTTAGGTGACTTCAAAATCACTCTTCAACACGTAATAACCTATCAAATCTACAAAAAAAGGGCTGCAAACAAACAAGAAAAAGGGGGAAAATGATTAGCGGTTAGTGAATAGGGGTTTTCCATTGTCAAACCCCACTTTTGGTAATCAAACCCTTGAAACGGTAATGAAATACAAGAGAAAGATAAAGTAATAACATGAAAATGCTATCCACTCACCTAACCCTTGATGTTGTAAATCTCAAGTAATGTCAATGGCGGCTTCAAAGTGCTTGAATTGATGTTGTAGAATTCTTGATTTCTTGAATGACTTAGGAGATTGAATGCTTGAATGAATGGGTGTTAAAATGAGGTGAAAATAACATATTTATAGAAATATTGTCCCTTAGTAACTATCCATAACTCATCACAAGGCGACATGAAGTGATTTTGAATAAAATGCTGAAAGGAAACTTGAAATATTTTGAATTTGGGGCCAAGGGGAACTCATTCGCCAACCATGGTGAATGGGTCCCACTTAGGACCTAAAAACATGTGTAAGGAAAAATGTTGTGTTTAATGTTATTTGTTAGGATAATATGCAAAAATACACTTAATTAAGTCATATGGGGGCATAAAGAGACAAAATAAAGAATGAGAAGGTGTAAATAGTGAAGATGTGCCTAGAAGAGCGTGAAAGCTTGTTACAATACTTTACAACACTTCAAAATAGGACTTGTTGATGTGTGAAAAGGTGTTTTTTAGGTGAATTGCATTAAATAGATTCTAGAAGAATGTAGAAATGTCTTACAATACTTTGCAAAACCTTCACAAGACATCGTTCTCTGAGTTTTAGTACCTAAATAAGAATGTTCAAGCCATGTTAGAACATAAAATTAAAGAAACATAGTTCCAACACTATGAAACAAGACCTAAAAGGCCATGAAAATAACAATGGACCATTTTTCTACAACACATATTTTTTTTTGTGTTTTGTAGAAATTTGAATGTGATTTTAATGCTCTACAGAATGCAATTAAGGATGCATAATGCAATTTTTCAATTTTTTAAATGATATGCAATGGAAAAATAAAACCTAAATGAAGCTTTCACTAATGCAATATGAAAAGTCCTAAAATGAAAAAACAAAACAATGTCCTAATGTTAATGCAAGTGTAATATAGAATGAAATATGCACATGAAATTAGAAAGGAAAAGTGTTCAAAATGTGGGTTCACCAAAATGAACCATAGATTTTTGCTTCCTATGGACTTCTCTAGCTCTTCTAGGGTTTTCCACCTAAATAGAGAGAAATAGGGCCCAAAAATGCTAAGGGTTCATTCAAATTATGTTATATGAGATGTTGTCTAAGTTAAATTAAGTAAACTAAATGCAAATTAATTGATTTATATGATTGATTATGAATGCAAAAATAAGATTTAAACTATGCTGGAAAGCACATTGTGATATGCAAACGATGAACTAAAAGATGAAATAATGCAAAATAGAAAGAAATGGGATGAATCTGAATGCACCTGGGAAAAATTTGATGAATTTGGAATGTTGTGAATTTCTTTTAAAATTACTAAAAATAAACAGTGGAACTCATTTTCCTAAGGTGGCGAATTAGTCCTACTACTGGTGAAAAAGTGTCAGAAGCAGGTTTTTGATTGTCGGGAACTGAAATCTAACAAAATTCAGATTTTTAGTCTTAAGGTGGGATTCATTTAGGATTGGTGGTGAATCAATCCTCTCCCAAAATTTTTAGAAATCAAGAGACAACTCTGCAACACCAGATCTAGAAATGTCTTCTTGTTAGGTTGCCAAAGTCATTTCTGTAGGAAACGAACAAAAAACCTTCTTCAAGCTTGAAATATAGTTGATTTGAATTGAAGCACCTAGTTGACTTGTTGAACAATCTTTAACTCCTAAATTCTCATAAAATGTGCATATAAAGGTTTGCAAGCACACATTGAAGAGGGGAAATATGGTTGAGGGTTAGCAAATAGGTGTTTTCCTTGGTCAAACCCCATTTTGGTAATCAAACCCTTAATAAAATAATTAAATGCAAGAGAATGATAAACTAACAACATGCAAATGCTATCAACTTATTAAACCCTTGATGATGCAAATATGAAGTAATGTCATTGGATGCTCCAATGTGCTTGAATAATGCTTGATAAGATGTTTTAAGTTGCTTGAATGGTTGAGATTGTTTGAATAGGATATGTGAATGTTGGAGAATGTAAAATGAGGTGAAAATCACTTATTTATACAACATTGTGCCTTAGTAACCCATTCATACCTCATCATAGGTTGACATCAAGTATTTTTTAATAAGACCCTGAAAGGAAACTTTAAATTTTTTGAATTTGGAGCCAAGGGGGACTCATTCACCACCCATGGCGAATGGGTCCCACCTATGACTTGAAAATGGTTGTCAGGAAATATCTTTTATTTAATGTTGTTTGTTGGGCTAACATTCAAAAACACACTTAATTAAATTATTTGAGGGCATAAAGGGACCAAATAAAGCATAAGAAAGGGGTAAATGGTGAATTTATGCCTAGAAAAGTATGAAATCTTGTTACAAGACTTTACAACACTTCAAAATAGGAATTTTTTAGTGATGAAAAGATTATTTTTAGGTAGATTGTAATGAATAGAGTTTAGAAGAGTGTAGAAATGTCTTACAACACTTCACAACACCTTCAAAAGACATCGTTATTTGAATTTTAGTGCCTAAATATGCATGTTCAAGCCATGTTACATCATAAAATTAGAGAAAAATAGATCAAACATTATGAAGCAAGGCCTAAAAGACCATGAAAATGAGAAGGGTCCATTTTTCTATGGCACACCTAGTATCTACTCATCGGTCGCTTGTGAGAATGTCTTAGTGAAAGGATAAAATTAGAGATAAACATGACAATCACATTTGTTCTTCTCCTAGTATCTCTCCTAGTAGTGAAGAAGATACTTTGATGTTAGAAAATACAATTGATGAGAATCATATAATTTTACATGTCTCTCTTCTCCTAGGTAAAACATTACTAAACAAGAAAACACCATCATTGATAAGCAAGAAAATCTAACCATTGATAACTCCCTTATTTGCGATGAAGAAATTTTAGAAGAACCAACCTTTGAATGTCATGAACATGTATTTTTTAGATCTCCTAAAAACTCTCCTCCTAGAAACAATATCACGGTGCAAGAAAATGTGAACATTGACACATTTCTTTCAAACACTAGTAAAGAGGCCTCCTTAGATGAATATTGTGAAGTAACATTAGAATCCTCTTCACTAAAAGAACATGAAAATAAGGATAATTTTGTTGATTTTATGACAATGCAAATTCAGTCTTCTTTAATTAGTGATCCTTCTAAGCCACCTCCCAGTAGTGAACGACATAAAAAGAAAATAAGAGATTTCAGGAAATCTATAATGCAAGTTGGTAGTAACAATATTTCATAGCAACCGCGTTATAATACAATTGCTCAGACATGTAGGCAACCACAAACCACTCCCCCTTCATTACCATTTCCTCAAAATATTTTCCTAGCACTCCTCATTCACCTTTAAAGAATGTAGTGGAAGACCTTAAAAGGACTCCTGCTACTATATCCTTGTGGAATCTTACTCAAATATCACCTACATACAATTGGCTATTTGGAGAAATGTTGCAAATAAAGTAGGAGGAGATCCAATATTTTATGAAATTGAATGATGTAGGACCCTCCTTTAATCATATACACATCACATAGTCAAAAATAACATTCCCTAAACATGAATTGTCCTCACTTTAGATTCAAAATAAAAATGAAGCCTTGATGATAAAGGTGATCATTAATAAAATGGTAGTTAGATGCACTCTCATAGATAATGGAGTAGGTCTTAATGTTTCTAGTATTGACCTCCTAGATAAAATTTCTATGGACAAGAAACTCATTCAACTTAATGATGTTAATATTTATGCCTTTAACAATGTTAATAGGAAACCATTAGGAATGATCACATTACACATTGACATCAAACCTGTAGTGTTTTCTACCCCTATCCATATCATGCCAAGACCTCTTTCATGCAATCTTCTCCTAGGGAGACCATGGATTCATGCTATGAAAGGAATCCCATATACTCTTTATCGTGCAATGAAATTTGAATACAACAACAAGAAATGCATGGTCAAAGAAGATAAAAAAAGTTGTAAATCATATTATCACAACACTCCCAACTCCCATAATACTTTCATTCTAAAATAAAAAGTTGAACCTATACAAGTTGATGCTAATCCTAATTTTCTTTCACCTACAATGAACTCTTTAGCGATAATTTTGGATCATTAGATTTTACACCTTGTTTCAATAAAGAATCCAAAATCTCACACTCAAATTCCAAAAAGTCTTATACAAATGACTCATTTTCAAACACAAGTTTTAGTGATGATTGGGGTTCAGTAGATTTTACACCCTCCTTATGGGAGAGTACAAAATATCACAATCTAAACCAAAAAAATCTTATGTTTCATTTGCTCAACTTGGTTCTACATCAACAACATTATCCCATGGTGGTGATGGGGGTTATTTAACTCCCATCCCTCACACAAGGATGATGCATGACTTTAAGAAACCTAAAAAAGATTTGTGTTCTCATGAATAAGTAAATCCTTCTCTAAAGTATAACCCCCTTCATCTAAATTGAAATATTGTTATGGACTTGGATACAAACTCCCTCGTAAACATGGATACAATGAAGACACAAAGAAAACTAGTATACCATACTATTTCAAGAAAGATCTAGGTTACCACCTTTATCTCCATTTTCATCTAAGGATTTATCGTTTAGTGTGTGTATGATATCTTGTGCAAATAAAAGAACATCCTCTACTATTGATCAAGAGAGCATCTTTTTGAGACTCCTCCAAGGTCATTTGATATCTCTCCCTCCAAAAACACAAAATAAAATCTACTACAAGCATTCATTTTGTGCATATAATAGAGTTCATGGTCATTGTACTAATGAATTTAAGGTTTTACATGATAAAATTCAACATATTAAGGAGTGTGGTGGTCTTTATTATGTTGGGGCACCTAGTTCCTCTAATTGATATTTCTTTTCATGTTTATCATTAATCATCTCAACTCATCCTTGTCCTGCACTAAGTGGGGGAAAGGGGTTAGGTAGCCTTGTCCTTGTATGTCACTTGTAACATTAAAATGGACCTAATTTCACTTTGATCTAGTGTTGTAATGTATTTTAGACATTCACATTGGATTTAGGACCCTTTTAAGCTAAATACACCTAATTTTTCCTTACTGTTGTAAAGTGTATAAATATTTGCACCTTCACATTAATTTTTGGGCCCTCTTGCATTTATGACCTTCATATCATCATTATTAGGCCCCTAAGACCCTATATTGAGCATCCTAAGGCTTATTTCAATCAAAATCCCAACATAGGTCACATCAAATATACTTAATTTCTTAACTCCCCAAAATTTCCTCCACTTGAAAAGGCTTGGTGAGACCCATATGCTACCTCGGGAATATGAGTACCATCTAAATGGGACCTATACACCAAAAATGGCGTATGAGTCCCATTTAGACCCTTTATAGGGTTTTGAGCAAGAAATCAGGGTTTTCAGTTCAAATTTCATGAATGTTAGCTTCTAGGATCTAATTTATGATACATTGGATGGATTTCCTATATAAAAAAGGTCTCAAATAATTATTTTATATAATCCTTCATGACATCAACCTAATCTATCAAGACTTAAGCATTTATAGACTTCAAAAGAGTGTCAAGATAGTTTACAAGATCATTTCTAAGGCACACAAGGGAAAAATTATTCATCATTTATTGCAGCAATTCAAGATCCATTATTCTGTCAAGGTGATCAAGCATTAAGCATGGTGTTGAACTAGTGTTCTGATGTAGAATTGAAGATCCATTTGCAAGCATTGTTTCATATCCAATTCAATATCAAGATCTACATTCTACATGGCCACTTCAAGTTATATTGTTGATTTACATCTCAAGAAATATTTCAAGATATTATTATTCATGTTTCATATTACATGTTCCATTTTCTTATTTCATTGTTTCATCACAAGGTTTAATTACCTAAACTATGTTTGACCAAGGGGAAAACCCCTATTTCCTAACAATAAACAATTTTTTCCTTGTCTCTACATGTGTGATTGCAAATCTAGGTGCTTTGAGGCTTGAAGATCCTTTGAAGACTAAGTTGTAAGATTGAAGAAAGTCATCAAGTTATCACAAGGTTGTCATCTTCATGGAAAGTTAGCTATAGGTTGAAAATCAAGGTTTTAGATCTAGAAATGAAGTGTGGAGGGAAGAGCAAAGATAAGAGAATAGATTCATGTCTTAACCCTCCAAAAATTTAGAGTGGGAATGATACACCACTTGTGGCATATGTGGCCCAGTACAACATATTTCCTAGATTTCAATGAATTCAGATCAACCAATGTGAGATTTCAATTTTGGCACAAAAAACCTAATATGGGACTAAATCAACTAGACTCGTGTAATAGTCCCAGTGGGAATTAAACAATAGGTTTTTAGGGTTTTGGATCTTTTTCTTACCTCCATCATTCTTCCAGGTGTACCTCTATTCATTCCTAGTTTGTTATCCTAATTTTCAATTTCATTTCCTAGGTCATTTAGTTAGGTTTTTTATAGTACTTTACATGTCATTTGTAGCTCTTTACTTTCAAAGCACTTGCTTTGTGGTGAACCTATTTTTAGTCTCTAATAAAACCCTAGGAAATCCCTATTGCAGATCTCTTTCCCCTTTACATCACTAGATTAAGATATCTAGGGCTTCCTTGAATGAAGATAGTGAAATAGGGGGAAACCTATCCTTGTGCTCCATCTCTTGAAAGGTGGCACAACCTATTTCCATTGTCACAACAACCATCACAAAAAATGTAAATATTTTATAAAGATATAATGTCACATGAAATCAAAAGAATACTTTTACAATTAATAACATATATCCCCTCAAAGGATCATTTCTCTTGATGAGGGCCACACCGCCCTAAACCAATAGAAATCACAACAACATATATCAACACAAAAAATGCAAGACAAAAATATGACTCACTTTCAATTATTTTTAGAAAATGAAATTATAGATTCAAAGCTTACATGCTATAGTCTGATGCACTTGATTCATTACAACAAAATGAACTCAAAAAATAAAATATACTATTTGAAGCCACAATCTGCACTATCAGGGCCACCTTCTATAATCCCCACTTAACCCGTTTTATTTTCCCTAATAACCACCCTAGAATGTTCTAGAAAGTTCAAATTTCCCCTTTTTTCTTTTGGTGCCAAAAGTCCCACCATTTGATTTCTAGCCTAGGAAGATTTTCTTTTTCAAAATTCACTTTTAAGAGGACCAACTTCGCGGGGCCATAACTTTTGACCTGGGTGTCAGATTCGCTATTATTGCATATAGTCAAAAAGCTCTCGATGAGCTCTATGACATGAGATCCCACCATAGGTCACTTTGGTCACATTTTGAGTTGTTTTAGGGCCTCGAAACTTTTATATCTGAATTTGAAGATGCATTAGAAAAATTTGCTAGGACATCAACCTTAATTTCTCCCAAACCATCCAGGGTATTGAGGTGATTCTTTCGCAACCGATTTTTTTTTTCAACTCTACTCCTTGGGGTAAAATTTCACATCCATATAATCTTGTTTTGGATAACTTTTATAGTAAGTGCTCATTTTTCGCTATTTTTGAAGCTTGATAGTATTATACCCCCTAAGTGCCATCATGGGACTCAAAAAAACTAAGGAAAATAAAGAAACAATTTTTTTGGGTGATGCAAGATTGCCCTACACTGCTAGATAATCCTACATCAAACACCTAGGGTAATTTGAAAAGTGACCCTATCACTTCTCAGTAGTTAGAGGGAAACCAAGATGGTTAACCTCAATCTTAGATAGCCATGATGAATCTTTAGCATGCCTTCCTCTCCATTTCACCAAGTACTCTACATATTGCCTATTTCTTGTGCTTCTACCCACATGACTATCCAGGATTTCTTCTATCTCTTCCTTCTCTAAAGTAGGTGCTAGAATTTTTAGAAATTCATTTATCAAACCCTCCTCTATATCACATTCATGATAACACAAGATAAATGTTTAGTCCACTAGGAAACTCTACCTCATAAGCATTTCTTGAATCATGCTTCTTCAAGATCTTACATGATCCAAACTTCTTCATCTTTAACTTGTTGTATGTACCAACTAGAAACCTTTCCTTTAGAAAATGAATCATAACTTCATTTCCTACCTAGAACTCCTTATACCTCTTTTTCTAATCTTCCTAAGCCTTATATTGTGAGTTCATATTTTTGATGTGTTTCTTCACTTCTTCATGCAAATTCTTTAGGTGCTTAGCAAAATATTTAGTTTCAACACTACTCTTCTCCCCCTTATCCATCTTTCTCAATTCAGAAGAAGTTCTTGGACTACTCCCATATACAATTTGGAATGGTAATTTACCAGTGCTCCTATTGACAAAATTGTTGTAAGAAAACTATGCTTGTATTATAGTCAAATCCCATCCCTTAGGCTTATCTCCTACTAAGCATCTTAGCAGGTTACCCAAACTCCTATTCACCACCTATATTTTTCCATCATTTTGTGGATGGTGTGTAGAACTGAACTTTAAATCTGTCTTCAACTTCTTCCATAATGTCCTCCAGAAATAACCAACAAATTTGTTATCTTTTTCTGAAACTATACTCTTTGGTAGACCATGTAGTCTCACCATCTCTCTAAAAAACAACTCTGCAACATGAACAACATCACTTGTCTTATGACACAAAATGAACTGTGTCATCTTTGAAAATGTATCCACCACCACAAATATGGAATCATTCCCTCTTTGTGTCCTTGGAAAACCAAGAACAAAATCCATGCTAATATCTTGCCATGGCCTATCAGGTACAGGTAATGGATGATACACTCCAGTATTCTAATTTGTTCCTTTTACCATATGAGACACTTTGCAAATTTGTACAAACTTCTTCACTTCTTTTTGTAACTATGGCTAATAATAATTATCACTAACAAGAGCAATGGTCTTATCTTGACCAAAATGTCCATCCAATCCTCCATTATGCTTCTCCTTGATTAGATTCTCTCATAGAACCCCTTGGAATGCCCAATTTTCTTCTGCTAAACAACATCCCATCTTAGATTAAGAAATCCAACCATCTCATCCTATCCAGAGTAATAGGTTCCAAATAAGCCTTCCAAGCTTCTACAAAGTCTAGATCTTTTGGATATAAACTCTTAAGTACATTGAACCCAACAACCTCTATATTCATCTCTATTAACAAATTTTGCATTCTACTTAATGAATCTACAACTTTTTTCGACCTTCCACTCCTGTGCTTCACAAAAGTATAACTCTACAAAAACTCAACCCATTTTAAGTGACTTTGATTCAACTTTCCTTGACTATTGAGATACTACAAAGCCTAGTCATTAGTATATAAAGAAAATTATTTTGGAAAAAAACAAGTGTCTTCATTTCTTCAAAGCCCGAACTACAACATAAAACTCTTGATCATAGACAACATATTTCTTCTTAGCATCATTTAACTTCTCACTAAAATAGGCAACAGGCTTACCTTCTTGACTCAAAATAACTCTGTGCCACTAGCATCGTAATCTACTTGAAAAACATTATTGAAATATGGAAGTGCCAAAAAAGGTTGCTCTATGACTTTCTTCTTCAACATATCAAAACTTTTGGCTACACCTATAGTCCACTTAAACTCCTTTCTATCCCCTCTCATCACTTCAGTTATAGGTGCACAAATACTACTAAAATTCTTAATAAACTTTCTATAAAAACTTGCTAGACAATGAAATGATCTTACCTTTGTAACAATCCTTGGACTAGGCCATTCAATGATAGCTCTCACCTTCTCTAGATCCATTTTGAGACCCTCTACTAAGAAAAAAAAATATTAGATACACCAACTCTTTCTTGAAAAAACTACATTTCTTCAAATTAATCAATAGCTTCTCCTCCCTCAGCTTCTCCAAATCTCTTCGGATATGTGTCAAGTGCTCCTCCAATGACTTACTAAAAATCAAAATATCATCCAAATAAAAAATAAAAAAATTTCCTAAAAAATCTTTCAATACCTCATTCATAAGCCGCATAATTGTGCTTTGTGCATTGGTTAGCCCAAAAGGAATGACTAACCATTCGTACAATCCCTCCTTGGTTTTGAAGGTTGTATTCCATTCATCTCCTTCTCTAATCTAGATTTGGCGATATCCAATCTTCAAATCTATATTCATGATGTACTCAACCCCACTCAAATAATCCATAATATCATCCATTATTGGCAACAAAAATTTGTACTTGATGGTGATCTTGTTGATGGCTCTCAAATTTGTATGCATCCACCATTCCCCATCCTTCTTTGGTGCTAGTACTACAGGTACTACACATGGACTCCAACTCTCTTCAATCAATCCTTTCCGCAACAACTCTTGTACTTGTATGTTCAACTCTTCACTCTCTATTGGAGTCATATGATGAGCTTCTTTATTTAGAAAACTACCTCTAGGAATTAGGTCCATCTGATGACTAATCTTTCTTATTGGAGGCAAACCTTCCGGTGCTTTGTTAAAAATAATAGCTTTAAATTCATTCAACAAATCTAAAACCTCTATAGGTACCTCAGTAGTATCTTCTTTATTAACTCTAGGGATCAATGAAAAACACATATGCTCATGCTTCATACCTTCTAGGAACTTTCTTCCATCAACCAAAAAAATTCTTGCATTACTACATACCTTTTCCTCTTCCTCTTTCAAGGGCTTCAACATATGATGAACTCCATCCTTTGTCAAAGAATAGGTGTTGTAATTTCCATCATGTATTGCTCGTCGATCAAACTGCCATGGTCTACCTAACAACATATCACAAAAATCCATAGGCATAATATCACACAATACCTCATTATGGTAGTTTCCAATTTTGAACTTTATAAAAAAAAAATCATTTACCAATGCTTGATGGTCCTTCTACAACCAACCAATCTAGTATGGGTTCTGATTCCTTCTCTCTAAATGCAACTTACTAACCATTTCTTCTGAAACAAGGTTATTGGTACTACCTCCATCAATAATAACATTGCGAACTTTACCTTCACACTTACTTATTCTAGTAACAAGGCTCTTTTGGTGACAAGAACCTCTCCTCTTTTTTCATCCTCATTTAGCAAGGTTGTTCTGGTAACAAGAACCTCTCTTTTTGCATCTTCAGAATATGAAGTCTCAACATCTTCATCTACATGTGCAACTCGTGCATTACCCTCAGGTCTTCTATTTGTCCTTCCTTAATGTTGATGACACTCATAGGCCCTATGTCCTTCTCCACACTAGAAACAAGCTCCATAGAAGCCTCCTCTTCCCTTCCTCTTTGTTCTCCATTATTTTGATCATGAGGATGGTAGGTGTTATCTCCTTTCTGGTTCTAGCCGCTACTGGATCCTTCACCCTTCTTTTGATCTTCATTTCAACTTCCATATGATTGCCCACTGGTCTTTCCTCCATGGCCTCCACCTCACTATTTTTTCTCAAACCTCTTGTTCAACAATTCTTCAACCTTTACATAAAATTTTTAAGCATCCTTAATAGTGGTCATTCTTACTAGATCCAATTCTTCCTATATGCTTGGGTTCAACCCGTTAATATAATGGGAAACTTTCTCCTTATTCGCCTTAGAATTTCCTCTTCGAATCAGCACCTTGTAACATTCCTCTATGTATTCTTTCATGGTCCTTGTCCCTTGCCTCAAGCTTTGCATCTTCCTGAGTAGCTCCAATTCATAATCAACTAGAATAAATTGTTTCTTCAATTTTGACACCATTATGTCCCATATGGAAATTTTATCTTTCCCTTGTCTTCCTCTTTCTAACTAGACCTCTTTCAACCATATACTGGCATGACCTTTCAATTTTTTCTTTGCAAACCTCACTTTGTGAGGATATTCAATCTCCTCAAAATCAAAAAATTCCTCCATGTCATTGATCCAATCAATCAATTCTTTAGGATTCAAATTTCCACTAAAAGTTGAAACCTCCATTTTAGGTCTCTTCCCAATGCTTGATATCACTTGCAAAAATCTTATTTCTCTAGGATCCATTGGATCCTACTTTTCCCCTTCCATTTCCTCTTCCATTTCATCTTCACTCTCATCTTTGTCTCATTCCACATCTCTTCTTCAAACCTTTTTTTGTAACATTTCTAATTTCCTTCTAAGGGCTCTTATTTTGTCTCTAGGTGGACCTCCTCCACCCCAGCCTCCACCTCTCCCATATTGGGCATGTCTTCAAGGTATCTTGAATTCAACTTAGACTCATAGGTCTTGCTACAACTGTCTCACGTTTGGCACTCCGTTATAGGCTTAGGAACTCTCGCGCTAATACCAATTGATGAGGGCCAAAACCCATAGAAATTATAACAAAAAATATCAACACATAAAATGTGAGACTGTAAAATGACTCATTTTCAATTATTTTCAAAAAATGAAATTACAGATTCTAAGCTTACATGCTACAACCTCATGGGCTTGGATCATTACAAAAAAATCAACTCAAAAAAGAAAATCTACTATTCGGAGCCGCAATCTGCACTATCAAAGCCACCTTCTACAACCACCACTTAACCTATTTGATTTTCTCCAATAACCACCCTAGAATGTTCTAGAAAGTTCAAATTTTCCCTTTTTGTTTTGGCACCAAAAGTCCTGCCATTTAATTTTTGGCCTAGGAAGACATTTTTTATGAAATTTACTTTCTAGAGGACCAACTTTGTAGGGCCATAATTTTTGATCCGGGTGTTTGATTACCTATTATTGCATATCGGTGGAAATCTCTCAACGAGCTCTATGAAACACAAACCCACCATAGGTCAGTTCAACCACTTTTTGAGCTATTTTAGAGCCTGCAAAGTTTTATATTTGAATTTGAGGCTACATTGGAGAAATTTCCTAGGATGGAAACTTTAATTTCTCCCAAATCGTGTAGGGTATTGAGGTGATTCTTTTGTGATTGGAAATGTTTTTTAGCTCTACTCCTTGGGGTAAAATTTAAAATCCATAGGAGCCTATTTTGGATAAGTTAATAAAAATATCAAGTGCTAATTTTTTGCTATTTTTGAAGCCTGACAGTCTTATACCCCTTAAGTGCCATCATGGGACTAAAAAAAGCTAAGGAAAATTAAGAAAACAATTGTTTTGGGTGATGCAAGATTTCCCTACACTGTTGGATGCTCCTGCATCATCTCTCATTATTAAAAACATGATAATTGATGAAATTATAAATGAGATTAAAGTAAGAAAGATCTATTTTTCATGTAGGGAACTATAGACTTTAGGTCATGGGTTTCTTTATAAGGATTAAGGACACCTCATTGAGGTAGTGTTGGATAGAGACTTAAACCTAGATTAACATGAGGAAAGTGTGGATATATAAGGTAAAGTATCTATTGAAAAATTACAAGTATAGATCATGGAACCAAAAATGAAATGAACATAATTGCACTAGAACTTCAAGGAAGGGATATGAAAAGAATCATTTAGGAGTATATAGAAAGGAGAACAATGAGTGGTTATATATTACAGTTAGCACTGATAGAAAGGAATACATAAGTCCATTGTATGAGGATAAAATAACTCCTATCTAAGAAGCATAAATGGTAAGTGTCACCATAATCTATAAATAATATTCAATTTTTTATATAATTAAAAAAATATAATAGTTGAGCATGAAGAAGAAGGTTTTAAAAAAAAATTAAAAAAATAGAAAGGTAAAGGATAGAACCTAAAATTGTGATCAATGTAGTAGTTTTACAATGTACTTGTAGAAGAAAATTCATGGTTACAAGAGTGTTGAAAAACATTCCATTGGTTACTAAAGGTAAAAATCATTTCCTGATGATTTCTAGTGAGCTGTCAGATCAATAAATTGTTCTTTTTAATGAAGTTAATGAGAACTTAAAAATTCATGTTGAAGATACAATAATTGGTAGTATTATTTATTGAAAGGATAGTTTTAATAAAATAATATTAAAATAGCTTCATATTATATCATCTCAAAATTCATTTAATTATTATAAGAATTATATGGGTGATTAAAAGACGAAGGTTATAAAATGGAAGGAATCTCTTCTCTCAACTTCAAGTTTTCTCAAGCATAATAATGTGGGACCTAGGTATCATACACAAAATAATCCAATCCGAAGGTATTGTGAAACACACACATGATGTTCAATAATTTTATGCGTTCAATTACTTGTATACTAATGGAATCATCAATCCACATAGAGATAAAGGAAAGAAACTTAGTATTACCATGGTTGATTCTCTAAATATTTATTGAATAAAGGAGATTAAGTCCACATTTGAAGAAATATTATATGGATAGAAAGAGAAAATAGTAATAGGAATCATGCATAATAATGCATTATATGGTAAGCAATATAGTCTTTATTTAATAATTGGAATGTCTTTGAATCAACATAGTATGCTATTCAACAAGATGGTTGCAAGATAATTATAAAATAGAAAATTTCCACATACTAGGGGGATAGTTAAGAGATAAATCATTGATTATTGGGAATTAGTGGTGTATTAAACAATGGAGAAAAAATAAATTTAATGATCTAACAATTTCCAAAGATGGGTGACTCAAGTGGAGCGCATGATAAATAAAGAAAATGATAAAATTGCATTAAATTAGCCTAGAGAGAAATAATTAGTCTAATATTTTTAATGTTTTAAAAGGACTATAATATTAATTAAATGAAATTAAAAACTTCTAGTAATATTAGAGAGAGATTTCTAATCTCTAACTAATACATAAAACATTAAAAGGATCATTGAAGAGATAATTCTAAGACGTCAGAAAACTCATATGAAAAAGTAAATATTATTGGGGTTTAACATACACTAACTTTTTTTGATCTATGTGTAGTGAATAATACATTGGAACATATCAAATTTGAGTATCTAAAAATAATTAAGGATTCAGATATGATCATCAAAATTATGTATCAAAATTATGTAGATCACTTTTAATGTATCAAAAAAATAAGAGAAAATGGTTGATGAACTCACTTCCATATTTAAAGAAACCAATGTAGCCTTGGAAGAAAAATAGAGATAAATTTTGAAGGTAGAAGAAAAACTTCATATAGCAATAAATATTAAGAATGAATAAAAATAATCAAGGTCTAAGGAAGGACTAAGGATAAGGAACGACAAGTTCCCAAGACTAGAATGGGATAGATCAGTTACTAAGAACATAGAAGAAAATATGTATGATGAAACAAATGTTCTGGTAGGTTATCATATTTTGTATAATAATTTTATCCTTTGATTAAATTTTTCTAAGACAAATAAAAGGACCTAAAAAATGTGACATATCATGCCCCATGGTACAACACTCTATATCTTGCACAAAGTGTATTCAAAAGGGAAAAAGATTCATATGGAAGTTCTTGAAGGAGGCTCTTTTCATAAATAAATTAGCAAGGACATAATTTTGAAAGGCACAAGACAACTAGGGGGGGTGAATCATTTGTCACCAAATTGAAAAAAAAAACTTCAAACACTTGTCAACTTCACAAACACTCATTTTTTTTATTAATTATGAACACGAAATGTAAATAGTAGAAAGAAAAATCAACACAAGAGACATGAGATTTCTAATCTCTAACTAATATCATGGAAAACATTAAAAGGCTCATTGAAGAGATAATTATAAGATGTTAGAAGACTCATATGAAAAGGTAAATATTATTGGGCTTTAACATACAATAACTTTTTTTTATCTATGTGTAGTGAATAATACTTTGGAACATATCAAATTTGAGTATCTAAAAATAATTAAGGATTCAAATATGATCATCAAAATTATGTAGATCACTTTTAATGTATCAAATAAATAATAGAAAGTGGCTGATGAACTCACTTCCATATTTAATGAAACCAATGTAACTTTGGAAAACACCCAAAGATAAATTTTGA
>VDFB02105785.1:556353950-556398169 GCA_007258455.2 Sequoia sempervirens
GTATGGAAGAGTTGTCTAAGTGGTTTGGGTTTGTGCATTCTTCAGGTGAAAGTTGTAGCGAAGGAGTTTATTAGATTTTAGGGTGTTTATGGAAAATTCAAAATTTTGTTCAAGTGAAATTTATTTTCCATTATTTTTTGTTGGATCAATGCAAGTGTGTACTTGAAATATTGATGGTGTTTATTAAAATATAGACACAGAGAGATTAGGAGCATATTTAGCAAACAATAATATTATATTTTAACTATTTTCACACTTAATACATGGATAATATATAACCACTTACATAGCCAAAAAAAATCATATTTAATAGGGAGGTGTTATAACAAATATCTCATAATACCATTCACGGGCATAATACACTAACTACTAACTATTCATGATGTATTGCTATTTCAACAATATATACAACTAACCATCCAAACCTATAATTTTAACAAACAAGTGAATACTAAAAATAGTTTTCCAAACATTCCCCCCTTAGAGTGAACATGGTAAGAACTAACACAATATACAATAAGCCCAACTCTTGTGGGTCATGATCTTGATTCAAAACAAAAGGCACCTCCTATCAACCTTTCATGGTTTTCACATAGGCTTACCACAAACCTGGACATTAACATGAACCGACTCATCTATTCACCTCATGTGGTTTTTTGGATCCTACCACAAACCATTTCAAGATCCATGAACAACATTATACTAGTGCTTTTATTCATTACAGTATTTTACACTAGCAGGTTAACTTAAGAAAATAACCCACACATAGAAATTGCTGATGATCATGTCACTTGATCTCCAACAATAAAATAATTTTTCATGGAGATGAAATATTGATGTTATATCCTCCTATGTGAAATTTACAATTATTAACAAGCATAGAAAACAAAAGCACAATTTATAATAGAAAATGAAATGTCGCCAGATCTTATAAGTGACCTCGTTGTTGGTGAGTAATGAGAGGAAATTGAGTGTCCTCCTTCCTCCATTTCCTCTTGCCTCCAATCTTGAATTATTTAAAACACATATTCCTCATCACCAGGACATGAAAACTCTTCATTACTAGCATATTCTTTCCAATCTGCTTCTTCAACCAAGGAAGCATGATGATCTAGTTTATCATCTAGTAGATCTTGTGCCCTCTTCTTGAAATTCAAAGTTACCTACCCTATTTCATTACAATAGAAGAACTTTATTTTTCCTTTTGAATAAATATTCTTAAATTTGTACTTTCCTTTTCTTGCTTTTTTATGCACAAACAAGACCTCTTCAAATTCTAAATATTCATTATGATCAAGTAGAGTAGATATTACTCCTTCAAGACTAATAGTTACCTTGATTAATTAGAACACCATTCCAAACATATATTTAGGAAAACTATTTAGAAGTGTCGCTTTAACATAATTATCTTTTACTTTCTCATTAATCCTAGCTAGCTAATTAAGGAGAGAGTGAAACTTACTAATATGGTCTACCATTTTTCTACCTTTTTCCATCTCCGATCCACATAATCTCAGCTTCAATGTTGTCTTGGTACTTTCTGGTATAAATCCTAAGAGCTTGTTTAATGACTCCCAATCTCTTTTGTCGGTGTCACAAAATACACATGGTGTAAATATTCTTTTTATAAGATGAGACCAATAGTTCCCAAAGCTTTCAGATTTTTGATATTCTAATTAACAATTTCATCTACATTAGTTGGTGTGACTGAGTTTGGTCTTATAAAATGCCAAAGATCATTTTATGTCAAGTGTAGTTGCATCTATATCTGCTATGTATGAAAGTCTCTACCATCAAATTTCTTGATTAAACTTAATTTATCCATGACTACTCTTTTAATGTAAGGTGTCGAGTGCTACTAATAATGCACCTTGACTATAACACTTTCGCACAAGGAAAATTTATTTTCTAATAACAACAACAATACCACTGTAAGACTTTTAAAACTTTATTTTAATTTCTAATACAGTGGTATTAAAACACAACTATAAACATTTATTCTATAAAAAGAATACTTTTAACCACTATGAAATTACCTAGGATGAAAATAATCTAAACCCTAAATATGCCCACCTCTTAGAAAATTCAAGCTACAGGCATACGATATTTGGCAATTATCAAGGGTAGTGACCAAAGCAAACAAAATTATTGCAATGAGTGCAACACAAGATAGATCAAGCCATCAGCACAAAATCACACATTCAACCATAAAATCCATGGACAAAATGGGGCATCACATGATCTCTCCAAAGAGATTCAATAATACATGGTGAAAAAAAAACTTTCCTTTGCCTACCGATTGATGGGAGTTGATCATACACTTCAAATTCTGCTGCTCTTCAATGCTTATCACATTCTAGTGCTCATATTTATGAAAGGTAGATGCACATAATAGACTTTTAATACCATAGTTCTTACAAATTTTTCCACAAAATGCACAAGCTTAGAAGCCCTTCATAGATTGCAATGTGAGAAGTTGTAGATCAATAATTTCATAGAGCCCAAAATAATAATAAGGATGTTATTAGAAAAGAATGTGAATAAACAATTCTCATCCTTCATAAATGCTAGTTGGCTCCATCCAAATGGTTGAATGCTCCTAAACATCAATATCAAATGCATTGAGCATAGATATCCAAGTCTATGATAAATAAAACAACTGAAAAAATGGGCACAACTAGCAAGTTACATTGTTGGAGAGTAAAAGTGAGTCAAAATAGCACTTCCACATTCCCACACCCAAATTTTGAGAGGTAGTGATTACAATTTTGTGGGAGACCTTGATACCATGTTAAAAATATCAACAAAGAGAGATTAGGAGCATATTTAGCACACAATAATATTATATTTTCACTATTTTCATACTCAATACACAACTAATATATAGCCACTTACATAGACAAATAACCTCCTATTTAATAAGGAGGTTTTATAACAAATATCTTGGAATGTCATTCACGGGTATAATACACTAACCACTAACTATTTATGATATAATGTTGTTTTAGAAATATATACAACTAACCATCCAAACCTATAATTATAACAAACAAGTGAATACTAACAATATTTTTCCCAATAGTGTTTACCTGGGTAATGATCGACCTTAGTGTTTACACTACTGGTGAAGGTGCTTAATTGTTTGTGGAAGTGTGGCATGGATTGTAAGGATGAATTTGGGTCCTAGCTAAAGACTGTTATGGTCCGACTTCATTCCTTTCCAATTAAGAATGTTTTAGTACCAAACTAATTTTAATTTTCATGGTTGAGGTGCATAGCTAACCTTGGAGGAAGGTTTCAAGTTTGAAGATGGTATAAATATGAGTTGAGTTGTTGATGGATTGTTTGGTAAATGAGATATGCATGTATGAAGTGAATTAGAGAGATATAGAGTGTGAATTTGATAAGTGCAATGCAAGATTTCATGTGTTATATTACTAGATGTAGTGAGCAAAAGGTTTCTACAATTCTTCAATTAGGCTGCACAGGTGTTGGTAATATTTTGGTGGATTCTCTATTACATTGAGATAGTTTTCTCTATGTAATATTTCTTCTCTATCTTCTTTTCTATTATGTCAGTGAGCCTTTGGTAGTGACCCTTTCCTTTTTGGGCAGTAATCCCTAGTAATTGGTGTTGTTATTACTTATATTATAAGCTAATCCTCACCACAATTTTTTCCATCTTGAGTTTTCCACATAAGTCTTGTGTTTTCTTGTGTATAGTATTGTATTTACTTTCTATGATAAATCATCATGATATATTAAAGGGTTTATTGAATGAATTTGGATCTGAATGTGTATAAGGGTTTTGCAATTTTAAGGTACAACTAATTTACCCCCCTCTTAGTTGTCTTGTGCATTCAAAAATTGGTATTAAAGAAAGGTTCCTTAGAAGAAAGCTTAACCAGATGAGGTATATCTCGGATTACGCACAAGAAGGAGATCCCCATGTTTGATGGCATGGGCTATGCATTTTAGAATACAAGGATGGAAGGTCATCTAGTTTATCTTGGATTTGACAGTTGGAAGGTAGTGCATAATGATTATACTATTCCTACAAATGATTTGAGCACTGAAGCTACAATTAAGGCCTATTAGTGTAACAACAAATCATGGTATGCTCTCTTGTATATTCTTATAGATCATAAATTACTAAAATTATGGATCTAAAAATTGCTAAATAAATCTAGACAAAGTTGGAAAGTATTTATGAAGGAGATTTTAAGATCAAACAAGCTAAGATGTAGAATCTGATGATTAGATTTGAGAACTTAAGGGTGTATGAAGATGAAAACATTGAAAGATACATGTAGAGGGTAGATGAAGTGGTTATTTCCATCAGAGGTCTTCTTGGAAATTCAAAGAATCAAAAGTGGTAAAGAAAATTCTCAAAACTTTTCCTAAAGCTTATATTCATAAAGATTTTTCTATTGAGGAATTTGTAAATCTATATTTATATACTAGAGAATAGTTTTATGGCTCTCTAATTACATTTGAAATGTGAGAATTTGGTTCAAATAATTGTGCAAATGTTTATACCTCTTTAAAGGATGGAAAATCAAAGAATATTGAAGAATAAAATGAGGAGAATCTTAATCATGTGAAAGCTAACTTTATGAGAAGGGTGAAAAAGGTAATATTAAGTACAAAGGTAAGTTTACTTTAAAAAAAAATTAGTTGTGGAAAGATAGGTCACTATGCTTCAAGATGTCAAAACAATGATTTGAATGACAAAAACAAGGAGAATAGAGGTAAGATGATTAAGATAAGCTATTATTTTAGAGAAGAAACAAGTATTTATGATGATGGATCTAATTATGGAGATGATGATGATGGTGAATTATTTCTTATGGCATTAAAATATGAAACCAATTTTTCTAACTCTAAAAGATGCGTGAAAGAAATCCCTCTGAAGACAAGGGACAAGAATGAAGGTACTTTGGTATCTACTTTTCATTGTAGATGGGATAAGAAATATTCGATCATTAATAATGGATGCTCTAACAATCTAACCATTGACAAGAGTAAGTTTGTTAGAATTGAAAAGTATGATGGAGGACTTATTAGATTTGGCGATGATTTAGGTGCTAAGATATGTGGAATAGGTTCAATTAGTTATACTGGAAAGAATAAAACTAATGATGTTTATTATTTCAATGGTTTAAGGCATAGTCTCTTGAGTGTTGGAATAATGTGTAGCAAAGGATATAATATCATGTTTTAGGATAATGGATGTGAGACTAGAAAATGGTCTAAAACTATGATTGCTATTGGCAGGACAAATGAAAATTTCTATCAACTTAAGGGTGTTGATGGTCATTGTTTTATGAGAGATTAATGAAAGCTAGCTATGGCATAGGAGGATGTGTAACATTAAATTCAATAATATAGTAAGAATTATTTTAGTTCAAGTTGTGAGAGATCTGTCAAAAATTACAAAGCCTATTAATGTTGTCTACAAGGATTGTCATATTGAAAAGAAAACAAGAACAAGTTTCA
Source organism: Sequoia sempervirens (assembly GCA_007258455.2). Lineage (NCBI taxonomy): Eukaryota > Viridiplantae > Streptophyta > Pinopsida > Cupressales > Cupressaceae > Sequoia > Sequoia sempervirens. The sequence continues at coordinate 556,359,450 of VDFB02105785.1, forward strand.
AAGGTAAAGATCAATCTACTACCAGATTGTTAGATTTGGTGCAGACAAATCTTTGTGGCCCTACAAGAGTAAGAATTCTTCAAGGTGATAGGTATTTCATGTTATTTATTGATGATTATTCAAGAATGACATGGGTTACTTTTCTCAAAGTAAAATACAGAGCCCTAGATACTTGTTTAAAACATTTAAAGTTATAGTTGAGAATGAAATGGACATGAAAACAAAGTTTTTGAGGTCTAATAGAGGTGGAGAGTTCAGCTCTAATGAATTTAATATGTTTTATGAGAATCATGGAATAAAGAGACACTTTTCTACCCCTAGAAATCCTCAACAAAATGGAGTGGTTGAAAAAGATAGGACTATTCAAAAAAGTATAATGACTATGATGAAAGAATCAAACCTACTAGAAAAAATTTGGAGAGAAGCAATTCATTTTTTTTTTTTGCACACTTAACAGAGTTAAAGAAAAAGAAAACAAAAATAAGACTCCCTATGAGCTATGGTATGGAAAGATGCCTAAGGTAAAGTAATTTAGGGTGTTTGGAAGAAAATATTAGACTAGAAGAGATGAAGAAAACTTGGGAAATTTTGATGCAAGGCTTGATGAAGGTATCTTCCTTGGATACTCTACTAGATTAAAATCCTACAAATTCTACAATAAGAGATTGAGAAATATTGTTGAGAGTGCAAGTGTCAAATTTGATGAAGATTTTTAGAATTTAGTGGTGATAGATGGATATGAATTAGATGATCATATTTTCAGAGAAGAGGAAAAAGATAAGGAAAAGGAAGGATATATTGAAGAGGAAGAAGCTCTAGAAAAGACCCCTAAAACCCCTAAGTATGTGTAGAGGAATAATTACAAAGAATAGATCAATGGAGACAAAAGAAAAGGTTTATTGACAAGAAAGAAAGTTGTTCAAGAAGAGATAAATAGATATGTTTACTTTCTAAAACTGAATCTAAAATAGTAATTAAGGCATGCAAATATGAACATTAGATAAAGGCTATGGACAAAGAACTACTATAGATTGATAAGAATTGGACTTTAGAACTTGTCTCAAGACCTATAAAAAAATATATAATTAGAACTAGATAATTGTTCAAAAAAAAAAAAGAATGGAGAAGTGGTAAGAAACAAGGAAAGACTTGTGTGTAAGGGATACTAAAAAGTTGAAGGAATATATTTTGAGAAGAAAATTTCTCTTGTGGCAAGAATGGAGGCTATCAAGATGTTTTTTGGATTTTACAACACATAATGATTTCAAATTTTATCAAATGGATTTGAATTCTGCTTTCTTGAATGGGGAGATGGAAGAAGAGGTATACATTAGAACAATGAGAAGGATTCCAGATATCAGACAAACTAGATATGGTCTACAGATTGAAAAAGACATTATATAGACTGAAGCAAGCTCCCATAGCTTGGTATACAAGGTTGGATAGGTATTTGATATAACAAGGATTTAATAAAGACACTACAAATAATAATATTTACTTTGAAGTTGAAAAAGATCAAATTTTGATGGTGGTTGTATATATTAATGATATAATATTTGGATGAAATGAAGAGATTTGTAAGAAGTTTTCAAAAGAGATGTAGAAAGAATTTGAAATGTTTGCTTGGAGAGATGAATTTATTCCTTGGGCTACAAATCAATCAAATAGATAAAGTCATTTGAATTTCACAATCAAAGTATGTCAAAGAATCATTGAAGAAGTTTGGAATGGAAGATTCTAAACTGGTATATGCTACTATAGTTACTAGTTGCAAGCTAATAAAGAATGATGAATCTACTAAGTTTGATCAAAGAAAGTATAGATCAATGATTGGTGGATTGCTATATCTAACAACTAGATTGGATATCATGCATGTAGTTTTTCTTGTGGCCATATTTCAAGAAGATCCTAGAGAGTCACATATTGAAACAATAAAAAGGATATTTAGATACTCGAAGGGAATTCTAGATCATGGATTATGTTATCCAAAAGATACTAATTTAAGTTTGAGTGCATACATAGATATATATTAGGTAGGTTGTGTAGATGACAAAAAAAGAAATGGTGGTGAATTCTTTCTTGGATGTAGATTGGTATCATGGCTAAGCAAGAAACAAGATTCAATTTTATTATCTACTATAGAGGATGAATACGTTATAGTAGCATCTTGTTGCATACAAGTGTTGTGGATGAGGAAAACATTGAAGGATATCAAATTTTTGTATGACGAACCAATTTCCACCTTCTCTGAAAATACAAGTGCAATCAATATTTTAAAGAATCTAGTAATGCATTCAAGGACAAAGCATATCTCAATTTAGTATCACTTTATGAGAGATAAGGTTATGGAATATGAAGTAAATCTTGAATATGTGCCTAAAAAGTATCAAATTGTTGATATATTCACTAAGGCTCTTCCTAAGGATACGTTTGAGTATATCTAGAAGAAGTTGAGAGTTATTTCCCCTGCTTTGAACTAAATTCACAAGGAGATGGATCAGTCTAATGGATCTCAAGATTCATTCTTTTTTTCAGATTGATGTTGGTAGCTACCTCTTATGGGGAGTAGGTAGTAGCATTTTTTGTTGTTGAAATAAGAGGGGTGTGTTTTTTCATTATGTAGTTTGGTTTATGCTCCTACACAAGAGTACATAAAGAAGTAGACAAAATATTGTTGTAGAACAATTTTGAGAAGGTTGATTGATATCTAAGGGGAGAATAAGTGAAACAATTGTGTTTTCCTTTTCCATTTATGTAAAAGGGGGAGAGAGAGTCATGTGAAAAAAGATAAGTTATTTAGGGAGATTAAGTCATAGGATAATTGAGTAAGGGGAGAAGTAATGTAAAGAGTTGTTGATATTAATCTAGCTATTGTGTCTTTAATAGTTTTTCACATCATGTGTTGTCGTCAATGGAAAACGGGGATATTTTTTAAAGTATGAATAGTTAGTGTTGGCATTGATGTCAAAAAGCCTATGTTATCATTGGTGTTTATTTTTTGGATAGGTTATTGTAAGAATGTGAGTAGTTGAGGTTATCCACACTACTAGTGTCAACCTTTAATGTTTCTACATGATAATATTTTGTGATATATGGTTGATTTGATATTTTCTAGTTGGTTTAGTTGTGTTGAATAAGTATTGAAGATGATGAGGAAGTGCCTTTGGTGCTTGGTTTCCAAGTGCTTTTGATAAAATTTGATAAAAATAAGAAATAGTGTGTTGTAGTGGTGTTCTGGGTTGTAGGGTTGTTTTCTTGTGTTGCTCCCAATTTCTTCTAGTTTGAATATTTGCTTATGCACTTCCAATATGTTGATTAGAGATGTCCATAGGTGTTGTATCTAGAATTTTGTGTGTTGCATTGTTGTACAAAAGAATTTGTGCTCACTAAAGTGTAAGCTATGTATTGTAGAGGTGTTTGGGAGAAATATTTTTTCTCTATATTACTCCATAGTTATATTTCACATCTTGCATATCTAAAGGACTATTGATAGTGTTGGTATATTTCTTCAATTAAAGTGGTATGAGGTTTGGTACTTTACAAGTCATTTTTTTTCATTACAATGTATGGGAGAATTATTTGAGTGTACTAGGTGTGTACATTCTTTAGGTGAAATTGTTGTGAAGGAGTTTGTTTCATTTCAGGATGTTTATAGATTATTACAAAAAAAATTCAAGTGAAACTTCTTGTATGTAAGTTTTTTTTGTATCAAAGGAAGCATGTACATAAAAGCTTAATTGTTTTTGGAAGCATGGTATGGCATGTAGTGATGGATTTGAGTCCTAGCTAAATAGTGTTGTGGTCCACCTTCAATCCTTTCCATTTCAAGAATGCTTTGGTGTCGAACTAATTTTAATTCACACTGTTGAGGTCCATAGCTGACCTTAAAGAAAGGTTTTAGGGTTGAAGATGGTATAAATATGAGTTGAGTTATTGATGGATTGTGTGGTAGAAGAGATAGACAAGTATGATGTGAATTACAGAGATATAGAGTGTGAATTTGAGAAGTTCCGTGTGAGCTTTCATGTATTAGATTATTGGATGTAGTGAGTAGAAGGTGTTTAAAATTCTTCAAACAGGCTACAATGGTATTGGCAACATTGAGGTGGATTCTCTATTGCATTGAGATTGTTTTTTCTATGCAACATTTCTTCTCTATCTTCTTTTATATTATGGGAGTGAGCCTTTCTTTTTATGGTTAGTGATCCCTCTGGAAGTGATCCCTAGTAATTGATGTTGTTATTACTTATATTGTGAGATAATCCTCACTATGGTATTTCCTGTATTAGGTTTTCCACATAAATTTGGTGTTCTATTGTGTGTAGAATTGTTGTTTTTTAGTTTTAGTTATTTTCTTTCAATGATAAATCATCATAATAGATTAAAGTTTTTATTGAAAGAATGTGGACCTGAGTGTGTATAACAGTTTTGAAGTTTTAACGTACAATTGATTCACCCTCCCTCTTCATTTTCTTGTGAATTCACAAGAGTTTCTTGTTGTCTTATAAATTTTGGTTTCAAGTTTACACTTCCATCAATTTCCCACTTCTCACATAAGAAAATTTAATGTTAATCAAAAACCTCAAGTTGTAGAATTCACTAAGTATTTAACACCTTAACGTTCCAAGTTTGTATTTAATTCTAATATCAACTTTTTTCTAACAAAAATCCCTCCATACTTTTACCTTTTAGACCATGGGTTTTGAATAGAAGCTATAATAGGTTTAGTTACCCTTCATATTTTGACCCTAAACAAGAATTCATCTTTCCTTTGGACCCCAAAATCCATTTGGAATTTGATAGATGAGGTTAGATTTAAAATTACCCCTCATATAATCATCTCATATACCTCTCAAGTTTGAGCTCCAACTTCGACTTCAAATATAACTCATAAGGCCAATGTGTATTCAATTATTGTTGGAACACAACAATATACTAAGAGGGGGGTGAATCAATATATCACTTAAAATATATCCATAAAAGGACTTAGTAAATTGATTCCCTTTTAACCCTCTTAGAGAAGAGTAAAACAACATAAGAAAAGAGATACACATGTGCACAAGATATGCATGGAAAACCCAAGATGGGAAAAACCATGGTGAGAAATTCTTTTAGGATCTACTATCCTAATATAGCCTCTCAATCAAATCTTTTGTTAGAAATTTTAACGAAACAAACCCCAAGGAGACACCAATCCCCTAGTTTAGGATCACCTACTCAAAGGAAGCACTAACTCCCTACTTTGAGCACCTATTGAGATATCTGATGACACCCACCAATCAGATTTAAAATGAAAGTTATTATAGTTTTTCCTACTAAACATAGTTCAATGTTGCAACATAATTTGAAACTTCTCAATTCCTTGTTGCAACCTCTAAAAATTAGTTCTTAGCTCTACACCTACTTTTTTCTTCACCTATATATAAACCTTCATTAAGATATTTTTCCTTTTATTTCAGTTTTACTCATCCACTACACCACTATGATTTTCCTTTTTCTTTTCATGCATTCTCTATCTACCCTAAAAAATTGATAGATACACATCTTAGTTTTTTTTCATCTTTTATATTAGTGTATTATATGTCCTCTTCAAGAGACCATGCACACATACTATAATTCTCTATCTTCTTTCCTTTTAGTGCATTCTATGTCTACCTATTGAGACTCAAAATAATCTATTATTGCATAAAACTCTTCTCATTGTAGCTACAATACATCACCAAAACTGAGTTCCCACTTTTGAGTATCATCATCAACTTGCAGTAGCTACCTCAAGATTTATACACCATAGAGATATATTGTTAGGGTTTACTAATCTTCTTTCACAAGTCACTAATCCATCGAGCCATGTATTCACTTATCTAGATTAAAGCTTTTTCTATTTATAACATATTGAAAAACTAGGTTTTTAGTTTCATTTAAAACATATTCTCTTTATCAGATTAAAATATGATTTTCTACCCCTACATATCCATGTTATCAATTGAATCAACCCATCACCAATAAAATTGTTAGCTAGAGCAATTGGACCAATTGAATTCATTCACAGAGTTGGTTTGCATTTGAAACCCTCGTTCACACTATCATAGCCATTGAGGACTCTCAATTTTAAACTTGAGCCATTGATATGCTATTCTTGTACCACTATCTATTGATTCTCATTCATCGCCCAACTTTAAAATAATCCAATCAAATTAAGGTATTTTAATTCATTTCCATTGATCTTTTTCTTAAGTGTTATGCTTAGTGTAGGGTCCACCATGATGCATGTCACAAGTCTACTAACCTGTAGACCAAAGACATGGGCCCACTATTTCTCAACAGGTTGGTAGGCTAATGCCATCTTTCATCTATGGTAGCACACTACAATTCACAACACTGCTGTGAATTGACATATCTAGTAATCATACATTGTCACCTATCCTCATCTGCCATTATCCATTTCTAATGTCTCACACTTTATCCAGTCCCACCTAACACAAGTCACTAGCTCACTATACCATTGGGCTAGATGGAGACCCACCATTTTTAAGCAGGATGGCAAGAAGGCAATCAGTATTTTAGGCTTGATCATAGCTATTTATCAAGCAAATGACAAATATTTATTACACAATTTAGGAAGTACTAAAATTATTAAATATTTTCCAGTCTAATAATTGCTTGGAAAGGGGTCTTGTTGCACAAATGACTTCAAAGGCTTAAGTTATAACTTAAGCAATCTTGCATTGACTAATACATAGTCAACTCCAATATATAAGCTCTACTCATTTCCATGACTGTAAGACCTAGGGTTTATCTACTAAACCCTAATTCTATCTAAGAGAAAACATCAAACAATTTTGAGCTCAATCTTTACCATCTAACTCTACAAATTAAACCTATGATAAACTCTCAATAAACCCATATCAAATATGCATCTTGTCTTATCCTCTAAAAACTAGAAGCAACTTCTATAGTCTCATGACAAATTTGTAACATTTAGAGCAACTTTTGCAATATTTGCAAAGCATGCTCACCTTCCATCCAAAATATGATCCTATGATCTACATGGCTTTGTTTCAACAATATCCCACATAGGATAACACTCAAATATCTCCTTTTGAAATCAATTACAATATTATGTGAACAATCTCCCCCTTTTTCATTGATGGAAAAACAAAATACTCAAACTACTTTTCTACCAACTAAAATTTAATATATCATGAGTGCACAAACATATCAGCTCCCACTTAGTCTTACTTGCATCGAGTGCTTCATCCGATTTTCTCAATTTACAACTAGTTATCATGGGAGTACTAATTGGTTTGCTATCTTCCATTCCAAATTTCTTGAGCATTTCCTTAGCATAGATAGTTTGAGATATAAATATCCCATTAGTTTGTATAATTTGTAAACCATGAAAAAATGATAACTCTTCTAACATTGACATCTCAAATTCATCTTGTAATTGTGTAGCAAATACTTTACGCATATTATCATTATTGTGACCAAATATGATGTCATTAACATAAACTACAACAATAATCATGTGCTCATTTTCAGATTTGAGGTACAAATTACTATATGCATAGTTTTCTTGAATCCTTATTGTTGTAGATACTGGTCTAATCTTTAAGATCATGCTATAGGTGTTTTTTTAGAGGTCATACAATGTGTTTATCAATCTACAAATATAATCTTCTTCCTTTGATAGTTGAAACCCCTTTGGTTGTTTGATGTAGACTTCTTCAAGGTTTCCATTCAGAAACACAAATTTAACATCCATTTTATAGACTTTAAATCCTCTATAAACATAAAATGCAAGAAACATTTTGATGAATTCTAATCTTTCCACAAGTGCAAAATTTTCTTCAAAGTCAATCCCTTCAACTTGTGCATAGCCTTTGCACACCAATCTTGCTTTATTCCTTACTATAGTACCATCTTCATTGAGTTTGTTCCTAAACTCCCATTTAATGCCTGCCACATTTTTACTTATAAGTCTAGGAACCAATTCCCATGTCTTTTGCTTCTCAGTCTAATTTAGGTTTTCTTCCATGGACTTTATATAGCTCTCATCCTAGCTAGCCTCCATGTAATTCTTAGGTTCAATATGTGAAAAGAGAGAAAATTTTACTTGTTCCTTTTTCTTTGCAAGTCTTCTCCTTTCCTGAACACTTACATTTTTATCACCAATAATTTGATTTGCAAGGTGACCTTTTTGTATATACTTTGCATGTGCCTTTTCAACTTCTTAAATTTCTTCTTCCTTATTTGCAACATATTATTCTTCACAATTCGATTCCTCTTCAAAGTTATTATTATTAGATTTGACATGTTTGATATCATCATCAAACTTAACATTGATGCTTTCCACAATCTTGTGCAACCTTTTATTATAGAACTTGTAAGCTTTTCCTTGGGTGGAATATCCTAGAAATATCCCTTCATCACATCTTGAATCAAAGCTTCCTAGGATTTCATCTTCTCCTTTGATGTAGCATTTTCTATCAAATACCTTGAAATACTTAATAAATTCTCTTGTTCCATTCCACAGTTCATATAGTGTCTTATCACTGTTTGCTCTTATTTGAACTCTATTTAAAATATACACTGCTAAATGAACTGCCTCTCTCCAAAACATATCTACTAACTTGGCCTCATTCAACATTGTTTTGGCCATGTTGTTAACCACTTTGTTCTTTCTTTCTACTACTTCATTCTATTGTGGAGTTCTTGGAGTAGATTATTGTCTCTTAATTCCATGTTTTCACAATACTCAATGAATTTACCTAATGTGAATTCTCCTCCTCTATCTAATATTAAGCACTTGATTCTTCTCCAAATCTCCTTCTCATTCATCCTCCTAAATATCTTGAATCTTTCAAATTCTTGGGAATTTTATTTTAGGAAGGTTACCCATGTCATTCTAGAGTAGTCATCAATTAGCAACATGAAGTATATTTCTCATTTCAATCCTCTTGTCTTTGTAGGACCACATAGATCTGTGTGAACCACCTGTAAGGGTTTTATGGTTAACTATTTTTTAGTTTGAAATTGAACCCTTTTTTTATTTTCTTTTTGGAATTCTTTGTAGATAGTATTTGTAGGCTTAGTTATCTAAGGTATATGTCTTACCAAACCCCTTGAACATACTTTCAATAGATAATCAAAATTTACATACCCCAATCTTTGGTGCCACAACTAGATCACATGAGCTTGGCCTATCAGACAACACTACCCTTTCACTCCATAGATATTATAAAGGTTGCTATCTATTGTAACTCCTTGTGCATTTTTTTTCCATTCTTTCTTATCTTGCATACTTTTAAATTAAATGTGACCTTATAAACATTGTCAAACATTTGACTTACACCTAACAAGTTTTTCTTTAATCCTTCAACATAAATAAAATATTTAGTAGAATTTTTACTATCTAAGATCAATATTCCTTTACCAAAAATCTTTACTATAGTGTTTCCACACAAACTTACTGATCCGCATTTACATTTCTTGAGTTGGATGAACTTGTTCTTGTCACTGATCATATGCTTAGAGCAACCACTTTCTATTACACAAAACTTTTTCCTCTTAGCATGAAATTTCATTTGTGCAATCATTGATTGTGTGGGAATCTACTCTTTTTATTTCCACACCTTCTTACATGTCTTTTCCACTTTTTCTCTCTTTTCCTTTGAATTTTTAGATTCTTTTTTTACTATAGGTGGTGTGTTTTTCTTCTTCTCATTTTGTACATTTGGTTTAATGAAATTTGTTCTACAATTTCTTACTACACAAGAAAAGTTACAATTGTAACATATCATAATATTTTCAACTAAATGAGCAAAAAAAATGTTTCTTACAAAATTTGTGCTCCTTTCAGGAACTACTCTAAATTTTCTATCCCTTTCACCAAATTGATTGCATGTATAGTAATATCCATAGAAGTAAGAAGTATAATTTTTCATAGCATTTTCTTGACCCGAATGAGGGGGTATTCTTTGTTTTGGAATTCTCAACTCTCTCACACTTGTGAAACCATAAGAATTGGTTCTTCTAATGTTCTTATTCTTCTAACAATTGGGAACTAATTGGTTATTTTTCTTGTTTGTATCAAGCTTTTTTCCTCTTCATATTTCTTAGTCTTATTGGTCTTCTTCTTCTTTTTAGATGTGTCCTCCTTGTAGCTTTCATCACATACTATACTTGATTTATCTCCTACTCTAAATCTCTCATATAACTTTGCAGTAGTGTCCATAATTTTTTTTTTCTCTTTCTCAAGGCCTAAATTGAACTTTTCTTTATTGAATGGATTCTATGTACTCAATAGTCCATCAAGAATCTTTGAACTTACCTTCAATTTTAGGCCTTTCTCATTTTGTTCTCTAGCCTTACCCAAATCCTTTCTTAAGATGGCTACTTCTAACTTCATACATTTTTCAACTCCATACTACAACATGGACTTGACCACTTCTTGAATTCTCTTGGATTCTTCCACTTGAAGAATCAAGGTCACCACATTTTAGTTAGACTCTTCAATATTTTTTGTTAGCTTTTTTGAATCTTTTGTGAATTTTTCTTCTTATGTTTATTCTCCTTTTTTAACTTTTCAATCTCCTCTCTTAGATCATCGGTCTCATATAGGCAACATATGAGTTCGTCTAAGTCAACTTCTCCTTCCTCTTCACCTTCTTTACCAAGGTCTTCAACCTTTTGTTCTTTAGAATCTTTTTCCATGAAAAGAAATTCACTTTCTTTCATCATAAAGGCATAGTCTTGTTCATCATGTGAACTATTACAATCATCATATACATCACTATCCTATTGGATATATATAATCTTCTTCTTTTACTAAAATCTTTTTTGGAAGAAGTAGGGTTTCTTAAATTTACCATCTACTTCTTTTTCATATTTATCCTTCTTATTGTATGGACACTTAGAACTTGTGAAATGATCTACTTTACCATAGTTAATGGATTTGAAGGGTAACTTACCTCTATACTTCTCAGACCATCTTCTAACTCTTCTGATGAAATTTGTTTCTTCCTCATTGGTCTCTTCATGCTTGAATGTAGTTTATATTCCTTAGCTTTCTTGGATGCTTCTTCCTTCTCCTTGTTTGAAACCTTGAATGTATCTTCTCTTTAAGATGATTCTTCATTTTAAATTCTTATTTCATATGTAGTGAATTTCTCATGTAGCTCATCAAGGGTGAGGTTATCTATTTCTCTTCCATCATCTATTGTTGAGATCTTAGAATCATACTTAGCAATCATGGACCTTAAGAATTTTTGCACAATGACTGTCTTTTACTTCTTCACCAAAACCTATGATTGATTTTACTATTTGATCAGCTCTAAGAAGATAATTTACAATATTTTATTCTTTACTCATCATCAAACCTTCAAAATTGTCTTTGAGGATTTGAAGCTTTGCCAATTTTACCTTGTCATCTCCTTCATAAATTCTTTTGAACTTCTCCTAAACATCATGTTTAGTTTGATGGTACATAACCCTGAAAAACACTGAACTAGATAAACCAAAAAGAATAGCATATTTTTTCTTTGCATTGTTCTCACAATCCTTCTTTCTTGTAGCATCAATAGGGGCTATAAATAGTGGTTTATATCCATTCTTAATAGACATCAAAACATCAAACCCTAAATATCTCAAATATGTCTCCATCATAATACTCTAGAAGGCATAATTTGATCCATTAAATCAAGGTGTCTTCTTTGTAGAAGGACCTTCTTGATCAACCATTGTGTTCACCTATCCAAGATCTACCCAGGTTGATTAAGCTTCCCCTACAGAACCTAGGATCTAATACAAATTGTTGGAACAAAAAAATATACTGAGAGGGGGGTGAATTAGTAGATCACTTAAAATATAGCCCTAAAAAAACTTAGTAAATTGATTCTTTTTAAACCTTTTAGAGTAGATTAAAAGAGCATAAGAAGAGAGATAAAAATGCACACACAATAGCACATGACACAAGATATACGTGGAAAACCTAAGATAGGAATAACCACAATGACAAATGCTACTAGGATCTATTGTCCTAATCTAGCCTCGTAATCAAAAAAAATTCACAAAGTTTAAGGGCACCAACCTAAACCATAGATTTTCTTGGCATGAGGTTTATAGGCTACTCTTGCACTCTTAATATGTTTCACCTAAAAGGAGAGAGATAAACCTCACAATAAATTAATGTGGTTCACTCAAATTAGGGGATGTATGATGTTATTTAGACTAAATGAGATGATATAAATGCAACTAAGCTATGAAATTGATTGATTATGAATGCAAAACCTAAGATATATGCAATGTTTGAAAACATAGTGTGACATATAGAAAATGCACTAAAGAAGTAAAATAATGAAAACAAAGTTAAACAAGGAGGAACAAAGTGCACCTGAAAAAGAATGAAGAGTCTAGAGTGTCCTAAATTCTGATAGAGATTACTGAAAATAATTAATGGGACTCATTTTCCACTAATGGCGAATCAGTCCTACTTCTAATGAAAACTTATGAAAATAGGTTTTTGAGTGTCAGGATCTGGAATTTGAAAAATATAACTTTCCAACCTTAAGGTGGGATTCATTTTCCACTGATGGTGAATCAGTCCTCTCCCAACATTCTATGAAATTAGGGACCAATTCTATTGTACCAAATCTAAGCTTGTCTTTTTGTCAAGTTGACAGAGTCAAATCTGCAAAAAATGGACTCTAGGTTGTCTCCAAGCTTGAAATAGGTTGTAGTCTACTTGAAACACTTTGTTGAATTCTTGTCCACTTCTAAACACCTAATTTCTTGATAAATTTACATACACAAGTTTGCAAACACACATACAAAAGGGGAAAAATGGTTAAGGGTTAGGCTATAGGGATTTTCCTTGGTCAAGTCCCACTTTGGTAATCAAATCCTTAATGAAGAAATGAAATGAAATGAATAAGGAAAGATGAATGAACAACATGAAAATTTCCTAAACTCACCAACCTTGTTAAATAAATCTATAGATATATCAATGGTTGCTCCAAGATACTTGATTGATGCTTTATTGAATGATGCAAAGAGCTCAAATGCTAATTAAATTATTAGCGAAAGGAAAGATTACTTGAATGAATTAGGAAATGTAAAATGAGGAGAAAAACACATATTTTATACACACTTGTGCCTTAGTAACTCGATGATACCTCATCCCAGTTTGACATAAGGTGATTTTGAGTAAAAACCTGAAAGAAAATTTGAAATATTTTGAATTTTGAGCAAAGAGGGACTCATTTTCCACCCATGTTGAATGGGTCCCACCTTGGAGTTGAAAGTGGGTGTCGGGAATTATCTTACATTTAATGATGTTTTTTGGGTTTACATTAAAAAAACACTTAATGAAGCCTTATGAGTGCATAAAGGGGTCAAATAAAACATAACAAAGGTGTAAATAGTGAAATTAAGTCTAGAAAACAATGAAATCTTGTTACAAGAATTTACAACACTTCAAAATTGGACTTGATAAGTGATGAAAAGGTGATTTTTAGGTGAATTGTAATGAATAGAGTCTAGAAAAGTGTAGAAATGTTCTTAAAAACTTCACAACACCTTCACAACATGCGATAATTTGAATTTTAAGGACCTAATGTGAATGGTCAAGTCACATTACAACATTAAATCAAAGAAAAATGGACCAAGCATCATGAAGAAAGACCTAAAAGACCATGAAAATTTCAAAGGGCCATTTTTCTATGGTACATTTAGTCCCCACTTCAGTGAGAGGATGAACTTGCTTCAAACTCACACTAAATTAGCCATGCATATCGAGAGAGAGGTCCAAATGCACTTATGTTAGTAGGATAGCATGACAACGATCCAGAGGGATGATCAAGCCCCTAGGATGAAGATCCAATGGGAAACTAAACATAAGAACAAAGGAATGTAAGTGACAAGAAAGAGAAGAAAATGGAGAATTGGATTGATCTTTGATCATTTGTCCAACTAGTTGTGGATTAGATCTAGGTTGTTTATGAGAAAAAGAAATGTGTACTCACTCTAGGGTGACAAAACTCATGGCGGTCCGTTGGGTGAGAATACCCAAAAAGGTAGGATACATAGGCTAGTTGGTATGTACTCACAAACACATAGGAGGCTATGGGGAAATTCGTGCTATTGAAAGGGCTTCCCGCTCAACCATATCAAAGTTATACCTCTTGATAACTTTAACAAGGTGCCACAAGGAAAAATGTAAATTTGTGCTTCATGAGACAAGCAAAGCTTCATATTCTTAAAACCAATGAAGAAAGAGAAAGGTACCATAGGCATGCAAGTTGCGTTATGCAAGGTGAAAAAAATGTAAAAAGAAAAAATATAACATGTAAAATGTAAAAGATGTTCAAAGGAGTCTTGTTAAGCTTATGCAAGGTATGTCACTTAGGGAAGATTGTGTCTAACGTCTCCAAGAGAGGATCAATCAAAGAATAAAATATTCACAACTTAGGGGATGAAGTGCATCATATCAGGCCATTAAGATGAATATAATATGCTAAGATAGATCACACTTATGAAGGACATCATACCCAATGTCATCCACAAAGTGACAAACACACCATATGAAGTTCCAAGACTGCACTAAGAACCAAAAATGCAAATGAAATAATGCCAATGTATGCCCCCCACTTTAAAGGAGTTGTTACACACCATTCTAGGAGCAATTACTTTAAACTAGCAAAGGAAAATGCAAAAAAAACAAGACATGAGAGGCAACTGGAAATCCCTATGCCAAGTCATATGTTTCTAAGTTAGGCTACTTCATGCGAATGGAAAAGGAGAACAAAAGAAAATGAGGTTTCCCCCTAAAAAGGAACACACCAAACACATAAGGGATCTATGGATTTTGGGTTAGTATGTTCATTGTTACAATGTTTTTATGAAAGAGCTCAAAACTGTCATCATTCCCCAAAGAACATAGAATTGGAATAATGACACAAAGAGAGTGAAAAAAAAAGGAAAAAAATTATGTTTTGGGTCAACATGGAAGAGACAATGTGGTCTCAATGATTTTCATCATCCCCAAAAGGAAAACACAAACACAAGGAAAAAGAAAAGGAAAATATTTTGGGTCAACAAGAAGGAGACATTGTAGTCTCAATTCCTTGCATCATCCCCAAAAGGAAAAAAAAAGAAAAAAAAAGGAAAAGGAAAAGGGACCTTTTGGGTCAACATGGAAGAGACATAGGGAATCTCAATGCTTTGTGTCATCCCAAAAATGATAACACAAAACAAAAGTGAAAAAGGCAATACATGACATATAGAAGAATAGAGGTACAAATAAAAGAAGCAAAGTACAAAGAGAACATCAAATGCATGTTATGGGGGAACACAATACACACATAAAATCAAATCAAAAGAAGAAAGGAAAATGAATATAAAAGGATAGTAAGGAAAATGTGAGTCATCCATTAATAGAGTTACTGGTTTCTCAACATTATGTAGTATAAGTGGAAGGTAAATAATGCAGTTAAGAGACAAGAAAAAATGCATTACTAGGTTAAGGCTAACAACTTCTTGCCCCCCACCCAATGTGAGGCAAGAATGAGTAAAGAAACATGACAAAATGGATCATGCAATAGTGAGAATGAAAAATTCTACAACTATGGCATGATAAAAGGATTTTCTTTTAAGGGATAATGGGAAAGCAATCAGTATCAGTGAAGTGATACTCATTCAATATGTCATTCAATGTCTGACATTATTTAGTTTGATGTCAAAGAGCATGATGATATTTTCAATATGGTATGCTAGAATATTTAGGATGGATGACCAACCTCTTCATAGGTGGTAAGAGTATACGACCTTTGTTTATAAGCAGTTGAAGTACCCTTTCACATTTAGGTGGAGCATGAGTAGGAAACATGAGGTTTCAATTTGTAAGGTCATTTTGTTTGCTAGATTCTCCTTTTTCATGAGTGGAAGGAGGAAGAGGACCCTTGGGGATCCTAGCATCCCTATCATCAAAATCAGGTAATGGTTGCTCATGTGGAAGGAAAAATTTGAAGTCAAGAGGAGAATCAAAGATCACTGTACCATCATCTTGAAGTCTCCAATATTCAAAAGGAGGTTTATCAGTATGAGGAGGATCTTGATATCCTAATCCTATTTTGTTTTCTTTGGTTGGTTTTTGTTTAAGAAGTTGGTGAATGTCATGTTCATGTGTTGTGTCACAACCTTGTTTACTTAGGATAGTAAATCCTTTTCCATATTTTTCTTCAAGGTTAATGGGAGTGTTTATGACTTTGTGATCATAAAATGGTTGAGGATGTGTTTGTTGAGAGGAACTAGGTCCACTTGATGGAGGGATATTAGGTCCTACTTGAGTTTCAGGATGTAGGTATCCAAAGTGATTAGGGGGTGCAATAGAAGGAATATTTGGCAGTTTCATGGATGGGTAAAAGGTTGCATTGGCTTCAAGGTTATCAAGGAATTCATTTAAGAATTTGTTCATGCTATCATTGTCTTCTCTAATGATGTCTACATCACAAAGAGGACAATCATGAGGAGTTGAAGGAGCATGAGGAAGCTCAAGGTCATTAGAGTCACATCCAAAGCACAATTGGACATATCTACCAAGGATTTTAATGAATTTGAAAACTTATTAAAAGAAAATGCCATGATGACAATGAATGCAAGTAAACTAAGATGCAAGAAATACAAGAAAATAGAGAATCTGAAAAGTATAATAGAAAGTAACTAAAAAAAACTAAAATGTAGGAAATACCTTGAAAATGCCTAAAAATGTTGTTTGAAATGTGCAGGTGGATTGATTTTCCTAGGGTGGTGAATGAGTCCAAGTATGATATTTTTTTTCATGTTTTTCAAAAAATTAAAAGTGATTTTAATGCTTTTCAGATGCAAATTAAGGATACAAATGCAGATTTTGAGTTTTTGAATGATATGATATACGAAAATGAAGTCTAAATGAGTCTTTCACTAATGCAATTTTAGGAAACCCTAGGATGCAAAAACAATGCAAAAGATAATGAAATTAAGTCTTGGGATGCAAATATAAATGCAAATCAGAATGATATGATGTTCAATGTGCAAGTTCACCAAAATGAACCATAGATTATTTGGGCATGAGGTTTATAGGCTACTCTTGCACTCTTAGGATGTTTCACCTAAAAGGAGAGAGATAAACCTCACAAAACATCAATGTGGTTCACTTGAATTAGGGGATGCATGATGTTATTTAGACTAAATGAGATGATCTAAATGCAACTTAGCTATGAAATTGATTGATTATGTATGCAAACCTAGCATATATGCAATGTTTGAAAACATAGTGTGATATGTAGAAAATGCAATAAAGAAGTAAACTAATGCAAATAGAGTAAAAAAGTTAGAACAAAGTGCACCTGGGAAAAGAATGAAGAATTTAGAGTTTCATGAATGCTAATAGAGATCACTAAAATCACCAATCGGATTCATTCACCACTAATGGCGAATCAGTCCCGCTTCTGATGAAAACTTCTAAAAAGTGGTTTCTAGGTGTTGGGATACAAAATTTGAAAAAAAATAGCTTTCTACTCTTAAGGTGGAACTCATTTGCCATTGATGAAAAAGCAGGCCTCTCCCAAAATTTTGTGAAATTAGGGACCAATTATATAGTACCATATCTGAGCTTGTCTTCTTGTCGGGTTGATATAGTCAAATTTCCAGAAAGTAGATTGTAGGTTATCTCCAATCTTGAAATATGTTGTAGTTGACTTGAAACACTTTGTTGAATTCTTGCCGACTTCTCAACACCTAATTGCTTGATAAATCTACATACACAAGTCTACAAACACACATACAAAAGGGGAAAAATGTTTAAGGGTTAGGTTATAGGGATTTTCCTTGGTCAAATCTCACTTTGGTAATCAAACCCTTAATGAAGAAATGAAATGAAATGAACAAGAAAGGATCAATGAGCAACATGCAAATGTCCTAAACTCACCAACCTTGTTGAATAAATTTGAAGATATATCAATGGTTGCTCCAAGATACTTGATTGAATGATGCAAAGTGCTCAAATTCTAATTGAATGCTTAGTGAATGGAAAGATTTCTTGAATGAATTAGGAGATGTAAAATGATGAGAAAAATGCATATTTATAAACACTTGTTCCTTAGTAACTGGATGATACCTCATCATAGTCCAACATAAGGTGATTTTGAATAAAAACCTAAAAGAAAATATGAAATATTTTGAATTTTGAGCCAAGAGAGACTCATTCGCCACCTATGGAAAATGGGTCCCACCTTGGAATTGAAAGTGGGTGTCGAGAATTATCTTGCATTTAATGGTGTTTGTCAGGTTTTCATTCATAAACACACTTAATTAAGCCTTATGAGTGCATAAAGGGGTCAAATAAAGCATAAGAGAGGTGTAAATAGTGAAATTAAGTCTAGAAAAGCATGAAATCTTCTTAGAAGACTTTTCAACACTTTAAAATTAGACTTCATAAGTGATGAAAAGGTGATTTTTAGGTTAATTGTAATGAATAAAGTATAGAAAAGTGTAGAAATGTCTTACAACACTTCACAACACCTTCACAAGATGTCATAATTTAACTTTTAAGGAACTAATGTGAATGTTCAAGTCACATTACAACATTAAATTAAAGAAAAATGTACCAAGCATCATGAAGAAAGACCTAAAAGACCATGAAAATGTCAAAGGGCCATTTTTCTATGGCACACAACCCTAAGGAGACACCAATCCCTTGGTTTAGGAGCACCTACTCCAAGGAAGCACCAACTCCCTACTCGAAGAACCTAGCTAGATATTTGATGGTAACCACCAATAATATTTACATAGCAGGTTATTATAGTCTATTCTACTGAACATAGTTCAATGTTGCAAAATAATTTGTAACAAGTCAATTCCCTATTACATCCTTTGCAACTCAATTCTGTATTATGAACCTACTTTTCTCTACACGTAGATATAAACCCTAATTAGGATATATTTTCTTTTATTTGGATTGTACTCATCCACTAGACCACTACACTTTCCCTTTTTATTTTACTTCATTTTTTATCTGCCTCAAAAATATCACAGATACACCAATTAGTTCTATTGCACCTTTTATATTAGTGAAATGTCTTTCCACCTCAAGAAACCATGCACACACACTGTAATTATCTATCCTCTTTCCTTTTAGTGCATTCTTTATCTGCCTCTCAAGACTCAAAGTACTCTTTTGCTACATAAAACTATTCTCATTGTAGTTGCAACAAATCACCAAAACTGATTTTCCACTTTTGAGTATCATCATCGACCTATAGTAGCTACCTCAAGATTTGCACACTATATAAATCTACAATTAGGGTTTACTACTTATCTTCTTTTAGAAGGCGCCAATCCATCAAGCCATGCATTCACTTATCCAAATTTAAATAATTTTCTATTTTTAGCATACTAAAAAATTAGGGTTTTAATTTCATTTAATACATATTCTTAGTATTGGATCAAAATATGATTTTTAACCACCTACATATTTGTGTCACTAATTTAATCATCCCATCACCAATAAAAATTGGTAGTTGGAGCATTTAAACCAATTGCATTCATTCACATAGTCAATTTGTAATCAAACCCCATGTTCACACTATTGTAGCTATTGAGGAAACTCAATTTTTAACATGATCCATTGATCTGTTGTTTTCACACCATGATGTGTTAATTCTCATTGATCGCCCAACATTAAAATGTGACCATAAAATTAATGTCTTTTAATTCATTGACATCATTATTTTCCTTAAACACTATGCTTAGTGTAGGGTCCACCATGACATGTGTCACAAGCCTGCTATCCCACAGACCAAAGAAATGAGCCCACTATTTCTTAGTAGGATGGTAGGATAACACTCTCTTTCATCTACGTCAGCACAATGCAATTCACAACACTAATGTGAATTGACATATATAGCAATCATACATCACTACTTGTCTTTATTAATCATTATGCACTTCCAATGCCTCACACTTTATCTGGTCCCACTTGACACATGTCACTAGCCTCCTATACCACTAGGCAAGATGGAGCCAAATCTTTATTAGTGGGATGATGGGGAGGCCTTTGTTCTCTTAGAATTTATCAAACCTATTGATCAAGCAAAGGTAAAATATTTATCACACAACTTAGGAAGTACTAAAGTTATTAAATATCTACTAGTTTGATAATTTATAGGAAAGGGGGTTGGTTGCATAGACGACTTCAATGGCTTAAGTTATAACTTAAGAAATCTTGCAACAACTAATATGTAGTCAACTCTAAAAGATAAGCTCTACTCATTGCCATGACTATAAGACGTAGGGTTTATCTTACAAACCCTAATTCTTTCTGAGAGAAAACATCAAACAATTCTTAGCTCAATATTTAAACCATATAACTATGTAAATTACACATATGAGAAGCTTTGAGGAAACCATAGTCAAATACCCATCTTTTTTTATCTTATGGAAATTGGAAGCAACATATATAGTGTCATGCCAATATTTCATGAAATATTTGTAGCATTCTAGGAAACTTTGCAATATTTACAAAGCATGCTTACCTTTCATCCAAAATATAATCATGTGATCTACCTAGCTTCATGTTAATAATCTCCCTCATAGGATACCACTCAAATATCCCCCTTTTACATCAATGACAACTTATTCCTACAATTTTAGATCCTAAATTCTAGTTCTAACTTGAGCCCATGAAGCATAGAGACACCCTATGTATCTTCTATATTGACCCAAAAGGCCCCTTTTCCTTGTTACTTTTCCTTTTTCTTGTGTTTTCCTTTCGGGGATGATGTAAGGTATTGGGGGGACTGAAATGTCTCCTTCATGTTGATCCAACAACTTTTCCTTTTCTCTTTCCTTTCTTTTTCTTTTCGATTTTGTTTTCATTTTGGGGATGATGCAAAGCGTTGAGACCGCAATGTCTCTTCCATTTTGACCCAAAACGGACTTTATTTTTCCTTTTTTTTCCTCTCTTTGTCATTCTTTTAGTTCTATGTGCTTTGGGGAATGATGAAAGTTCTAAGCTCTTTCATAAAAACATTGCAGCAATGAACATACTAACCCCAAATCCATAGATCCCTTATGTGTTTGGTGTGTTTCTTTTTGGTGGGAAACTCCCTTTTCTTTCATTTTCTTTTTCATTTACATGATGTAGCCTACCTCAGAAACATATGACCTGGCATAGGGGCTTTCCAAGTTCGCTCTAATATCTTGTTTTTCCTTTCTTGCATTTTATTTCCTTCACTATTATAAAATAATTTCTCACAAGACGATGTGCAATAATTCCTTTAAAGTGGGGGGCATACATTGGCATAATTTCATTTTGCATTCCTAGTTCTTAGTGCAGCCATGTCACTCCATACGATGTGTTTGTCACTTTGTGGATGACATTGGGTTTGATGTCCCTCATAAGTGTGATCTATCTTAGCATATTACATTCCTCTTAGTGGCCTGATGCGATGCATTGCATTCCATAAGTTGTGAATATTCTATTCTTTGATTAGTCCTATCTTGGAGACATTAGACACAATGTTCCCTAAGTAATAGACCTTGCATGAATTTAACAAGACTCCTTTGAACATCTTTTGCATTTTACATGTTACATCTTTGCATTTTACATATTTTCCACCTTTCATAATGCAACTTAAATGCCTGCGGTACCTTTAAATTTGTTAATGAGTTCTAAGCATATGAATCTTTGCTTGTCTCATGAAGCACAAACTGACATTTTCCCTTGTGGCACCTTGTTAAAGTTATTAGGAGGTATAACTTTGATATGGTTGAGTGGGAAGCCCATTCAGCGACACAACTTTCCCCATATCCAAGTCTGTGTTTGTGAGTGCATACCAACTAGCATATTTACTTCACCTTTTTGTGTTTTCTCACCCGATGTACCACTATAAGTTTTGTCACCATAGAGTGAGTATATGCATTCTATTTTTTAGACAATCAGCCTAGATCTAATCAACAGCTAGTTGGATAGACAATTGAAGCTTTATCTGACTTTTCATTCTCTTTCATATGTGTGTTCCTTTGTTCTTATGTCTATTTTTCCATGGAATATTCATCCTAAGGGCTTGATCATCCCTCTTGATCATTGTCATTCCATCTTGCTAACATAAGTGCAATGGAACCTCTCTTGATATGCATGGCTATTTTAGTGTGAGTTTGAAGCAAGTTCCTCCTCTCACTAAAGTGGGGCTAAATGTGTCATAGAAAAATTACCCCTTATCATTTTCATGGTCTTTTAGGCATTTCCTCATGATGCTTGGTCCATTTTGCTCTGATTCATTGATGTAATGTGGCTTAAACACTCATAATATGTCCTTAAAATTCAAATTGCGACATCTTGTGAAGGTGTTGTGAAGTATTGTAAAAAAATTCTACACTTTTCTAGACTCTATTCATTACAATTCACCTAAAAATAACCTTTTCATCACTTATCAAGTTTAATTTTGAAGTGTTGTAAAGTCTTGTAACAAGATTTCACACTTTTCTAAACATAATTTCACTATTTACACCTTTCTTATGCTTTATTTCACCCCTTTATGCCAGTAAAAGGCTTAATTAAGTGTTTTTTTTAATGTAAACCCAAAAAACAATATTAAATGCAAGATAATTCCTAACACCCACTTTCAAGTCCAAGATGGGACCCATTCACAATGGGTGGCGAATGAGTCCCTCTTGGCACAAAATTCAAAATATTTGAAATTTTCTTTCAAGTTTTTATTTAAAAACACCTTATGTCAGCCTATGATGAGGTATCATCAGGTTACTAAGGCACAAGAGTGTATAGATATGTGTTTTCTCCTCATTTTACATCTCATAACTTATTCAAGCAATCTTTTAATTCATAAAAGCATTTCAACACTTTGCATCTTATAATCAAGTATCAATCAACCATTCAAGAGAAACCATTGTTATATCTTTATATTTTCTTCAACAAGGGTTTGGAAAGTTGATAGTATTTTCATGCTATTTGTTTATCATTCTCTTTCATTCCATTGTTTCATTAAGAGTTTTATTACCAAAGTGGGATTTGAACAAGGCAAATCCCTATAACCTAACCCTTAACCATTTTTCCCCTTTTGCATGTGTGTTTGTAGACTTCTGTATGAAAATTTGACAAGAATTTTGGTCTTGAAAAGTGGACAAGAAGTCAAAAAAGTCTTTCAATTCAACTAAATCCTATTTCAAGTGTGGAGAAGACATTTTGTCCGTTTTCTGCAAATTTGACCTCGAGAACTCGACAAGCAAACAACATCAGATCTAGTGCTACATAATTGGTCCCTAATTTATTATAATTTTGGGAGTGGACTAATTTTACATAAGTGGTGAATGAGTCCCACCATAAAGCTAGAAATCTAGATTTTGTCATATTCTAGATCTTGACACTCAAAAACCTATTTTGAATAGTTTTCATCACAAGCAGGACTAATTCACCATTAGTGGTGAATGAGTCCCATTGGTGATTTTTCAGTGATCTCATTCAGCATTCAAAAGATTCCAGATTCTTCATTCTTTTTCTAGGTGCAGTTTGAATCAACCTTTTTTATATTCTATTTTGCATTTGTTCATTCTTAGTTCATGTTTTCATATCACATTGTGTTTTCCAAAATTGCATATTTATTAGGTTTTGCATACATAATTAGGAAAATAGATCACCCAATTACATTTATATCATCTCATTTAGTCTTAATTACATCATACATTGCATAATTTGAGTGAACCTAGAGAATATTCCTTTTGCATAGGGTTTATCTCTCTCCTTTTAGGTGAAACATCCTAGGAGTGCAAGACTAGCCTATAAGCCCTACCCAAAAATCTATGGTTCAACAAGCCTTCACTCAATAGAAACACTATTACAAATGAATACCCTAAGATAACTTTAACTTTAGTGCACCTTGAATTGATAGAAACTATTGGACTTGGTTAATGCCCTTTGATAGAAATGAAAGAATCAAGCAATATTCCCTTAACATTAATGTCATCACACAAAGTAGCCCTTTGAAATTTCTTCGTAATGACTAGAGTTCATTATATTTTTCACCCGCCTTTCAAGGAGAGAACAAAATCTCACAATCTAAAGAGTCTTGTGTAGGTATGATACCTTGTACTAAGCAAGAGATATCTTTGTCACAAAGTAAAGGAACATCCTCTTCTATTGATCAAGAGGGTA
Source organism: Sequoia sempervirens (assembly GCA_007258455.2). NCBI lineage: Eukaryota > Viridiplantae > Streptophyta > Pinopsida > Cupressales > Cupressaceae > Sequoia > Sequoia sempervirens. The sequence goes on from VDFB02105785.1 coordinate 556,383,655, forward strand.
TATTGTCAAGACTCCTCCAAGATCAATTGATATCCCTCCCTCCATGAACACAAAAGAAAATTTACTACAAGAATTCATTTTATGCATATCATAGATTCCATGGTCATTCTACTAATGAATGTAAGGCTTTAAGTAATAAAATTCAACATCTTAAGGATTGTGGTGCTCTTCCTTGTGTTGAAGCACTTAGTTCCTCTAATTGATACTGATTTTCATGTTTTTCATCAATCATCTAGGATCATCCTTTTCCTACACTAAGTTGGGGAAAGGGGTTAGGAATCCTTGTCCAAGTATGGTACATTCCATTGTCTCCTTGGGATAGTTGACTTCCTTCCATGTATCTATAGGAGCAAGCTTGGAATGCAGATGGCATGCCTTAAGTTGGCTTGAATGTAGCATACTTTTCTTTCTTATTTTAGCATTAAATTTTGGTGGCAACCCCTTATTCATGGTGGGGTTTCATTAGAAAATGTAGGACTACTTTAAATTAGATTGCTCATAGCAATTCTGCTAATAATCACTTTAAAGTGGGGGAATACATTGACATTATCTTTTGACATTTTTCATGTTTCATTATGCAACTTTCTTTTTTCTTGTCATCTGTCATTTTCTAGGTGGTGTCATTAGTTTTGATTTCCTCTAAGAGTGATATTTCTTTAATTTGTCCTTTCTTGGAGACATTAGGCATGATGTTCCCTAAGAAGATACCTTACATGAATTAACCAAAGATCCCTTTGAACAATCCTTTAACGAATAGAGCAATACCATATTATACCACTTGTCTTTTAGTAGTTGGATCTCCTAGTTTTTTGAATGCCCCAAATTATACTTGAGCATCCAAATCCAGAGCAATACTAGAAAAAAAATATCAAATTAGAGTTCTAGCACCATGCCAAATATGTCCAAAAATGAAAAGAAGAGCAAATGTAGCATGTGCAAAAGTAAACCAACCCATTGGGCTACTCCAAAAAATACCATTTTATTTCAAGGTAGAACGATCTAACTCAAAAATTTCACTTTATTAGGAATGTCTAGCATATTTTTTTACTAAAGGACGATCACAAAAACTAACTCCATAATACATATGTTTTTTTCCATTTTATGTTTGTGTAACTTGATGTTACATAATCATACACCTTGTGTTTATCCCTTTGTACTTATGTTTGCTTGACATAGGATCTTGGATCCTAGGGGCTTGGAAACCTCCTTGATCTTTGTCATCTTATACTCTCCATGTTGGTACACTTCGACCCCTATTGATGTCAATTCATCTACTTTAGTTTGATTTTGATGCAAGGTCATCCTCTCACTAAAGTTGGGGCTAAATGTAGTGATAGAAAAAGTATCCCTTTTCCTCACTTAATTTTGGAATTAATAAAATTAACTAAGTGATGCCTTAATTTAGTTTTGTAATATGTCTTACATATTCACATTAAGTTTTGGGCTCCTTTTAATCAAAATTAGGTCTATCTATGCCTCAATTGTTCCTATTTTGTATCCACAAGCCTAATTAAATGCATTTTTCTAAGGATAATCTTGACATTTAACAAATGGAAAATGATAATTTATTGTTTGAGGTTGTGTGTTCTAGATCTAGTGATCTAGGACTCATACCCTACCTTGGGCATATGAGTCCCACCTAGGTCTCTGGAGTTGATTTTAAACATTGCATTAAACAAGACACTTCTTAGATTTTGTGTCCTAGTTTTAGGCCACTAGGACTCATACGCCCTACCTGGTGTATGGGCGGTGCTTTGAATTGGACCTATTTCAAATGAAATTCATGATAGGATTTTATTACCCTAAATCTAATGTCGACTTGTAGTGTTGTAATTTCAGAAAATTAGGCATAAATAGGTATAAATGCAAGGTTATTTCACATAGTTTCATCCTAGAATTTCATAACCAATAAAGAGTACTTTCACAAGAGCATTCAAAAGAATTTTTAATGCTTTAAAGGGCATATTTATAGAAGATTATTGCAAAAATCAAGATTCATTTCATCATGTCAAAGATTTAATGCATCATGTATATGGTTTTGAGATAATGTTGTGATATATTATTCAATATCAATTCAAGTAATCAAAGGCATTTTATATTTCATCAACAATCATGATCAAGATCTACATCTATTGAGGCCACTTCATTATTGTTTGTAGATCTACGACATTTGAAACAAGGTTCTATTGTTTCATCACATGTTTGATGCTTCATTTCTCATAAAGGTTTGATTACCAAAATAGGGTTTGACCAAGGAAAATCCAAACTCCATAACAAAAAAATATTTTTTCCCTCTCTTTGTATGTTGCAAGTTCATAGGTTGAAGAAAAAGTGGAGTTGAAGCCTACAAAAGTATCAAAATTGCAAAGATGCAAAAAATTGTAAAGTTGTCAAGGCTCATGAAAATTTAGATCTGGAGAAAAATATCCAACTTATTTAAATGAAATTAGTGGGAAAGTGCTTATTTAATCCATCTTCCAAGGTCCACGATGTTTGAGTTCAAAAATTTTCTCCTAGGACAATTTTAACTTTCTTGGGACACTTTGCAATTGTCTAGGTGTATCAGTCCCAATACATCCTTTTTGGTAGATTTCTATAGATCTAGATAAATTAGTAGGAGATTCCAAATTCTACCAAAAAACCCTAGACTAGGACTAAGTTGTCCAATCTACCATATCAGTCCCAATGCACTTCAGAAAGAATTTTTTTTAGGGTTTTTAGACCTTGTTTAGACATCCTCTCTCCTCCAAGTATTTTTTTGTTTCTCTATGTTTATCAATATGATTTTATGCTTTTAAGTTTCTAGGGTTTTGTGCATAGATTTTTCATTCCTCCTTTGAAGCTTCATTTTAATGGTAAACCCCTATTTAGTCACACCCAAGGAAGCCTTCCACTAGTCCTACCTAGTAGCTCTCCCCTTCCCTCAATTGAGTCACTTCGTTGAGAGATATTGATTTCCTAATGAACTAATTGTGAAATAGGTCCTTTAGTTCCATCTCCCAAAAGATGGAACCCCATTTCATTTCAGTTCACTTGAAAACACTACTTCTATATAACATGAACTCAAAACATGCTATTATAGATCTCTAGATGCATTAAAATGCTTTGTGAATTCAAATTATGCTTTCAATCCCATTTTTTATGGTAAGAAAAACCTTTAATTTAGTAGGTGAACATCACTTCCAACATTATTATTCTCTCATGCAAACCAAAATAGCTCCATCAACTCAATTTTCAATTTTAAGTTGCAGTCATTGATCTTTGAGTGAGTTGGCTTGATGGATGACTTAGATGGAGTCAAACAAGTTTGAAAAATTGGCTTCCTTTAACTTTGACATCTGACCAATTAGATCCTGCCATGTGGAATCCCTTCGCCACTATCAATATAATCTCAACCACACCTTACGAGCATTGAAAGTGTCCACATGTCACCAGCCCACTATCCTGCATGGATCTACTAGGATAGTGATCAATGGTTGTGGGCTAGCATGCAATAGACTAGATTAAGCCCATATGCTTCAAATTTTTCACCATTTAACCTTCTAGACTTACGCTCACATTAGGAATTTTTTTTGCATGTGCTTAAAGCCATGCTAGATGAACGACTGTGATTAAATCATCTTGATTTCCTTTTAACCATGTGAACCATAGGTCCCTTTAGTAGCTCGACCTTTAATGTCTCAAAAGTCACCTTGAAATATTTCATAACTTCAATAGTCTTTTGGGCACTCCAGATGTTGGTGCACATTAGCCACCCGCTATCCCTCATAGCATCAATATCTTAGATAGATTCCCTATAGGTTGGTGGGGAACAATTTTGTTTAACCAGTATCTTTCACATGAACCATTGGATCTAGATACCACCACCATCATTCCCTTAGAAGATGTTGGGGCCTACCAGAAGGATATGCCATGCGATGCATGCCCGCTATCCCACTAAGATTGTTTATTGAATATTTTAATAGTGCATGTTGGTAGGAAACCAATAGAATAAGAGTTTTGGGGCCATGCTGAGAATGACTAAAGCAATTTTTCAACATGTTGTGCAAGTTGCAACTTGAAAGGGAGCAATCTTGGGTCCACACATAATACAATGACTAAATATTTCAGACCCCCAGTTTAAATTATAGATAAGGGTATTAATATTTTGACTCGCTCCGACTTAGGACAATATCTGAAAATAAAAAAGTGCATGCAACCAAATATTGCTTAGGAGGAAAATGAGCCTTTTACCAATGATGTCAATGACTTAAGTTATAACTTAAGTGGCTAGGAAAAAGTGAACACAAGTCAATGACAAATTAGAACAAAATTAGGGGCTTTCTATAAATTAGGGTTTTCAGAGGGTTTTAATCCTAAAATTTGACCCTAGCAAATGGGAAACAAATCCTAGGGCTCAAAGAACCAATGGATGAAAAAATTTGGAAGCGCAATCACAAAACCACTCATTTTTTTTCAAAGTCCTATTTGTTCTATGTCAATTTTAAGGGTATTGATATCTTTAGCCATATCTTTCTACATCAAGAATTTGCACGCTTTATTGAAAAATATTATAAATTATCTTTTAAAATTTTGACTCACATTTTCTTGAAAGTTTCATTAACCAATAATAAGACCAAATTTTATTTGGCCACAATATTTTTTAAATTTTATTATTTAAATTAGTATGTGTGAGATCAAAGACTTGTTTGAAATTTCAATCTTTATTGATATCAAATGGCCATTGAATCTATTTTCCCATGCAAATATTAAATTTATTGTTTTTAATCAACATTTTTATACAAACTATTTTCACAGATACCAACAAAAATAATGTTATTCTTACTTAGAGTTGTGAGCATATATTTTTTTCATAGAAAATTCACTGACTAAGAATTTTTTTTATTATTTTGACTATTGACAAAATATGTGTTTTCATTTTTTGATCAAACCGAAAAATAGAAAATGTAACTCACAATAACTTTGAATGTAGTATAAGCATCGCCACATGTTTTAATATAGTGACTACAAATATTATTGGCTAATATAGATTTAGTTATATGGTTGAAGCATAAATCTTTGTATTTTCTTGAAATCACACCATTTTTAGAAAATAAATTATTTAATCCTACATGGGTCCTATCTAAAGGGATTTAATTGAAGGGGATTACATAAAATTCAAATAGATCAAACCCCCTTGGAAAGCATTCACTAGGATTAACTCAAACTCCTAGAAGTGTGTACTATGTAGCTATTAAAATGTTGAAACAAACATATTTCATGTCACCTCATAGGGGATCAACTAAATTCATTTGAAAATTTTATTACACAAGTAAGTTGCCAATAATGTTAACATTATATAAATTGTATTTGTATTAAATGCAAGTATAATAAATAAAAATTACTTTTCTCAATTCAAGATAGTAGAAAACTTAATAAATCTTGTTAGAAATATCTCAAAGAATGCACTATCCTCTACATGGATGTATGCGTTTTAATGAAAAATAAAAATTTCTTTTGAATTACATGTTAACAGAACTATTATATGGAAATTACACATTTAACTTATTTATTTTATATTGAAGAGAAGGGTTTAGGGCCCTAATCCCATACATCAACACAAAATAGGTCTCATGACTAGTAGATCAAATCTAGACAAAAATATATATATATATATATAATAGGCCTTCTAGCTAGCAATTTAAACAAAAACCAGGGCAACATACCACCCAAAAAGTGCAACAAACAAGAAAACCAAAGAGGAACAACTCAAGCACTAGAGCTTGAACCCAACAAATTTTCCCCCAAAGGCTTGTTAAGTGAAGCAAAGACCTTTATAGGAGTACACTTCTTCCTAGATTGCACAATAGTTCAAGAAGTTGAACCAAGGTTTGAATATTTTAGGAAAGAAGTGGGATAAGCCACTTTAGAAGAGCTAATAGGTGGAGCAATAGGAACATTAGGTGGAATGTCCAACTCCAAGATAGAAGCAACTAGAAACATTGAATTTATCTGTTACTAGTTGAAAAGCTAATAATAAGCAAAAAAAATAGTGAAATCTATATGAAATAGAAAAATGAATAAAAAAATTTTAAATAGTACAATTGACAAAAAGATCTAAAAATGAAAGAAATAGTTCTTTACAAAGTTTAAAAAGTAATAAATTAAATTTATGTAGAAATACCGTGCATCTCATTAGTATCAATTCCAAATTACTAAATACTTCTTTGACATAAATGATAAAATTGAAAAATATTAATTTTGAGTCTCCTAATTAGGAAAAAAACTATGCACACTACTGGATTCTAATACCAAAATATATCCTCAAGGAAGGCTAAATAATAATAATTGTTGCATGAATACCTTTTAAATATACTTGAATAAATATTATCATATTTTTTACTTAATTACATAATCTTGTCACAAAACTAATACAAATATTTCTATTAGTTATTTCTCACCAACTCTTCAAACAAAATTTTATAGGTTTAACTCTATCGTCATGTCATAGCACTCTTTATTTCATAGTAGGTTATCTTAAAATTTAGAGGCTAATTAGATTAACACATTTTACATTTTTCTTCTTTAATATATTAATATCCTTAAAAGAGTCACTTGATGAACTTATAGTATTGAACCTACTGTTATCCTTGATCTATGCATTGAAAGCACTCCTTATAGTGTCTAAGGTTGATGTTCCACCTAATCTCATTTTTTCTCTCTTTCCAAGAGATGTTGATAAATTTTAAAAAGTGTATGCTTGATTATATCCATATGGCTTAAAATAAATAATAATAGTATGATGGAAATTACATAAAATTAATCTACCATATCTTGATGCCTTACTAGGTTCTAAATAGATGATGATTAATCATTAAAATATTTCAATTGTTAAAGATAAAAAATAATATATTCATTCTTATAATGTAGTATAAAATAATGAATTCTTTGAACACATTTTTTTTTTATCCTACATAATCTAGTACTTTTTTTTTACAGTTTTCTAAAGTAATCTATGCACTACTATACATGAAAACTCATCATGTAACATCAATCTCATAGTTTGCAACTTAACATGCAGTTTCTTTTAGTATGCATTACCCAAAATATTTTTAGGACCATGCCACATAAGTTCTAAATCACTCAACTTATGCATAGTCCTTTGAATTAGGTGTCTTTTGTGTAATTCCAATTATAATTTTGCAAAGCATTGATAAAATCTTTATTTATGTTCCATGCTATATGCACATTCTTGCATAGTTTAGAATCTAGCAAAAGAAATGTAACCTTTTAGAGAATTGTAAAGTAAAGACACCCATCTTATGGATTCATGTCATGGAATACAAGTTTTTAGTATAACACCCGTCTAAAATTTTAACCATTAAAAGATGGAATATCATATATGAAAGATTAAGTGGTTTAATCTACATAATAAACTTCTTTAACATGATCGTGTAAATAATAAATAAATTAGTAACATTAATAAATGTGAAACTATACCAACAAGATATTGTAAGGATTAATCTAAATAAATACAAAACCATAAAAACTATGTTATAACATATATGATTCTATATTTACTTGTATCATGCCTTGAATAATTTATATACTACATAGGATGGACCTTTCATCCTTTCATCATTTCTGCTCTTTCACCTTTGATCATCACTCCTAAATATAAAAATTATTTTAATATAAAGTATAAAAGTAATGATCACCAAAAATACATCCTACTTCATTCATTACATAAATTTAATCTAAAAATTATTTATACCATGATAAAATATAACATTTAAAATTATAAATCATTTAAAATAAGATTTGACTTTTTCAAATGAATTTTTTTTCCACATATTAACAACATTGCTACCAATCATCATTAACGTTGCCCTCCAAAAAAATCCATGTCAAACTGTATAAACTAAACCCCTTCATATTGCCGAATTTCGAGGTATTTCTGACCCACTTATGTTTTCAGAACATCACATCACTGCATACCATTTATAATCTCTTCTTTCTTGCATTCCATTAAAAATGTTATATTGCAAATGTATTTGTCAGATAACCTATCCAGTTTTAATTGCAGAAATGAAAATTTACAGGAAATAAAATTTATCAAATGTTAAGAAAGTTGCAAATAATTTCAACCAGCTTCCTCCTTCATTTCATACCAACATGACTCATAATAACTTTCATACCATATCATTCTTGAAACATAAGACAAGGAATCCACCGTATCGTCTATCTCTATATAAACTAGCAGCCCCTTGCAAACCTTATACCAATGTAAACCTCTAACAAAATACATAGATAATTGCATCATATCTACATTGTGTAGAAAAACTCGAAACTATTTGTTTTTCTTATTATAAAATTGATCTAATATGTGTCTTTCAGGAAAAAGAATGCATACACAGGCCTAGAAAGAAAATGTCAATCATCTTCTGCGGTCTAAAAGTTGCAAACTACAGACAAAAGTTTTATCTCTAAAGTTACTCATTCTCTGAGTTAAAATTGAACCTGAAATTTTGACAGCCATGGTATTGGGAATCATCTTATATACTCTGAGTATGGTAGGCGTCCTGGATAAGATGGAAGAGAGGGATTTTCTATGGTTAATCTCCCTTCACTAAGATTATACATTTTGTACTAAATTACTTTTTTAGGGTTGAGAATTTGTAGTGGGATATCGTGTAGTTCACATGTACTGGTACTCTAGCTATCTAATATATGTCGATATGAATTCTGACTGCAGAGTTTAATTTTTTGTTTATTTGGCATTCTGGAATGCAGCATCTAAAATGCACTCGTATTTTTTTGAATATTAGATTACTTCAAGAATAAGGTGCTCTTCATTACTGTCTCACAATGCCCAAACCTCAAAGGAATATTAGAGACCATGTGGGAGAATTTTTTTGAAAAGAAGAAACCTGAGTTTCAGAATGTGGAGGATGGGCAGAGACAGCTGCAGGAACAACTTCTTAAGGAAGACAAGCCAATTTTGGTGATATTGGATGATGTTTGGTCCAGATCAAATTTGGATAAATTACTATTTGAAGGGAGAGGATACAAGACCCTCATAACAACAAGAGACATTTCCATTATCCCCAAAAACCCCTGTACTAAACTGTATCAATTACAATTGTTGGGCCAAGGAGATGCTCTGTCGCTTTTCTGCTTCTGGGCTTTCGGGCAGACATCAATTCCGGAAACTGCAGATACAAATCTAGTTAAGGAGGTAAATTTTTTTTTCTAAACTAGTGGGTTTTGTATCCTTGGATTAATCTAGGTAACATATTTTATGAATTTTCAATGGCTAAAGCATAAATTAGCCTTAGTCAAAGCATATGTGATGAATGGACAAAAAAATTATATATAAAATATACAACACCTTTCTTATGCCTATTAACATATATGGCTTGGATAATTTGGCTTTATTGAAATATGATGAAAGAACAGAGATTCATCTAGATCTACATATTGCATGTAAACCTCATAACGTTTCATTGCCCTAGGCCTAAGAAATATAAGTTATATGTACCAAGATCGAAACATTAGCTAAAAGGTTGCATTAACTATCTTGTATGGAATATAATTGCAAATAACTATGAAGTTGAGATTAGCTTATCCGCAAAAAAATATGGCCTACGTAATTTTACTGCCCTATAAAGATTCCTGACAATTTGGTTTCCACGAAATCAATTGCAGGTGCAAGCAGAATGTGGGGGGCTCCCTCTTGCTCTCAAGGTGATTGGAAGCACTTTGCATGGGGAGCCTCGAGTATCTTGGCAAAGGGCAAAGAGCAGGCTTTCGAAAGGAGAGTCTATATCAGATTATCACAGCGAAGGGTTACTTGGATGCTTGGCAACTAGTATAGATTTCTTAGATGATACAGTGAAAGAGTGCTTCCTCGACTTAGGATCATTTCCAGAGGACAAGAAAATCTGCGCTGATGCACTAATGGATATTTGGGTTAATGTTAGGAAATTAGAGTGGCAAGATGCGTTTGTCATCTTATTGGAACTTGCAAGCAGAAACCTTTTGAATTTAATTAGCAATCCAAGGTGAGCTCTTATCTTGTATATATTTATTTTCTGCCATCATTTATTTAAACATTGAACTGAATTGTTGATTGTCCTGAGAAGGAATCATGCAGCTATCTCTTATGGAAATGCCTCGGAGCTGTACTTTTTTCAGCATGATGTAATACGAGACTTAGCCTTGTACCTGGGTTACAGAGAGAGTGCAGTCCATAGTAAAAGGTTACTTATGCCTAGGAAAGAGAGTAATTTACCTCATAAATGGAAATTGCTTGATAATAAAACATTTAATGCACAAATTGTCTCTATTCACACAGGTGGGTTATTGAAAAGGATTCTCCACATGTAAAATGTCATAATATTGCTCAGCACCTGTTGATTACTCTTTGCAGCTTACTTTTCATTTCATTCAACCTTCGAAGAAGCCTACATAAATATTTCTCTAGGCCACCCAAATGAAATAATGAAACATTATTCCTTTTCTAATTCTAAAACATATGTGACAATAGCCATTTTTGAACTCAGTTGACTTAACAGACAATGCAAAGTATTCTAGTTTTCGAAATTTATTTTTGCTCATGTCTAATTTGATTTCATTTGTGATACATTCGTACAGGTCCAATGAATGAATCTCAGTGGGATGAAATAAAATTTCCAGAGGCAGAGGTTATGGTGATAGTATTTGCTGCAAGTGAATACTTTCTTCCCCCATTTCTAAAATCCATGAAAAACCTGAAAATTCTCATGGTATTCAATTATGGTTCAGAAAGGGCCACATTGAAAGGAATGGATGCCTTATCTTCGCTCACTCAACTCAAAGTTGTCCGCTTGGAGAGGTTAATTGCACCATCTATTGAAACAGAGAACAATGCAGTACAGAACATAGAAAAGCTCTCTTTATGCTTATGTGAAGGGTTTGAAAGTACCTTGACATTCAACAATACCAAGCTGCAAGATTTCAACCTCGATCACTGCAGTGATTTGGAGGTGTTTCCTCCTAAAATCTGCCATATTCAAACCGTTCAGATGTTGTCTATTACCAACTGCCATCTTATTCAGAATTTACCCTCTGATCTTGGGAGTATGACCTCTCTAAGAGTGTTAAAGCTTTCGGCATTACCAGGCCTTAAAGAGCTTCCCTCTTCAATTGGAAATCTGAAGTGGCTAGAATATCTAGACATTTCAGTATGTGAGGGTTTGAGAAAACTTCCAGAGGAGATAGGAAAACTTAAGAAATTGAGTGATTTTGATATGAGAGAGTGTTCTCGTTTGAGAAGGCTGCCTAGAACCGTTTGTGGGTTAGGCTCTTTGAAACGTGTTGTCTGTGATGAGGAGATTGGGAAGCAGTGGTTGCGGGCTAAGAGCTTTTCTATCCCCGGACTTGAAGTAGAGATCGTGGAAGCAGAGTTTAATTTGGATTGGCTTCATGATTGAGTTCTTTCCATATTTCCAAAATTCAAAAACTTTTTAAAAACTATTTCCTCCAAAGCAAATAAAGTTTCAGTGCATGCAGTTGCACAATAAAATAGCTCTAGTAGACATGATATCAACTAATGTATTATTTCAATAAAGTCGGTCATACCGTGGGAGAAGCCGACGCAAATACAATTTGTTACTCTGTGTGAAATGAATTTTTAGTCCTATTTGTGTTTGGGACTGGATTGTAGAAATCAATGTTTCTTATTTACATGCATTGATATCCATACAAATTATTTGTTTTTTTCATTGTTTAATACTTTTAAATTTTTAAATTGTGATTAAAATTTAAAGTATAGTATTTTTTTAATTGGTTAGAAGATATTTTTTTACATATTATTAGATTTTTAAATAAAAAAAGAATAATATGCAATGTTTTTAAAAGTTGTAAGAATATTATTATAAAGTAGGTATGATGTATGTCTAGGTATCCTTTTCTAATGGATGAAGTTAAGCAGCAATTATAGGCAAGAGCACGTAGATCACTACACTATCTTTTACATTATTTACGATTTCTTAAATTTCTCTTGATTTTAAATAATTGTTTCAATTTTATTTTCATTCGTCATATGAATTTAAAGAAATTTTTTTTTATTCAAATATAAGTATTTATTTATATTGATGTATGAGAGAAATTTTTGAGGCACACTTTTAAGGGAAATGTAAAAGGGAAGGGAGAGTAAATGTTTGTGATCATGTAGCATATTTATATCATTCACTAGTTACATAGTTTTGAGCTACCTCCCTAATTTTCCCTAGCATATTTTTAGTGCATAGATGGTAGCAACTCCAACATTAGACGAGAAGATTCCAAATTATCCATAAAACTTATTTCAGCATCTAAATGTGACAACCCATGTTGCTAAAATTTACGCCAAAAACCTATATAAGTGATTGGACATGACCACATTATTAATATTTAGTTCATCACACCATTCTTTGAAAAGTTAATTATACAAGGAAATTATAATCTTTCTACAATTTATTTGATAAAAAAAAATTATGTGAATTTGGTGATATACAAGGCTTAGCCTATGACAATATAATCAAATATGAAAATTGCATCCAAATTTCAAATTAGGTCATCAAAATATTTGATTATCTTGAAGATATTAATGGATTTAAATAAATAAAAAATAAATCAACAAACACTATAATACCAACACGTAACAACGGATTTACTTCTAGAAAACTTTGTGGGAGAAAACTCCACCAAGAAAAGAGACCAAATGTGTATTAACTTTGAAATAAATATTAAATTAAAATCACACTTCTAGAATATTCTCTTTACCTTGAATTTGGGAGAACTTGTGTACGTATGATAAATATCAAAAAATCCAACTCTCTATCCCATTCTTAAAAATATTTCTTCTTGTTCAAACCTATTATGTTCCTTTCAACTATAACAAGGCTCGATTTTTTAGGTTTTCATAAGAAAAAGGAACTATTGGTAGCTTACAAAATAAGTTGAATCACAATAGGTAGCAACAATACATCCAAAAGTTTATCTTCATGAATTTCCATGCCCGAAGAAACTCAAGAGACACCTAATTCCCTCCCAAGCACTCAAGCATCATGGAAACCTTTAAAATACCAAAGCACTCAAGAAAAATATATAATTATTTGTGTTTATTATCCCAATCTCCCATCTTGAAGAGTGTCAAAGGACATTATGTGTGAAACTCAAGCATCATCCTCCTCTCTCTCCACTTTTCTCCACTTATAGGTAAAAATTAACTAGTTAATATCATATGCACAAGTTATTTGCATCATTACAAATGGACCCCTTCTTCCTTCTGAATTCATTACACAAAAGGGTGGAATCAAATATATAAATATATTTCCAATAACACCCCAAGTTTCTAGATAAACTTTTGAAGGATATTAAAAAATGTAAAAGGACATAATATTTACAAGGTAGATGGTGTTGACCCCTTTGAAATTGCGGTTTTGGCATTGATGTCTAGATAGGTTATCACATTGATACATTTATGCAATGTATAAAACATCTTTGGTGTTGATTGATTTTGTGGTGACTATGAGCTCTCTTTGTCATGATATTGTGTTTGGAATATTTCACAAGGTTTTGGTTTAGTGGTTTATCATTTTGATGCCATCATAGTTTAGGCCATCACATGGTCTTTAGCATTGGTAATTATAAGTTTTATTACATTCATGCAAACACTAACATAATGATAAGAGTTTCTGCTTGCAAAGTGAATAACGAAAGGAGGTCAACATAATGATTTTTGGTTTTGAGAGTTACAAAGTGGTAAAAGGTATTTGATAGCATGTTTCCCTAAAAGTTATTCATTATTAAAAACACAAGGTATTGTGGATGGTCAAGCTAGGGAAGGAAGAAAACATGGAGAGAAAATGTGGTATATCAACTAGTTATCATGGAAAATGGTTTCCAAATTATTCAAGTAGTTGGTTTTCAAATATTTCAAGGTTTATTGACTTCACTCTAGAAGAATTGGAAGTCTTCAAAGTGCTAACATTGTTCAATGAAGCACTAACCTAGTTTTTTGTTGAATACATTTGTGTATTATTTGAAAATTGCTAAGTGTATGTGGTTGTTGCTTTTTCTTGTAGTTGAAGTTCTTCATTCATGTCTAGGTCAACTTTTTGATTAAGTCTTTGAGCAACTTTAATGTTGATAGCATTTGGGACCTTTTATTCCATGGTGTATATGCTATCAACCTTGTTTTCCTTATTCATCATGGTGTCAGAAAGAGTTGATTACCCTTTTTGTATATGGGTTATTGTCTCATGTTTTGCAAACCCTATTAATAGGGCATACCATGAATGCTTTGTGTAAAGAGCAAGGCTCTAATCACAACTTTTATTACTATTTACGTTCAAAATGTTCCATAAGGGTTTACATTTTTTATACACTATTGTGTTGTGGTTTTCTAACAACAAATGGTCAATGCGGAGTCGCTTTTTTGTGGGATATTTTGTTGACATTAAAAATGGGTTGTCCAAACTATTTTTCATTCATTTTTGTGTGCTATTTC
>VDFB02105785.1:556398269-556547150 GCA_007258455.2 Sequoia sempervirens
ATCAACATCTTAGATAGATTCCCTACATGTTGGTGGGGAACAATTTGATTTAACCAATATCTTTCACATGAACCATTGGATCTAGATCCCACCACCATCATTCCCTTAGAGGATGTTGGGGCCTACCAGAAGGATATGCCATTCGATGCATGCCCACTATCCCACTAAGATTTTTTATTGAATATTTTAATGGTGCATGTTGGCCGGAAACCAATAGAATAAGATTTTTGGGGCCATGCTGAGAATGAATTAAGCAATTTTTTAGCATGTTGTGTAAGTTGCAACTTGAAAGGGAACAATCTTGGGTCCACGCATAATATAATGACTAAATATTTTAGACCCCAAGTTTAAATTATAGACAAAGGTATTAATATTTTGACTCGCTCTGACTTAGGACAATATCCAAAAATAAAAAAGTGCATGCGACCAAATATTGCTTAGGAGGAAAAGGGGCCTTTTACCAATGATGTCAATGACTTAAGTTATAACTTAAGTGACTAGGAAAAAGTGAACATACGTCAATGAAAAATTAGAACAAAATTAGGGATTTTGTATAAATTAGGGTTTTTCAGAGGGTTTTAAACCTAAAATTTGACCCTAGCAAATTGGAAACAAAGCCTAGCGCTCAGAGAACCAATGGATGACAAAATTTGGAAGCACAATCACAAAACCAATAATTTTTTTTCTAAGTCCTATGTGTTCTATGTCAATTTTAAGGGTATTGATATCTTAGCCATATCTTTCTACATCAAGAATTTGCACACTTTATTGAAAAATATTATAAATTATCTTTAAAAATTTTGACTCACATTTTCTTGAAAGTTTCATTAACCAATAATAAGACCAAATTTTATTTGGCCACAATATTTTTTTAATTTTATTATTTAAATTAGTATGTGTGAGATCAAAGACTTGTTTGAAACTTCAATCTTTATTGAAATCAAATGGCCATTGAGTCTATTTTCCCATGCAAATATTAAATTTATTGTTTTTAATTAGCATTTTTATACAAACTATTTTCACATATACCAACAAAAATAATGTTATTCTTACTTAGAGTTGTGAGCATATTTTTTTCATAGAAAATTCACTGACTAAGAAATTATTTTATTATTTTAACTATTGACAAAATATGTGTGTTCATTTTTGGTTCAAATCAAAAAATAGAAAATGTAACTCACAATAACTTTGAATGTAGTATAAAAATCACCACATGTTTTAATATAGTGACTACAAATATTACTGGCTAATATAGATCTACTTATATAGTTGAAGCATAAATCTTTGTATTTTCTTGAAATCACACCATTTTTAGAAAAATAAATTATTTAATCCTACATGGGTCCTATCTAAAGGGATCTAATTGAAGGGGATTACATAAAATTCAATTAGATCAAACCCCCTTGGAAAGCATTCACTAGGATTAACTCAAACTCCTAGAAGTGTGTACTATGTAGCTATTAAAATGTTGAAACAAACATATTTCATGTCACCTCATAGGGGATCAACTAAATTCATTTGAAAATTTTATTACACAAGTAAGATGCCAATAATGTTAACATTATATATATTGTATTTGTATTAAATGCAAGTATAATAATTTAAAAAAAAATCTCAATTCAAGATAGTAGAAAACTTAATAAATCTTGTTAGAAATATCTCAAAGAATGCACTATCCTCTACATGGATGTATGTGTTTTAATGAAAAATAAAAATTTCTTTTGAATTACATGTTAACAAAACTATTATATGGAAATTACACATTTAACTTATTTATTTTATATTGAAGAGAAGGGTTTAGGGCCCTAATCCCATACACCAACATAAAACAGGCCTCATGACTAGTAGATCAAATCTAGACAAATATATATATATATATATATATAATAGGCCTTTTAGCTAGAAATTTAAACAAAAAGCAGGGCAACATACCACCCAAAAAGTGCAACAAACAAGAAAACTAGAGAGGAACAACTCAAGCACTAGAGCTTGAACCCAACAAATTTTCCCCCAAAGGCTTGTTAAGTGAAGCAAAGACCTTTATAGGAGTACACTTCTTCCTAGATTGCACAATAGTTCAAGAAGTTGAACCAAGGTTTGAATCTTTTAGGCAGGAAGTGGGATAAGCCACTTTAGAAGAGCTAATAGGTGGAGCAATAGGAACATTAGGTTGAATGTCCAAGTCCAAGATAGAAACAACTAGAAACATTGAATTTATTTGTTACTAGTTGAAAAGCTAATAATAAGCAAAAAATATAGTGAAATCTATATGAAATAGAAAAATGAATAAAAAATTAAAATAGTACAAGTGACAAAAAATCTAAAAATAAAAGAAATAATTCTTTACAAAGTTTAAAAAATAATAAATTAAATTTATGTAGAAATATTGTGCATCTCATTAGTATCAATTCCAAATTAGTAAATACTTCTTTGACATAAATGATAAAATCGAAAAAGATTAATTTTGAGTCTCCTAGTTAGGAAAAATACTATGCACACTACTGGATTCTAATACCAAAATATATCCTCAAGGAAGGCTAAATAATAATAATTGTTGCATGAATACCTTTTAAATATACTTGAATAAATATTATCATATATTTTACTTAATTACATAATCTTGTCACGAAACTAATGCAAATATTTCTATTAGTTATTTCTCACCAACTCTTCAAACAAAATTTTATAGGTTTAACTCTATCGTCATGTCATACCACTCTTTATTTCATAGTAAGTTATCTTAAAATTTAGAGGCTAATTAGATTAACACATTTTACATTTTTTTTCTTTAATATATTAATATCCTTGAAAGAGTCACTTGATGAACTTATAGTACTGAACCTACTATTATCCTTGATCTATGCATTGAAAGCACTCCTTATAGTGTCTAAGGTTGATGTTCCACCTAAACTCATTTTTTCTCTCTTTCCAAGAGATGTTGATAAATTTTAAAAAGTGCATGCTTGATTCTATCCATATGGCTTAAAATAAATAATAATAGTATGATGGAAATTATATAAAAATAATCTACCATATCTTGATGCCTTACTAGGTTCTAAATAGATGATAATTAATCATTAACATATTTCAATTGTTAAAGATAAAAATAATATATTCATTCTTATAATATAGTATAAAATAATAAATTCTTTGAATACAATTTTTTTTAATCCTACATAATCTAGTACTTTTTTTTTACAGTTTTCTAAAGTAATCTATGCACTACTATACATGAAAACTCATCATGTAACATCAATCTCATAGTTTGCAACTTAACATGCAGTTTCTTTTAGTATGCATTACCCAAAATATTTTAAGAACCATGCCACATAAGTTCTAAATCACTCAACTTATGCATAGTCCTTTGAATTAGGTGTCTTTTGTGTAATTCCAATTATAATTTTGCAAAGCATTGATAAAATCTTTAATTATGTTCCATGCTATATGCACATTCTTGCATAGTTTAGAATCTAGCAAAAGAAATGTAACCTTTTAGAGAACTGTAAAATAAAGACACTCGTCTTATGGATTCATGTCATGGAATACAATTTTTTAGTATAACACCTGTCTAAAATTTTAACCACTAAAAGATGGATTATCATATTTGAAAGACTAAGTGGTTTAATCTACATAATAAAATTCTTTAATATGATCATGTAAATAATAAATAAATTAGTAACATTAATAAATATGAAACTATACCAACAAGATATTGTAAAGATTAATATAAATAAATACAAAACCATAAAAAATATGTTATAACATGTATGATTCTATATTTACTTGTATCATGCCTTGAATAATTTATATACTACATAGGATGGACCTTTCATCCTTTCATCATTTCTGCTCTTTCACCTTTGATCATACTCCTAAATATAAAAAATATTTTAATATAAAGTATAAAAGTAATGATCACCAAAAATACATCCTACTTCATTCATTACATAAATTTAATCTAAAAATTATTTATACCATGATAAAATATAACATTTAAAATTATAAATCATTTAAAATAAGATTTGACTTTTTCAAATGATTTTTTTTTCCACATATTAACAACAATTCTACCAATCATCATTAACGTTGCCCTCCAAAAAATCCATGTGAAATTGTATAAACTAAACCCCTTCATATTGCCGAATTTCGAGGTATTTCTGACCCACTTATGTTTTCAGAACATCACATCACTGCATACCATTTATAATCTCTTCTTTCTTGCATTCCATTAAAAATGTTATATTGCATATGTATTTGTCAGGTAACCTATCCAGTTTTAATTGCAGAAATGAAAATTTACAGGAAATAAAATTTATCAAGTCTTAAGAAAGTTGCAAATAATTTCAACCAGCTTCCTCCATTTCATACCAACATGACTCATAATAGCTTTCATACCATATCATTGTTGAAACATAAGACGAGGAATACACCGTATCGTCTGTCTCTATATAAACTAGCAACCCCTTCAAACCTTATACCAATGTAAACCTCTTAACAAAATACACAGATAATTGCATCATATCTACATTTTGTAGAAAACCTCGAAACTATTTGTTTTTCTTATTATAAAATTGAGTTAATATGTGTCTTTCAGGAAAGAGAATGCATAAACAGACCTAGAAAGAAAATGTCAATCATCTTCTGCGGTGTATAAGTTGCAAAGTACAGACTAAAGTTTTATCTCTAAAGCTACTCACTCTCTGAGTTAAAATTGAACCTGAAATTTTGACAGCCATGGTATTGGGAATCATCTTATATACTCTCAGTATGGTAGGCATGCTGGATAAGATGGAAGAGAGGGATTTTCTATGGTTCATCTCCCTTCACTGAGATTATACATTTTGTAGTAAATTACTTTTTTAGGGTTGAGAATTTGTAGTGGGATATCGTGTAGTTCACATGTACTGGTACTCTAGCTATCTAATATATGTCGATATGAATTCTGACTGCAGAGTTTAATTTTTTGTTTATTTGTCATTCTGGAATGCAGCATCTAAAATGCACTTGTATTTTTTTGAATATTAGATTATTTCAAGAATAAGGTGCTCTTCATTACTGTCTCACAATGCCCCAACCTCAAAGGAATATTAGAGACCATGTGGGAGAATTTTTTTGAAAAGAAGAAACCTGAGTTTCAGAATGTGGAGGATGGGCACAGACAGCTGCAGGAACAACTTCTTAAGGAAGACAAGCCAATTTTGGTGATATTGGATGATGTTTGGTCCAGATCAAATTTGGATATATTACTATTTGAAGGGAGAGGATACAAGACCCTCATAACAACAAGAGACATTTCCATTATCCCCAAAAACCCCTGTACTAAACTGTATCAATTACCATTGTTGGGCCAAGGAGATGCTATGTCGCTTTTCTGCTTCTGGGCTTTCGGGCAGACATCAATTCCGGAAACTGCAGATACAAATCTAGTTAAGGAGGTAAATTTCTTTTTCTAAACTAGTGGGTTTTGTATCCTTGGATTAATCTAGGTAACATATTTTATGAATTTTCAATGGGTAAAGCATAAATTAGCCTTAGTCAAAGCATATGTGATGAATGGACAAAAAAATTATATATAGAATATACAACACCTTTCTTATGCCTATTAACATATATGGCTTGGATAATTTGGCTTTATTGAAATATGATGAAAGAACAGAGATTCATCTAGATCTACATATTGCATGTAAACCTCATAACGTTTCATTGCCCTAGGCCTAAGAAATATAAGTTATATGTACCAAGATCGAAACATTAGCTAAAAGGTTGCATTAACTATCTTGTATGGAATATAATTGCAAATAACTATGAAATTGAGATTAGCTTATCCGCAAAAAAATATGGCCTACGTAATTTTACTGCCCTATAAAGTTTCCTGACAATTTGGTTTCCACGAAATCAATTGCAGGTGCAAGCAGAATGTGGGGGGCTCCCTCTTGCTCTCAAGGTGATTGGAAGCACTTTGCATGGGGAGCCTCGAGTATCTTGGCAAAGGGCAAAGAGCAGGCTTTCGAAAGGAGAGTCTATATCAGATTATCACAGCGAAGGGTTACTTGGATGCTTGGCAACTAGTATAGATTTCTTAGATGATACAGTGAAAGAGTGCTTCCTCGACTTAGGATCATTTCCAGAGGACAAGAAAATCTGCGCTGATGCACTAATGGATATTTGGGTTAATGTTAGGAAATTAGAGTGGCAAGATGCGTTTGTCATCTTATTGGAACTTGCAAGCAGAAACCTTTTGAATTTAATTAGCAATCCAAGGTGAGCTCTTATCTTGTATATATTTATTTTCTGCCATCATTTATTTAAACATTGAACTGAATTGTTGATTGTCCTGAGAAGGAATCATGCAGCTATCTCTTATGGAAATGCCTCGGAGCTGTACTTTTTTCAGCATGATGTAATACGAGACTTAGCCTTGTACCTGGGTTACAGAGAGAGTGCAGTCCATAGTAAAAGGTTACTTATGCCTAGGAAAGAGAGTAATTTACCTCATAAATGGAAATTGCTTGATAATAAAACATTTAACGCACAAATTGTCTCTATTCACACAGGTGGGTTATTGAAAAGGATTCTCCACATGTAAAATGTCATAATATTGCTCAGCACCTGTTGATTACTCTTTGCAGCTTACTTTTCATTTCATTCAACCTTCGAAGAAGCCTACATAAATATTTCTCTAGGCCACCCAAATGAAATAATGAAACATTATTCCTTTTCTAATTCTAAAACATATGTGACAATAGCCATTTTTGAACTCAGTTGACTTAACAGACAATGCAAAGTATTCTAGTTTTCGAAATTTATTTTTGCTCATGTCTAATTTGATTTCATTTGTGATACATTCGTACAGGTCCAATGAATGAATCTCAGTGGGATGAAATAAAATTTCCAGAGGCAGAGGTTATGGTGATAGTATTTGCTGCAAGTGAATACTTTCTTCCCCCATTTCTAAAATCCATGAAAAACCTGAAAATTCTCATGGTATTCAATTATGGTTCAGAAAGGGCCACATTGAAAGGAATGGATGCCTTATCTTCGCTCACTCAACTCAAAGTTGTCCGCTTGGAGAGGTTAATTGCACCATCTATTGAAACAGAGAACAATGCAGTACAGAACATAGAAAAGCTCTCTTTAAGCTTATGTGAAGGGTTTGAAAGTACCTCGACATTCAACAATACCAAGCTGCAAGATTTCAACCTCGATCACTGCAGTGATTTGGAGGTGTTTCCTCCTAAAATCTGCCATATTCAAACCGTTCAGATGTTGTCTATTACCAACTGCCATCTTATTCAGAATTTACCCTCTGATCTTGGGAGTATGACCTCTCTAAGAGTGTTAAAGCTTTCGGCATTACCAGGCCTTAAAGAGCTTCCCTCTTCAATTGGAAATCTGAAGTGGCTAGAATATCTAGACATTTCAGTATGTGAGGGTTTGAGAAAACTTCCAGAGGAGATAGGAAAACTTAAGAAATTGAGTGATTTTGATATGAGAGAGTGTTCTCGTTTGAGAAGGCTGCCTAGAACCGTTTGTGGGTTAGGCTCTTTGAAACGTGTTGTCTGTGATGAGGAGATTGGGAAGCAGTGGTTGCGGGCTAAGAGCTTTTCTATCCCCGGACTTGAAGTAGAGATCGTGGAAGCAGAGTTTAATTTGGATTGGCTTCATGATTGAGTTCTTTCCATATTTCCAAAATTCAAAAACTTTTTAAAAACTATTTCCTCCAAAGCAAATAAAGTTTCAGTGCATGCAGTTGCACAATAAAATAGCTCTAGTAGACATGATATCAACTAATGTATTATTTCAATAAAGTCGGTCATACCGTGGGAGAAGCCGACGCAAATACAATTTGTTACTCTGTGTGAAATGAATTTTTAGTCCTATTTGTGTTTGGGACTGGATTGTAGAAATCAATGTTTCTTATTTACATGCATTGATATCCATACAAATTATTTGTTTTTTTCATTGTTTAATACTTTTAAATTTTTAAATTGTGATTAAAATTTAAAGTATAGTATTTTTTTAATTGGTTAGAAGATATTTTTTTACATATTATTAGATTTTTAAATAAAAAAAGAATAATATGCAATGTTTTTAAAAGTTGTAAGAATATTATTATAAAGTAGGTATGATGTATGTCTAGGTATCCTTTTCTAATGGATGAAGTTAAGCAGCAATTATAGGCAAGAGCACGTAGATCACTACACTATCTTTTACATTATTTACGATTTCTTAAATTTCTCTTGATTTTAAATAATTGTTTCAATTTTATTTTCATTCGTCATATGAATTTAAAGAAATTTTTTTTTATTCAAATATAAGTATTTATTTATATTGATGTATGAGAGAAATTTTTGAGGCACACTTTTAAGGGAAATGTAAAAGGGAAGGGAGAGTAAATGTTTGTGATCATGTAGCATATTTATATCATTCACTAGTTACATAGTTTTGAGCTACCTCCCTAATTTTCCCTAGCATATTTTTAGTGCATAGATGGTAGCAACTCCAACATTAGACGAGAAGATTCCAAATTATCCATAAAACTTATTTCAGCATCTAAATGTGACAACCCATGTTGCTAAAATTTACGCCAAAAACCTATATAAGTGATTGGACATGACCACATTATTAATATTTAGTTCATCACACCATTCTTTGAAAAGTTAATTATACAAGGAAATTATAATCTTTCTACAATTTATTTGATAAAAAAAAATTATGTGAATTTGGTGATATACAAGGCTTAGCCTATGACAATATAATCAAATATGAAAATTGCATCCAAATTTCAAATTAGGTCATCAAAATATTTGATTATCTTGAAGATATTAATGGATTTAAATAAATAAAAAATAAATCAACAAACACTATAATACCAACACGTAACAACGGATTTACTTCTAGAAAACTTTGTGGGAGAAAACTCCACCAAGAAAAGAGACCAAATGTGTATTAACTTTGAAATAAATATTAAATTAAAATCACACTTCTAGAATATTCTCTTTACCTTGAATTTGGGAGAACTTGTGTACGTATGATAAATATCAAAAAATCCAACTCTCTATCCCATTCTTAAAAATATTTCTTCTTGTTCAAACCTATTATGTTCCTTTCAACTATAACAAGGCTCGATTTTTTAGGTTTTCATAAGAAAAAGGAACTATTGGTAGCTTACAAAATAAGTTGAATCACAATAGGTAGCAACAATACATCCAAAAGTTTATCTTCATGAATTTCCATGCCCGAAGAAACTCAAGAGACACCTAATTCCCTCCCAAGCACTCAAGCATCATGGAAACCTTTAAAATACCAAAGCACTCAAGAAAAATATATAATTATTTGTGTTTATTATCCCAATCTCCCATCTTGAAGAGTGTCAAAGGACATTATGTGTGAAACTCAAGCATCATCCTCCTCTCTCTCCACTTTTCTCCACTTATAGGTAAAAATTAACTAGTTAATATCATATGCACAAGTTATTTGCATCATTACAAATGGACCCCTTCTTCCTTCTGAATTCATTACACAAAAGGGTGGAATCAAATATATAAATATATTTCCAATAACACCCCAAGTTTCTAGATAAACTTTTGAAGGATATTAAAAAATGTAAAAGGACATAATATTTACAAGGTAGATGGTGTTGACCCCTTTGAAATTGCGGTTTTGGCATTGATGTCTAGATAGGTTATCACATTGATACATTTATGCAATGTATAAAACATCTTTGGTGTTGATTGATTTTGTGGTGACTATGAGCTCTCTTTGTCATGATATTGTGTTTGGAATATTTCACAAGGTTTTGGTTTAGTGGTTTATCATTTTGATGCCATCATAGTTTAGGCCATCACATGGTCTTTAGCATTGGTAATTATAAGTTTTATTACATTCATGCAAACACTAACATAATGATAAGAGTTTCTGCTTGCAAAGTGAATAACGAAAGGAGGTCAACATAATGATTTTTGGTTTTGAGAGTTACAAAGTGGTAAAAGGTATTTGATAGCATGTTTCCCTAAAAGTTATTCATTATTAAAAACACAAGGTATTGTGGATGGTCAAGCTAGGGAAGGAAGAAAACATGGAGAGAAAATGTGGTATATCAACTAGTTATCATGGAAAATGGTTTCCAAATTATTCAAGTAGTTGGTTTTCAAATATTTCAAGGTTTATTGACTTCACTCTAGAAGAATTGGAAGTCTTCAAAGTGCTAACATTGTTCAATGAAGCACTAACCTAGTTTTTTGTTGAATACATTTGTGTATTATTTGAAAATTGCTAAGTGTATGTGGTTGTTGCTTTTTCTTGTAGTTGAAGTTCTTCATTCATGTCTAGGTCAACTTTTTGATTAAGTCTTTGAGCAACTTTAATGTTGATAGCATTTGGGACCTTTTATTCCATGGTGTATATGCTATCAACCTTGTTTTCCTTATTCATCATGGTGTCAGAAAGAGTTGATTACCCTTTTTGTATATGGGTTATTGTCTCATGTTTTGCAAACCCTATTAATAGGGCATACCATGAATGCTTTGTGTAAAGAGCAAGGCTCTAATCACAACTTTTATTACTATTTACGTTCAAAATGTTCCATAAGGGTTTACATTTTTTATACACTATTGTGTTGTGGTTTTCTAACAACAAATGGTCAATGCGGAGTCGCTTTTTTGTGGGATATTTTGTTGACATTAAAAATGGGTTGTCCAAACTATTTTTCATTCATTTTTGTGTGCTATTTCAAAGGTCACATAAGCACAAAATTACTAGTTCGTATACATTGTTCTTTATAATGTATAAAATCAAAAAGGGTTTGTTGTGTACAATTTGTGTGGAGTATTTTGTGTGACTTGTATAATCAAGTTTATACTCTATGTCGACCATGTATAGGAATGTGCCACATTTGTTTTATTTTTTTTCACACAAAAACAATAGTTCACAATGAATGCAAAAGGGAAGTACTAAAAAAAAGTTATAGACTTGGAAATTTATTCAAAAGGCAATTGATGAAGATTGTTATATTGTTTTCTTATAAAAGGGTGACCCAATCATCTAGTTTTGGTTTGATGGATACAAGAGGTCTATACTCTCATAAGAGTTATCATTCATGAAAAGATATAGAATTTTTTTTTGTAAAAGTTGCATTCAAGACTAGTGAAAAATAAGTTGATATGTTATATGTTTTATAGGTTCTAGTTTCAATGAAACTTTAAAATATAGAATGTATTCATTCTAAGAATTGTAATGATTTGCAGTGAAATAGAGAAACCCTCTATAATTTATTTTCTTCATGTTTTACAATAAGTTGTAAAGATCAAGTCAGTGAGACAAAGATTGATCTTGTAGCTAGTGAGGTATATTTTGTAGCTAGTGATGCTTTGTAATTAGGGAAATTTCATTAAGCCATGAATTTTTTCCTAGGTGGTTTTTTATCCCTATGAGTGTTTTCCACTCATAAAAATTGTGTCATGGTGTTCTTAGTTTGTGTGATCTGATTATTCTCTTTCATTCAAAGTTTGAAGGATTTACAAGCATGTTGTTTTTATTTGATAAATGATCAAATATGAAATCTGCATTCTATGTGTTTAAAATAATTGAAAGAGATTATTTAAATTAAGTTTAAATTTTTCATGACACTGATTCACCCCCGTCTTAGTCGTATTGTACTCTAACAAGTAGTATCAAAGCCATACCCTTGCAGAATTCTAACCAACTTAGAGGTTCCTAGTAGTGGAGTACATGTTAAGGAAAAAAGTAAAAGAAATAAAGGAAAAAGAAATACCTAGTAGAATGTTGAACAACAAACATCACTTAAACCTAGTACAAAAGATGATTTTGTAGTGAAGAGTGTAGAAAACAAAAGAGATAACTTAGTGAGTGATTTTGAACAAGAGTATGTTGAAGATGAATGTGAAATTGATTTTGAAGGTGAAATTATTTATTCCCTTAATGAGATTGAGAAAATTAGGAAGGAGAATCGGGATTTAAAGTTGCAATTGGAAGATTCTATAAAAGTTGAAGAAGGAACTTGCATGAAGTTGCAAATCAAACTAGAAGATTGTCAAAAGATAGAGGCTAAAGTGTTGTCTCTAGGAACACAACTAGAGGAAAAATCTTTGTTGGAAGAAAAAGCTGTAAAGATGAGTTGATTGTTAGTTTAAAATTGGGAATTGAAGAAAACAAGAGGATAGTAGATATGAATTTAAGGTCTAATTTAGAAGTCAAAATAGTTGAATTCCAAAAGCTTGAAGGAGAAATAGTCTCTCTAAGGAAAGATCTTGAGAGTGTTAGGAAGCAGTTAGAAAAGAATCATAGTTTTGATGAGAGCACCAAAAAATTGAATGGCATGTTAAGAAAGTAGAAACACTACAAGGACGTTACTGGTGTGGGCTTTGTAGAAGGATAGAGTTCTAGAGTCATTGAAACACCAAGAAAGAAGATAGATTTAAATTATCACTATGCTACCCCTAAGGTTAAAGAAAATAAGAAATCATAAAATAATACTACTGATAGTAGATAGTTCAAGTACTTCAGCAAAAAAATAAGTAGAGCCAATCGGTTCATAGGATCTCCACCTACTTGGCCAATTCAATTAGTGAGGTATAATTATTCATTTCCTGGTTATTGTTGTTTTTGTAATGGTTATGGGCATAAAGCAATCTATTGTAGAAGGTCGAAAAAGAGTCAATATGCATTCTCTCAAAATACGAGTGTAATATGTTATAAATGTCATAAACATGGTCATGTTGTGAAGCATTGTAGAACGAGGTTTGTGAAACCAGAGGAGAAAGTTTGGAAAAGGAAAAATCCCAAGAAGTCAAGCATTCAGAAGGTTTGGAGAAGAAAGCAAGAAAAAGAGGAGAAAGTACATAGTCTTGTGCATGTTGCACAAGAAACATCAGTGAATTCATAAAGAGAAGCATGAGGTTAAGGGGAAATGATAATTGATATCTCATTTAACCCCTTAGTCAGCAACAAAGAGGTTGTATCTTCACAGTGTTTTGGTGTTCTGATGTTAGCAGTAGTTCTAGTTTTTGAAGGCTAATATCTTGCTTGGTCTTTGGTAAAAGTGAAATTGAATGCTTTGTATGCAAACAATGCTTTTAAGATGCTTAGTATAGAGTCTTTACTAATGCTAAATTGATTTGTTACATAACATGGTCTTTGTGGATAGTTTTGAGTTTTACTTATATGATTTGATAGAACACATCATGTATTGGTTTGTTTCACAACTGATGGATGCTCTTGACAAAAGTTGCAATGATACAAGTTATTTTGATGATTTGATGAAAATATATACTTATACTCTTTTGTGGTCCAACATCGGGTGCTAGTAATTTTTTGTGATGAAATCGTTTTGGATGGTGTATGCAGTGCTCAAAAAGAAAGTGTATTTATTCTTATGCAGTTGAAACAAAGTGACAATGGAGTTCACATTAATAGTACTATTATGTAGAGTATCACAGTTACAGTGTATCCTGAGAAAAATACAATTTTTATCCTGTCATCTCAATCAATGTTTGTACTAATAGTGGCAATGCTATACAATGATGTGTTGTCCAAGTTTGGAGTGTGATTGTCTATTCTTGCATTAATGTTTTTTCTCTCCTTTATTTCCCATGTTCTTCCAATGATATGATAATTGTAGATCTCTATCAAGTGATTCTTGTATAGTAGTTCAAATACTTTGTCATATATTTTAAAATGTGTTGCATGAATAGACAAAGGAATGAAGGTATTTTCATTGACGTCAACTGGTTATCTACTAGTTTTTGTTGGTTCTATATGTTGAGGATATTAAGAAAATTGTATTAAAGGAAGTTTATAGTTATTCATTTGTTGCTTTGGTATTCGCTCCTATGTTTGTGTGGTTCAGATACATTATTCATGGTTGTTAAAGGTTGCTATATCCAAATGGTTGGTTGTTTTTTCATTATGAAGTTCGAGTTGTATTCACCAGTTGTGAACTATGTTTTTGTTTGTTGTGGTTGAGGACTAGGAGAAATGAACTCGGTCCAAATTTCTCCTTGATGAAGTCTTTTGACTTGTGGTTCTAGAGTTAAGATGTTTTGATTGCATTAAATATATTTTTGGTTTTTGGAAGTTTCAATCTTAATTGTTCTATTTGTTTTACATTGGTTTTTCCAACCGTGTTTTCAACACTATCTTCAAAGTTAATGAAGTGTGTTGGATCTATTTTTGGGTCTTTGTGAAGTGTTTGTTTGAGTCACCCTCATTCTAATTTCACCCTAGGATGTTTGGTGCTGACCTAATTTGAATTTGAAGTTGGATGGCCGACTCTGTATCTTTTTCAAGGTTGGAGATAGTAATGAAAATCATACAAGAGAAAAGAAGGAAAATAAGTGAAAGAGTAGATGTGACATTGATGTTATTCAAGATTTGTGTTTGAGTTATATGTGGCAGATTAGTGTGAAGCATAATTTTGAGTTACCAGATGCAGTGAGCAAAAGGAGAACTCTATCATTCATGCAAGTTGATCAAGTTACTATGGTGGAATCCTTTGTTGCATTGGGATTGTAGTCTCTTTGTAACAAGTATTCTTTTTCTTCTTTGTATATTTGTGGAAGTGATCCCTCCAGGTTTTAGCCCTGTTGGATAGTGATTCCTTCTTTTAGGTAGTGAGCCTTATCTCAAGTAGTGAGCCTTATCTTTGGGAGTGATCCCTTTTGTAATTGGTTTTGATATTCTCTATAGTGTGAGTTAATCCTCATCATGCTTTTTCCCTTATTGGGTTTTCCATTTAAATTTGGTGTTATTGTGTTTATGTGTTGGATTTGAGTTTTTGTATTGGCATTTGATGATTAATCATTTAAGCAGTTTTAAGTATTAGTTCTGATAATTGAATTGAAGGTTAAAATATGTGATAACTGATTCATCCCCCTCTCAATTTTCCTATTCAAAAATTGGTATCAAATCTTGGTTCCTTGGTAAAGAGATTAACCACTTGAGGAAGGTCAGGGATGGCTAGAAAAATGGTCTTTGATAGTCCAAGGTTTGATGGAACTAATTATGGCATCTAGAAAGTACTGATGGAAGAATATCTAGAGTATTATGGATATGATGTGGAGAAAGTTTACAAGAATCCCTACACTCATCTTTTAATGGTCTAAGTACACTTGAAGAGATCATAGCACATGAAGTGAATAATAAGGTGAAGTTTATCTTGAAAAATAGTTTGGTACAAACCGAGTTGATTAAGGTTCACAATTTGAAGACAATTAAGGAAGTCTAGGATGCTTTAGAAAGAGCACATGATGGTGATGAAAGAGTTAAAGAGGAAAAATTATAGAATTCAGAAACATAGTTTGATCTTATGCATATGTGTGAAGATGAAAATGTTAAAGATAATTTACAGAGATTGGATGAGATAGTGGCTGGAATGTGATCACTTGATGCTACTATAGATGAATCCAGGATTGTAAAGAAGATTCTCAAAACTATTCTTGATGCTTACAGTGAGAAGGTGAGTGCTAATGAGAAAACTATAGATTATAAGATCTATACTAAGGATTGCTATTAGGATTTTTCACAACTATGGACAATGGAAATGGAATGCACAACATCCTTGTTCACACCAAAAGGGGAATAAAGGAAGAGGAATTTGATTTCACAATGCTCACATTCAAGAATATCTTACTCTAGACCACAACCCAATGAAGGATATGAGAGATCTGAATGTAATATATCTTTGTAAATGAATGAAAATAAGAAATGGGTTCACTACTAAGTGAAAATTTGGAAAATGTAAGATGTTTTAAGAAACGTTGTGATATGCAAAAACACCTAGAAATGTAAGTAGAATGTAACAAAAAACTATAAGATTTAAAATGTCCACCAGGAAACTAGAGAAGGATGGAATGGAACTCTAGAATCCTAAAATTGCTGCTTTTTAGGCCAACTAGGACTCATATGCCAAGATAGGATACTTAGTCTTGCTTCGGGTGAACAACGCTAGAACAAGTTTTGAAAAAATGGGTACTTAGATCTACAAAAATATTTCTTAGACTCCTATAGTGGGAATCATTCACCACTAATGTTGAATTAGTCTAGTTCTAATTTTTTGGAAATTCAAAAGTGGAATCTATAGCTCTCAATCTACACTTCTACTCCTGACAGTTTTCTAGGTCTCAAACTACATAATTCAATTTGTAGGTATTCTCCAAGCTTCTCCTAGGGTTTTGAAAACTTTGACTTACTTTAACATCTTGATGACATTTTTTCCAATCTTTCTCTTTGACAAATCTACAACCTAGACCAAACCCTTGAAGTAGAATGCTACAAACATGTATGTGATGGCTCCAAAGTACTTGAATGCTAGATCACTTGATTGCTTGTTGGATTGATTGGGAGATTGGGGGAGTGAAATGAGTGAAATAACCTTATATTTATACTTGATTATGTAATAATTCCCAAAAATACATCATAGGCTGACCTTGGATCTTAGAAAATAAAAACTTCACAAAAATTTGAATTAATTTTGAATTTTGTGCTAAAGGGGACTCATTCACCACTCTGGGTGAATGGGTCCCACTTAAGGGGACTCATTTGTCGAAAATGGTGAATGGGTACCACCTTAGGCATTTGAAGTGGTTGTTGGGATTTAAGTGTTTTAAATGATGTTTATTGGTTTTATTCTCAAAAATACTCATAAGGCCTAAAAATGTAAACTAGGGCCAATTAAAGCATAAGAAGGTCCAATTATTAATGACAACTCTAGAAAAGTATGAAATTTGGTTACAAAAATTTGAAATAAGGCTTGGTAAATGATAAAAAGAGGTTATTGTCAAGGTGAAATACAATAACAAGACCCTAGAAAATTGTGAAAGTATGTTACAACACTTTACAACACTTAAGGTACCACTTGAGTTCTTTTTTAATTCACAAGGGTGCGAGACCTAGTGTGAATGTGTTATTCACATTAAAACATTAAATCAAGACATAATTAAGCCAAAATCACAAGGAGGGCCGAAACAAGACAAAAAAGTATAAGGGTTACTTTTTCAGTGTCCACATTTAGTCCCCACTTTAGTGAGAAGATGAACTACTTCAAAATCACACTAAACTAGATCAACACACATCAAGAGGAGTTCCACAATACCAATGCTAGCAAGATGGGATGATGAAAATCAAGAGAGGTGATCAGGAACCCAATCTTAGGATCCCATGACAAACTAACATAAGAACAAAGGAACACACGTGAAAATAATATCAAGAACAACAACAAGGCTCAAAAATAACATGCCAAAGATGAAAAAAAGGAAAGGAAAAGAAAGAATCATATCAAGCTTCGATCATTTTTCCAACACGATGTGGATCAGATCTAGGTTGTTTTTCCAAAAAAATGCATACTAACTCTGAGGCGATGAAACTTTGGCTGTCCATTGGGTGATAAGGCCTAAAAGGTGAGAAATATACACTCATGGCTGGTATGCACGCACACACACATGTGTGGCTATGGGGAAATTCATGCCTCAAAATGGGCTTCTCGCTCAACCATACCAGATTTATACCTCTTGATAACTTTAATAAGGTGCCACAAAAGGAAAATGGGTTTTCGAGCTTCATGATACAAGCAAAACTTCGTATGCTTGGAGCTCATGAAAAAATGCTATGGCTCCACAGTCATGCAAGTTGTATTATGTAAGGTGGCCATATAATAATTGCAAAATGTAATATGCAAAGGAATGTTCAAAGGGGCCTTTCTTGGTTCATGTGAGGTCTTTAACTTAGGGAATATTGTGCCTAATGTCTGCAAGAGAGGACTGATCAAAGAATAGAAGATTGACAACTTAGGGGATGTAGTGTGTCACATCAAGCCACTAAGAGGAATGTAATATGCTAAGATAAGTCATGTTCATAAAGGAAATTATACCCATTTTCATCCACAAAGTGACAAACACATCGTATGAAGTAAGAAGGTTGCAGTAAGAACCAAAAAAAAAGAATAATGCTAATGTATCCCCTCACTTTAAAGGAATTTCTATATACCATGCTATGAGCAATTAATTTAAAGTAGAAAATGAAAAATCCTAACAAAAAGGAAGACATGAGAGCCAACTTGGAAATCCCTATGCCAAGTCATATGTTTCCAAGTAAAGTTGTGTCATGTGAGAGAAAAAGAAAATGAAGGGGTTGCCGCAAAAATGAAAATGCCAAACACCTAAGGGATCTATGAATTTTGGGTCAATATATTCTTTGCTACAATGTTTTTTAGAGAGCTTGGAACTATTATCATCCCCCAAATACATAGAACTAGAAGAATCACACAAAGAGAGAAAAAACAAAGAAATTTTTTTGCGTCAACATGGAAGAGACTTAGGGTGTCTCAATGCCTTGCATCATCCCAAAAAAGAAAACACAAGAAAAAGAAAAGATAAAAAGGAAAAAGTGATGCATGACATAGAGAAGAATGAAGGTACAAATAGAGGAAGGTCATGAAAAGAGAGAGAACGCCAAATAGAACATCACAAGGGATCACAATATGCACATGCAATCACACAAAAAAAAATAAAAAAAAAAATAAAATGCAGAAGACTAGTAAGGAAAATACAAGTCAACCATCAAGCAAGTCATCCATCTCCCAATCATGTTCATTGTATATCGAAGGTGGACGTCTAGCCAAAGAGACAAGGGTGAGTGCCGAACTAGGAGAAGTACTAGGTTCATTACTATATATAGGATATTTCTCGTTTAAGCTCATGGAAGAGGAAAATAATCTGTTAAAGTCATTATGCACCTCTTCATCAATTTTAGTGATCTCTTCATCAGCATCCAAATTAATCACAACAGAAGGATGAATGATAATATCCGATGAAGAATTTAACTCTTGTTCTGATTGTTGTATTAAATCATTCTAGGGAGGAGGTTCATCATGTATTGCTTCAGTCAAGTTCGGATTTCTATTTTCTTTACTTAACTCTTCATGTAACTTGCGAGCAAGGGAACGACGCCTATGCCTACACTCTTTAGCCACTCTGTTTCATCAGGTTTTGTTGGAAAGTTGTGTTTTTGAAGAAGTGGGTTGATTGACCATATGTTGGTTTTCTTCCCTAATGGTAGGAACAAAAGGAACCATAGGAGGTTGGTCATCGACTTTCTCTTTTTCCTTATAAACTTGTTTTATTCAAGGAGGCATGAAAAAGTTGCTTTCATTGTCTCTTGGTATTTTGGATGATATAGGTGAAGATTATGTTATTAGTTGGTATTGGTTGTTTGGTTCTTGATTAGGTTCAATCATGGTTTCATCAAGTATGGGATGTGCTAAAATGGAAGGGACATGTTTCGTAGGGATAATTCAGCTATTTTTTTTCTTTGAACTTCTAGTAAGATATGAAAAAAATTTCCTTTCGTGGTATTATAGGTTCCATGGGCTCGGGCCAAAAGGATTCCAAGAAAATTTTCCTTTGGAAGATAAGGGGTTAGTGAATAGTGAATATTTCATTATCAAATGGAAACTTTAAGCATTTGTTCACAATCGAAGGGATGACTTTCATTGAGCGAAGCCATGGGTGGCCTAGCCTTAAACAAAATTGGTCCAACTACGATATGATGGAGAATATGACATCTAATGTTTTTGGTTCGATTTGTAATGGTAGGGTGATCGATCCTATCATGGGGAAAGAAAAACCGTTGTGTGTCTTGATCCATGCTTTTGGTTTATCATAGTCATCTTGATAAAGTTCATGCAATACTGAAAATTCCCTGGTGATCACATTCTCTCCATAGGCGGGAACTATTAGTATCCCATTAGTGGGCTTGTCATAGATATGACTGACTATGTAGAGAGGACCATTGGGGCCATTTTTAATTATATCCTTAGAGGAGAAAGCAAAATCAAGAGGATTCTTAGGTCAACCCTTATGAGGGATAACGTCTATTGCCCCAACCATTTCATCCATAGGATTAACATTGGTATTTTTTATGATAGAGTCATTATGTTCATTATCTGTATCAACATTCATCACATCATTTTGTGTAGTTCACTAGCTTTGACAAATGAAATATTATGCTTAGGAATTGGATTATTGAAAATTTGTAAGTTTTGGTTTAGAGTGGCAATGGACTTATTTCCTTGATCACTTACACCTGCAACAGATGGATGATTGAAATCAATGAGTTCTTGCACATGATGTTTAAGATTCTTGCAATGTTTAGTGTCATTTCTATTTTATCAATGATAATGGAAATAAGCATTTGATTTAAAGCTTGGAGTAAATGCTTAGTAGGGTCACATGTTTTGATAGGAGGCAAGGTAATCCTTTGTTGTTGTAAAAATTGAGACATTGTGTTATGAAGGGTGTAGGGTGAGGGTTTGAATTGTATTTTTGGATCCTCATAACTAAAGGGCTTGAAGGTTTTAACAATTTATATTTGGTTATTCACATTTGGAGTTGTTGGCTAAGAACGGTTAAATTGAAGGAACCCTCAATTCAGTTCAGATTCCTCAATTTGGCTAGAAGGGGACCTTCTATCATGACTACTAAACAAATTTTGATAATCATAAAGGGAAGTACACAAGTGCATGAAGGATGGGAATTTCATTATAGTTGGCTTGTCTCAAAGTTTAGTTTTCAAGTTTTCTATAAAAATCTTTCAAAAGTGTGGGTCAGGGATCTTAACATTGATTTGGGAATAAAGTGATTGATAGTGGGAGATAAAATAAGTTACCTTTTCATCTTCATTTTTTTTGCATATTATCAAATCGATGAAGGTTTTCTTGGGAGTCATATGAACTTGGAAATGGTTTACAAATGTATCAACAATTCCATTGAATGAACATATTGAATTTTTCGGTAAAGAAGAAAACCATTCCAAGGAAATATCTTGTAAGGACCTAGGAAAGAATTTTGCCAATAATTATCATCAAGGAAAAAGTCACTACATAAGGAAGTGTAGGAATTAACATGGTTAGAATGATATCCCTTCCCTCCATATTTCTGAAATCTAGGCACCTATATTCCTTGTGGCATCAATGTTCACAAGATTTCCAAAGACAATGGGCTTCTTCTGAAATAATATGTGGCTGGGCCATTCTGATTTTGGTTTATGGTGGAGATTTTCTTTTCCATAGATGAAACCATTTGTGAAATTTGTGTTGTGAGAGGATCACTACAAGTGGTATGAGGTGGAAGTGAAAGTGGTTATGGAGTGTATGTAGTAGTAGGAAAAGTGAATGGAATGCTTATAGGTGGTAATGTGGTAGAGGATAAGACATGCAATGCCACATAGGAACTAGGGATGATAGTAGGATTATAAAAGGAGGGAATCACATTAGTAACTTGTGGCATTATTGTTGTGACTTGAGGAGTGGTATATGTAGGTATTGATGCTATTGTTGAGGGAGGAGGAATTAGAGTTCCTACTTTGTTAGCAACATTGTTTGTTGCTATAGGAGCACTAGAGGTTGAAGGAAGATGTTCTTCCAAAGATTCAAACTATGTTTTTCAGAAGGCCAAGGTCTTCCTCACTTTCAAGCATGTAACGAATGTTTTCTATTGTAGGAATTGGAGTAGCAGAAATGTTTTCAAGGCTAACTTGGTGTTGCAGGTTGACTAAGTCCTCCTGAATTTGAATAATTTTCTCTTGCGAAATATCATTAGTCCTTGGTTCAACACGCATGCTACCTGAAGGCAACGAGTTACTAAGGGTATTATCGATGCCTAGTGTACTAGTGTCAATACAAGGAGTGGAAACTCTAGATAACCCAAGATCCACAATGATTGTGTTATCCTGGGATGACACAAGTCTTGAACTTCTTGGGTATGTGCAGGATCATGATGGGCCAAAAAGTGGCAGTATGATGGGTATGTGGTTGAAAACCCTTTTTTTAACAAAAGTTGATGAAACAAAAAGAGTTTTTAAAGGAGATTCTTAGCTTTCCACCAATATAAATTATGCTTTACTTTGAATTAAGTAAATAATTATTATTCATTTTCTATTTGAATTACGACGA
The DNA here is from genome assembly GCA_007258455.2 of Sequoia sempervirens. Taxonomy (NCBI): domain Eukaryota; kingdom Viridiplantae; phylum Streptophyta; class Pinopsida; order Cupressales; family Cupressaceae; genus Sequoia; species Sequoia sempervirens. Next base: position 556,420,234 of record VDFB02105785.1, read on the forward strand.
AAGTCTTGATTGATAGGCTGATTGAAAAAAATCTATAGCTTTCAAATGGTATCACATTTTTTGAATTCAAAATATGTGTCACATTCCATGCTTTGCATACTATAGGATCGAAAAAAAATTGAATTTCATGAATTTTTGACCAAGTTAACATGGTCAGGCACACAAGTTTTTATATTTTTTCAAAGTTGTAATAAAAAAATAATAATTAATTATTTACTTGGAAAAAAATCACAAAAAAATATGCATCACATCAGGACATGAGTCCTCTACTTATATCTAAAATATTATTAAAAAGTATTATCATTTTATTGTGGTTAGGTTTGTCAGACAGACACCTACTTCTTATTTTTTCCCTGAAATTTAAGTACTACTGCATTGAAATTTCAAATTTTCACAAAATATATTTTTTTTTAAATAAACCTAGTAGCCTAGAAACTACATTCAATTTGCTACAAATTTTATTCTTACATATTTTTGAAATAATATAGATAACTTATTCAAATTTTTACATCAATTTGCCTAACTCTGATTTTTCTAAATTATTTGCCACTTAAGGGCATGTTTTTTCCATGATGATCCTACACATACCCTCTTCACACTATGGTATTAGCAATAGGACATCAAACACTCATGCAACAACTTCTAAATGTGGGGTGAATGCAAATGCAATGTAAACTAACAAGAATGAATGCTTATAACTAAAATTTTGGAAAGTAAAACTGAAATGTAGAAAAAGGAAGTAGAAAATAAAAAAAAGAATTGTAAATGATAGAAAATTAAATGAAAATATGCAGAAAGACTGATTCTCCCATGGTGGTGAATGACTCCTAGTATTGCTTTTTTTTTTAAATTTTCTGAATTTTTGAAATGAATTTTATGCTTTTTAATTTTTCTTATGCAAGTGCATAATTTTACTAGTTTTTAATGAAATTAAGTGCAATAATGCAAGCTAAATGAACTTTTCACTATTGCAAACTTTAAAACCATAGAATGAAAATGAACTAGTGCAAAATGGCATGCAATGTTAATGCAAGCTAAATATAGGATGTAAATGCACTCCAAAATAGAGTTAAGATGTTTAGAAGTTAGGTTCACTAAAATGTGGACAATGGAAATGGAATGCACAACTTCCTTGTTCACAACAAAAGGGGAATAAAGGAAGAGGAATCCGATTTCACAATGCCCACATTCAAGAATATATTAGAGACCACAACCCAATGAATAACATGAGAGATATGACTGTAAGATATCCTTGGAAATGAATGAAAACAAGAAATGGGTTCACCACTAAGTGCGAATTTTGAAAATGCAAGATGTTTGAAAACATGCTATGATATGCAAAATGACTTAGAAATGTAAGTAGAATGTAACATAAAACTATGATATTTAAAGTGTGTACCTGGAAACTAGAGAAGGATGGAATGGAGCTCCCAAATCATGAAATTGTTACTTTTTAGGGCAACTAGGACTTTTACGGCAAGTTGGGCGACTTAGTCCTGCTTCGGGTGAACAATGCCAGAACAGGTTTTGGACAAATGGGTACTCAAATTTGTAAAAATCTATGTCAGAATCCTATAGTGGGATCCATTTTCCCATAAATCGAGAATTAGTCCACTTCTAGATTTCTAGAAATTCAAAAGTGGAATTTGTAGCTCTTGGTCTGTACTTTTTCTCTTGATAGGTTTATAGGTTCAAAACTACATAATTCAAACTGTAGGTGTTCTCCAAGCTTCTCCTAGGGTTTTGAGAAATTTGAATGACTTTAAAAACTTGATGAAAACTTTTCCAATCTTTCTCTTTGACAAATCTCCAACCTAGACCAAACCCTTGAAGTAGAATGCTAAAAACATGCAAGTGATGGCTCAAAAGTGCTTGAATGCTCTTGTAAGAATTTTTTTTGAATATTATATCACTTTATTTATTTTTGGATTGATTAGGAGATTGTGGGGTAAAGTGAGTGAAAGAACCACATAATTATATTTGATTATGCAATAATTCCAAAAAATAGATCATAGGTCAACCTTAGATCTTAGAAAATAAAACCCATTAGAAATTTGAATTAATTTTGAATTTTATGCCGAAGGGGACTCATTTGAATTGAATTTTGAATTAATGGTGAATTGGTCCCACCTTAGGCATTTGAAGTGGGTTTCGAGATTTAAGTGTTTTAAATGATGTCTATATGGTTTATTCTAAAACATACTCATAAGTAAGGCTTGTATATATAAAATAGGGCCAATTAAAGCATAAGAAGGTCTAATTATTAATGATAAGCCTAGAAAAATGTGAATGTTTGTTACAACACTTTATAGTTGAATTTGAAATAAGTATTGGTAAATGATAAATAGAGGTGATTTAAGTGAAATACAATAACAAAACCCTAGAAAAGTGTAAAAGTGTGTTACAACACTTTAGAACACTTAAGCAAGGTACCACTTGAGATCTTTTTCTTCACAAGGGCCCAAGACCTAATGTGAATGTGTTATCCACATTACAACATTAAATCAAGGCGCAATTAAGCCAAAATCATATGGAGGGCCCAAACAAGACAGAACAAGTATAAGGGTTACTTTTTTGATGTCCACAACATCTTATGAGATGAGAAAGTTGAGTCTAAGAAATGGAGGAAAATCGGAGACTACTTTTAAAGCTTCAAAAGATGAAGATCTAGATAAAGAAAACTTTGATGAAATAGAAGCTAACATTGTAAGAAGAATGAGGAAGGCTCTAGTAAGTATGAAGGTAAGTTTCCCTTTAAATGTTTTACTTGTGGAGAAATAGGTCATTATGTTGCATAGTGTTTGGAAAGAGCTAAAAGGAATAAAAAAAGATATGAGAAAGAAATGAAAGGAAAGAAGATTAAGAAAGCCTACTATGTGAATTAGGATGCTAGTATTTTAGAAGAAGATTTAGAATATGAAGACCTATATGACAATGAATTCTTATTCTTGGTGATTAAGGATGAACCTACTTCTACTAATTCAGAAAAATAGGTAAAGGAAAGCTCTCAGGAGAAGGATAAGGAGAAAAATGGACATATAGTTATCTTTGTTCTACATGCTAAACAAGAAAATAATTTTTAGGTAGTTGATAGTGGTTGCTCACATCATATAACTAGTGATAAGAGTAATTTTTTAAGCTTGAGAAATATGACAGAGGCTTGGTTATTTTTGGAGATGATACTAGTGCTAAAATTTGTGGGATAGGTTCAGTAAGTTTTGATGGAAAACATCATATTGACGATGTTTACTATGTTAAGGGTTTAAGGAATGATTTTTTGAGTGTTGGTTAGATGTGCATAAAAATATATGATTCTTTATTTAAGGATGAGAAATGTGAGATCCGGAAAGGATTTAGAACATTGATTGCTGCAGGAAAGAAATCTAAAGGGAATATTTATCAACTTAAGGGTACTAATGGATGATGTTTTATGAATCGTATAAATGATAGTTGGTTATGGCATAGGAGAATTTTTCAGATGAATTTTGATAACTTGGAAAGGATTAGTGTTGTTCAGGCAGTGAGAGATATACCAAGAATTACAAAGCCTACTAATGCTATTTACATAGTTTTTTAGTTTGGGAAGCAAGCAAGAAATCATTACAGATCAATGGAACAATCTACTATTGGACTACTAGATTTAGTTCATAGAAATCTATGTGGTCCTATGAGAGTGAGAAGTCTACTTGGTGAAAGGTACTTTACGCTTTTAATTGATGATTACTCTAGATATACACGGTTTACATTTCTTAAAGAGAAATCAGATGCATTAGATAGATTCAAGCCATTCAAGGCTATGGTTGAAAATGAAGTGAATTTGAAGATAAAATACTTAAGATCTGGAAAAGGTGGAGAATTCACCTCCCATGAGTTCAATACATTTTGTGAAGTGTAGATAAAGAGACAGTTATCTACTCTAAGAACTCAACAGAATGGAGTTGTTGAAAGGAAAAATGGAACAATTAAAGAGGCTACTAGGTTGATGATTACCAAAGCTGAATTACTGCAAGATTAATAGAAATAGGCTATTCATATTGTTGTTTATGTGTTCAATCAAGTTCAAGAAAGATCAAATAGTACAAAGACTCCCTATGAGCTATGGCATATAAGAATTCCTATGGTTAAATATTTCAAGGTATTTAGAAGTAAATGCTTTATCAGAAGAGATGATGAAATTTTTGGGAAATTTTGATGTAAAAAGTGATGAAGGAATATTTATTGGATACTCTACTAAAAGTAAGGAATATAGTTGTTTCAATAAAATAATGAGGAAGATTGTATAGAGCTTGAATGTGAAGGTAGATGAGACAGTGAAGAACTCTATTGATATTGATGGATGTGTCTCTGATGAACATGATTGTGCAAGAAAAAAAGAAATTATGGAAGAACATGATAAAGATGAGTGGAAAAACTAGGATGAATAGAATGAAAGAGAATAAGATGCTTTGGTGATGACCCTTAGGACACCAGAAAATGTACAAAGGACTCATTCAAAAAAATATATTATTGGAGACAAGAAAAAAGGCATATTAACCATAAGCAAAGCTATTGTTGATGTAAATTTTTGTTTATTTTTTGAGATTGAGCTAGACAGTAAGTGAAGCTTGTAAAGATGAACATTGGAAGGAATAAATTAAAGAAATTTTGCAGATTGAGACAAATCAGACTTGGGAATTGGTCCCAAGACTAGCAGATAAAAATATTGTTGGATCAAAATGGGTTTTTAAAAATAAGTTGAATGAGAATGGAAAAGTTGTAAGAAATAAAGTGATGCTTGTTTGTAAAGGCTACTCACAAGTAGAAGGCATAGATTTTCAAGAGACTTTTTTCCTGGTACCAAGAATGGAAGCTATAAGGATGTTCTTGGCATTGGATACTTATAAAGATTTCAAAGTTTGTTAGATGGATGTCAAGTCAACATTTATAAATGGTGAGCATGAAGAAGTTTACATGGAACAACTAGAATGATTTCATTTAATAAATCAACTGGATATGGTGTGTATATTGAAGAAATATTTATATGGACTAAAGAAAGCTCCTAGAGCTTCGTATGCAAGATTAGATAGATATTTTATTTAGCAAGGATTTAACAAAGGTATGATAGATAGTACTTTGTACTTTAAGATTGAAAATGGTCAAAGTATTGATTGTAGTTGTATATGTTGATGACATTATCTTTGGGGGAAATGAAAAGATGTGCAAGATGTTTGCAAATGAGATGCATAAAGAATTTGAAATATCCATTTTTGGGGAGATGAATTTATTTCTTGGGCTATAGATTAATCAAAAAAAGAAGGTAATTTTCACTTCACAGTCTAAGTATGTGAGAGAGATGTTGAAGAAATTTGTGATGGAGGGTTCCAAAATGATAAGTACTCCTATGGTGACTAGCTGCAAATTGGGGAAAGATGAGGTTTCACCTAAGACTGATCAAAGAAAGTATAGATCTATGATTAGTGGACTACTATATTTTACTGCTACTAGACTAGATATTATGCATGTGGTTTGTCTAGTGGCTAGATTTCAAGAAGATCCGAAGGAAACACATGTTTTACAGTTAAAAGAATATTTAGATATTTGAATGGCACTCCAAATTATGGATTGTGAGATCCTAAAGATACTAACTTTACACTTAGTGGATATACAAATGTAGATTGGGTTAGATGTGTAGATGACATAAAGAGTACAAGTGGTGGTGCATTCTTTCTTGGATGTAGATTGGTGGCATAGTTGAGTAAGAAGCAAGATTTAGTCTCTTTTTCTATTGTTGAAGTTGAGTATGTTATTGTTGCATCTCTTTGTACACAAGTTTTATGGATGAAATAAACATTGAAAGATATCAAAATGCTATATGATGTTCCCATTTCTATCTTCTATGATAATAGAAGTGAAATTAACATTTCAAAGAATCTAATGATTCACTTGAGGATGAAGCATATATCTATCAAGTATCATTTCTTGAGACAAAAGGTCTTGGAGAATGAATTCAAGCTTGAGTATGTTTCAACAAAGGGTCGAATTGCAGATATATTAACAAAAGTTCTTCCTAAACATACTTTTGAATATCTCCAGAAGAAGTTAGGGGCTATTGCCCCTCCTTCATAGACTAATATGCATTTGGAGATGCATTAGTTTGGTGGATTCATGGTTCTATATTTTTGGAATGATATTTTGGTGGCTACCTCTCAAGGGGAGCAGGTAGTTTCAAGTGTTAACATTGTGAGTATTTTGTTTTCATGTCAAAGAAATATTCAATGAACATATATTTTTCCCTTTGCCATTGATGTCAAAGGGGGAGAGAAAGCATGTGCAAATAAGAAAAAGCTAATGACAAAAAGCATGTAATGAGGAAGATGATCTTTTGAGGGGGAGAAGTAAAAATATTTTTTTTGAGAAGTATATTCAGAACTAGTATGGTGTCTTTGATGGTTTTTCACATCACGTGTTGCCATCAATGACAAAAAGGGAGATATTTGTAGGAATAGAGAAAGGAATGAAGGTGTTTTCATTGATTTCAACTAGTCAACTGGTTATCCACTAGTTGTTGTTGGTTGTATATGTTGAGGATATTGATAAATTTTATTAAAAGAATTTGACAGGTATTTAGTTTTTTCTCCTATATTTTCCCCTATGTTCATGCAGTTTAGATATGTTGGTCATGGTTTTTAATGGTTGCTAGATCCAGATTTTTGGTTGTTGGTTCATTGTGAAGTTCGAGTTGTGTTCACTAGTTGTGAACTATGTTTTATGTGTTCTAGTTGAGGTCTAGGAGAAAGGTTGCTGGTTCGGATTTCTCTTTGATGAAGAATTTTGACTTACAATTCTAGATTTAAGATTTTTTTATTGCATTGAAGATATTTTTGGTATTTGGAAGTTACTATCTTAACTATTATATGTATTTTACATTGGTTTGGCTAACCATGTATTAAGAACTATCTTTGAAGTTAATGAAGTGTGTTGGATCTATTTTTGGGTCTTTGTGAAGTGTGTATTTGGGTTTACCTCATTCTAATTATAGCCTAGGATGTTTGGTGATGACCTAATTTGAATTTGAAGTTGGATGGCTAACTTTGTATCATTTTCAAGGTTGGAGATAGTATAAATTGAGGATGAGCTAGTAATGAAAATCGTACAATAGAAAAGAAGATAAGTAAAAGAATAGATGCAACATTGGTCCTATTCAAAAAGTGTGTGTGAATTATGTGAGGTAGATTAGTGTGATGCCTAATGCTAATTTACTAGATGCAGTGAGAAGAAGGTGAACTCTATCATTCATGCAAGTTGACCAAGTGACTCTGGTGGAATCCTTTGTTGAATTGGGATTGTAGTCTCTCTATAGGAAGTCTTTTTCGTATCTTTGTGGTAGTGAGCCCTTTGGGTTGTAGCCCTATTAAATAGTGATTCCTTGTTTCGGGCAGTGACCCTTATCTCAGGCAATGAGCCTTATGTCAGGTAGTGAGCCTTATCTCTAGCAGTGAGCCTTCTGTAATTGGTCTTGATATTATCTATAGTGTGAGTTAATCCTAACCATATTTTTTCCCTAATTAGTTTTTCCACTTACAATTTTATGTTTTTTTTTGTGTTAGATTTGATTTTTTGCATTGGCATTTGATGATTAATCATTTAAGCATTTTTAAGTATTAGTTTTGGTAATTGAATTGAAGGTTAAAATCTGTGACAACTAATTCACCTCTCTCGCTCAATTGTCCTATTCAATAAAACTTTCATTAAAAATGTAATTCTTGAAAAAGTTATCTTGTTTTTACTTGATAATTTTCTCAGAGGAGCAAGTAACTCAATGGTTTTGGAAGTTTTCTATAAGATTTTTCATTGATTTTATAAGATATTGGACCAAGTCTTCATCACTTGTGTAATTGTACTTTACAAGGAGATGAGTGTTTAGCAATGTTGAAAGTATATGGTGTTAGTGTCCTAATGTATTTCTTCAACTTGCACAATACAATGGTATTCAAGATTGATTCTTCAGTCAGGATTCAGACTTTGTCTTTTTCTAGTGATCTTTACACCATACAATAAACAATATTATTTTTGTGATTTGTGAAGAACATGAAATTTTAGTATACATACAAGTAGAGCTACTATGGCAATACAATGCATTCAATTGTTGTAGTTTGTGGTAATTGGTTTCTATTTGTAGTATGGAAAGTTGGTACTATGGACTGATACTGCCCTTGCTTACATGACAATGCATTTTTGGTCATAATAGTTGTTAATGTTTACTCATGGTTCATACCCTTTATGGCTATGGTTTAGCATACTTCCACAGTGGTTTATAGTAGGACTAATGCTTTGTTCCATATAGAATTCTTTATGAAAAACCTTATATTTTTCACTATGTATACATTTCCTTCATTTCAATGTATTATCTTGAGGGATTCTTGTAGAAAAGTCATATAAGTGGTCAATCGTAGTAAGTGCTTACAAGGGTTTGGTATCAAGGTGATGATGCTTTGACAGTGATACTTGTTATTTTTGACAATTTTGAGACAATGATTTTCATGCATTCAGTTATAGTCATGCTTTCTTACTATTAGTTTACCAATTGTCTTAGTTATAGAGAGGTTTGTAATAATAGTGAAATGATGAAAGTATGCATGACAGTGGTTTGGTTGGGTGATCCCATAGTAGAAGTTTCTTACATGATTGCAAGACTATAGTAATAGATCTAATAGTTGGGTTTGTTGATGCAAGGAGTGCACTCTTTCATAGATCTTTAGCATAGTCTACTATATTTGCTTGAATATACTAGTGTGAAGTGTTGTTGATATAATATTTTTGTGATAACAAAATACTTCATGACAAAAGTGATTTCAATTGACAGTGGTGCATTGGTGCAACCATGACTAGTTGCTTAGACAGTGGTAAAACTATGCCATTTTCCCCTTTTCTCATGTATTATTTGCTTGCACATTTAGTACACACTTTGGATAGGTGTTACTTGAACAATACTAACATTTGGATGGTGATCCCATCTTGGACCTTTCAACACTTGGATTTGTGAAAAGTGAAAGTGTAGAATATTTTTTCTTAGATTGGTTCTTTATTTGCAACAATTCTTCCATTCCTCTCTAATGGTAAATATGAATGAATGCTTTAATTCTTCACTGATTGAGAAGATAGTGATTTTAGTGTACTGGAAAAAATTAGTGGTGATATCTCTTTGCGTCAAATCTTGATAACTCACAAGAAAATTAATGACAATATATTTGATGCTTGAACTAGATGTTGGAACTTAGAGAGTGAAACTTCAATGCTTATGTTATTATATAAGGACAGTAAATTCTAACTTACACTTGGTTCACTTGAATATTGTTGATTGAGCAAGTGTGCATGTAGGAGAACTATTGCTTATGTTTTTCATGATACATGGTTACTTTTGATCATTGTGATACCTCATTAATTTGGACACTTGGTTATGCACTTTTGAGATGCATGATAGTACTTAAGCTGATAGTATACCATCCTTAATAAAAATATTTACCATTGTTGATGAAGATAGTGTATTGTTTTATAACCAAAGAAACAATTATGATGGCAGTGCTGCAATAAAGGAACAATGCATTTGGTCTTATATCACTTGGATCTATTTCTTATTTTTTGTGTAAGTTTCTTAATTCTTGACTATCCTTGACATCATTTTCCCATGGTTTGTCTTGTTTTCAATGTTCTTGAAAGGTAGAGCAAATGATATTCTTGGTTGCATGGTTTCATGGTTTAAGGGGGAGTTTCAATGCATATTATTTATCCCTAGTTTATACTTCATTAATATTTTCAGTGCAGTTTGAGGTCTTTGGACAAGTATTTGTTCATTTACTATCCCTTTGACCTTTGGCATTGTTTTCAAAAGGGGGAGAAGAGCTCATGTAGTAATTTTAGATTCACTTGGGGGTATGTGAGGATCATGATGGGCCAAAAAGTGGTGATATGATGGGTATTTGTAGGGTATGTGGCTAACAACTTTTTTTTTACCCAAAATTGATGAAATGAAAAAGGGTTTTAAAGGAGATTCTCAACTTTCCATCAATATAAATTATGCTTTACTTTGAATTTAATAAATAATTATTATTCATTTTCTAGTTGAATTACAACTAACGCCTTAATTGATAGGCTAATTGAAAACATCTATAGTTTTCAAACCGTATCACATTTTTTTGAATCCAAAACATGTGTCACATTCTATGCTTCACATACTATAGGATTTAAAAAAAATTGAATTTCATGAATTTTGATGAAGTTAAGGTGGTCGATTATGAGTTTTTTATATTTTTAAAAGTTGTAATAAAAATTCATTAATTATTTATTTTCAAAAAATTAAAAAAATATGCATCACATCTGGACATGAGTCTTCTAATTATATCTAAAATCTTATAAAAAAATATTATCATTTTATTGTGGCTAGGGTGGTCAGACAAACACCTACTTCTTATTTTTTCCCTAAAATTTAAGTGATATTGCATTGAAATTTCAAATTTTCACCAAATAGATTTAAAAAAAATAAAAGTCCTAGTAGTTTAGAAATTGTATTCAATTTGCTACAGATTCTATTTTTACATATTTTTGAAATAATATAGATAACTTATTCAAATTTTTACGTCAAGTTTCCGAACTCTGATTTTTCTGAATTTTTTGCCACTTAAGGGACTATTTTTTCCATGATGATCCTACATATACCCTTGGTACAATATGTTGTTTTGATTGACAAGATTATTAATATGGATAGTTTGTTGTTTTAGATTTAGTGTTGCGAAATTTGGTTGTTTCTAATTGAGTGCTATTCTTTCAGGCTGAAATTTGGGAGAATAATGATGATTATTCAGGTGATATTATTTTGGTATTTGGTAGGTTTGACATCAATTCCAAAGGGGTAATTTATTGACCCCTTTGACATTATGGTTTTGGCATTGATGTCTAGATAGGTTCACATTGATACATTTATGCAAGGTATAAGATATCTTTAGTTTGGATTAATTTTGTGGTGACTATGAGCTCTCTTTTTCATGATATTGTGGTGGAAATATTTCACAAGGTTTTGGTTTGGTGACTTAGAATTTTGATGCCATCATATTTTAGACTAGCACATGCTCTTTAGCATTGGTAATTATAAGTTTTATTGCATTCATTAAAACACCAACATAATGATAATAGTTTTGGTTTGCAAAGTGAATAATGAAAGGAGGTCGACATAATAATTTTTGGTTTTGAGAGTTACGAAGTGGTAAAAGGTATTCAATAGCATGTTGCCCTAAAAGTTATTCATTGTGCAAAATACAAGGTATTGTTGATGGTCAAGCTAGGGTAGGAAGAAAACATGGAGAGAAAACATGGTATAATAGCTAGTTATTACAGAAAATGGTTTCTAGATTCTTTAGGTAGTTGTTTTTCAAAGATTCCAAGGTTCATTGACTTCACTCTAGTAGTATTGAAAGTATTTAAAGTGGTAACATTGTTTTATGAAGCCCTAGTCTAGTTTTTGTTGAATACATTAGTGTACTATTTGAAAATTGCTAAGTGTATGTGATTGTTTCTTTTGTTTCTAGTTGAAGTTCTTCATTGATGTCTCTAGGATGACTTTTTGATTAAGACTTTGAGAAATTTTTATGATGATAGCCATCAGGTTATTTTGTTCCATGGTGTATATGCTATTGACCTTGCTTTCATTATTCGTCATGGTATTACAAAGAGTTGCTTACCCTTTTTGTATACGGGTTATTGTTTCATGTTTTTCAGACCCTATTACTTGGGAATACCATGAATTTTTTATTTCAAGAGAAAGGATTTGATCATAGGTTTTATTACTATTTACTTTTAAAATGTTTCATAAGGGTTTACAATTTTTATACACTATTGTGTTGTGGTTATCTAATAGAAATTGATCAATGGGGAGTCAAGTTTTTGTGGGATATTTTGTTGACATTAAAAATGGATTGTCCAAACTATTTTTCATGCATTTTTGTGTGTTGTTTCAAAGGTCACATAAGCATAGAATTATTGGTTTGTACACATTGTTATTTATAATGTATAAACCAAAAAGGGATTGTTGTGGGGTATTTTTTGTGACTTGTATAATAAATTTTATACTCTAAGTTGACCACATATAGGAATGTGCCACATTCTTTTTAAATGTTTTTTTTGTTGTTCACACAAAAACAACAGTTCATGGTGAATGAAAAAGGGAAGTTCTAGAAAATAGTTATACACTTGGTAGTTTATTCAAAAGGTAGTTGATGGAAATTTTTATTTTGATTTATTATAGAAAGGTGACTCAATTGTCTAGTTTTGGTTCGATGGATATGAGAGGTTTATACTATGATAAGAGGTATCATTCATGAACAAAATAGAGAAATTTGTTTTGTAAAAGTTGCATGCAAAAATTATGAAAAATAATTGATATGTTTATGTTTTAGAGGTTCCAGTTTCAATAAACCTTTAGAATATAAAATGTATTCATTCTAAGAATTGTAATGATTTGCAATGAAATAGAGAAACCCTCTATAATTCATTTTCTTCATGTTTTACAATATGTTTTAAAGACCAAGTTAGTGAGAAAAAGATTAATCTTGTAGCCAATGAGGCATAAAAAGTATCCAGTGAGGCTCTGTAATTAGGGAAATTTCATTAAGCCAGTGAGGTAATTTTTCTCAAGTTTTTTTCATCTATATGAGGGTTTTCCACTCATAAAAATTGTGTCATGGTATTATCAGTTTGTGTGATTTTATTATGCTCTTTTTTTATTAAAATTTTGAAGTCTTTACAAGCATGTTGTTTTTATTTGATAAATTATCAAATCTAAAATATGCTTTCCATATGTTCAAAATAATTGAAAGAGATTATTTAAATTAAGTATAAATTTTTCATACCATTGATTCACCGCCCTTCTCAGTGGTATTGTACTCCAACAGATGGAACCTGAATCATAAAATTATCTTACTTGACATAATATATTGTAAATGCATCCATATGAATAAGAATTAATTGAAATTCATATCTTACCTAGAACCATGTGTCACCTAGTTCTTTAACATGCTCTCATGTGTCATAAATATAAATATAATAGAAAAAGGAACCAATTATCAATAAATGGCTCCTATCATCCTACATCAAGTCAAAACATGATTGGACAAGGACCACAATATTGTAAAATATAAAAAAATCATTAAATTTTATACCAAGTTATGCATGAACATAAGCACCAAATTCAAATGGCAGGACATGGCTTTGAGTATCTGTCACCCTCATATTAACTAGAATATAAATCATAATAATTTTAAATTTCAACCAATGTACTCTTACCTCAAACCAAATTATGCAAACCAAAATAACTAGAACTTTGTGGCATTGATCTATGAACTGAAATATTTTAATCAAGTCACTATAGATCCACCATCTTGTAAAAAAAAGAAAAAAATGAGGTAAGAACACACTTAACCATGCAATAAAAATCATTTGAATAATTTTAGCTATGTAATATTAAAGTGAAACCAATATAAGAGAGGCATCACACTTATATAGAATACATATATTTTAGAAATCCCACTACATAGGTAATGTCTAATCTAAAAATGGATCATGGAATTAACATGTCCAACTATATTATTAGCATAAAGGATGTGGGTAATTCATTTAGAATATAGTATCACTTGGAAAAATATAATAATAATGATATATAAAAATTGGCAATTCATTTAGTACATAGTCCACTACTTTTGGTGGGTTTCGATACATGGAAGAATCTTGACCATTGATGTTCTTAAAAAAAAAGGGTTTCAATTTGTGATAAAATGTATTCTCTATCTTTCAATAGAGGAATATATTAATCACCTTATCATCCATTTTCCTTTTACTAGGGACATCTGGTCTTTGCCCTTGTAAAATATCCTTTCAGATTGGGTATTTTTGAGGGACCTAAAAGACCTTGTGATTCAATTGGAACTTTAGTATTTTTCTCATCATATAACTAAGGAGATTTGGAAAAAGGTCCCCCAATTAGCTTGTTAGCATCTATGGGAGGAACAAAATAATAGAATTTTTAAGGAAAAGTAAAGGTGCAATGGAGAGGTGTTTTATTGCACAAAGTAGGAAATCGTTGAGAACCTAAATTCGAAAGTCTTTGGCTTCTCTAGAACGATGCCTAAATATGTAGACATCAAAATCAAGTAGCTTTGGGGTTTCAACCAATAACCAACTATGATAAACTAGGCCAATATCCTCAATAGGAAATTCACTCTTTGGAGACCTCCCCCTGAGGATTGGGTTAAACTAAGCTTTGACAACTATTCTAAAGGAAATTTTGGAATGGTTGTTGCTATGGGTCTAATAAGAGACCATAATGGGAGGTGTATCAAAGCTTATGCTAAATGTATTGGACATGCTATTAGTGTGGAGGTAGATGCTATGGTTTTTTAGAGTGATATTAAGAGGCTAAGAGAACTTGGCTTTGACAAATTAATTATTAGGGGAGATTCAAAATTTATTGTTGATTTCCTTAATGACCTGGTCAAGGTCTCCTGGAAAATCAATAGCCTTACACGGGATTCAAAATGACTGTTCATTTGTAAGGTTTATTTTTGTCTTATATCCTCATAGAAGGAAATAAAATTGTGGATGCGATCTCCAATATGGGGTTTTCTTAACCATAGTGGTAGTTCTAGGAATTTGATAATATTATAACTCAAATCAAGGAGTGGCTAGCTATGGACCAGTTGAGAGTGGCCTACCTTGCTTGACAATGATGCATCTTTTATCTTTGATTATCAGGGTGTTACTCTATCTAAGGGATGGTCTAATTGACTCACACCCCATTTTTAATTTGAATTTGAATTACAATATTGAGATAATGATGTTCCACAAAAGACAAGGTCCAGATCATATGGTGATGTGTACCAACATTGATGGAGAGGTGGAGTATAGGGTGGATAGATGATGTTAGCTTGCTTTCATATTTTATCTAGATGTTAATATATGGTTTGGTAGATATATAATCATCAAATGATTATGAAAAGATATTTGAAGGGAAAGTTTATCTTTACATAGGATAATTCTTTATAATGAAAAGTTAAGTACCTTACAAAATTACACTTGTAAATTTATTTCCATTAATGTTATTTATTTAACCACTATTGAGTACCATGAGGAGACTCTTATTTACATGACCATAGATCATATTCTCTTGATTCTAAGGATTTGATACTTAAGCTAATAATGAAATCTAAGCTAAAAATATCTTTTTCAATGAATCCTCACATATTTCCTATGCCTCTGATGGCCAACTATCTTTTCAATAGATGTTTGGGGTACAAAAGGATTCTAATATCAATTATTATCATGTGTAGTAGCAGTATACACATAGAATCTTATGGGTACTAGAATAAGATTGGAAAAATATTGTGGACTATTTATTAGACTCCCATATTTGATGAGACTTTATTTAAAGACATCTATAGATCCTTCTAGAAGTTTAGCAACTTAATCATTCTGGCAGAGAATGTTTGGGCTACTATTATTTCACTAAATTCTTATGATGACTATAATATTGTGATAACTATTTACATTTTTCCATTTTTTTCTATAGTAATTGTGGGTTTTTTTTTTTTTTTCCTCTATTCTTGTATTACCATGGGGGGTCCCAAGAAACGATTTGAGCCACTTTCATGTCTGTCGTTGTGATAGAATGTGGAAATTTGGAGGCTCTTTGAAAAAGAAAGCATGACACATTTCTTCATCGCTATGAGAGGATATAATGACAATATAGCTGCTAAATCCTAAAACTTGTGGAGAGGTGACAAATATTAAGTTAGTAGTATTGGGTTTGACGTGCCCCCCCAGATGATTACTATTCTGACTAGTTTACAATATAGTTGTCTAAGAGTGTCTAAAATTAGCAACAACAATTACCAATGTTTATTTATAGGGAACGACTCCAAACACCTAATGGGGTGGTCTATGTGCATATCATGAAATATTTTACCATGGAGGGTAGGTACACAACAATTCATGGGTAACCCTTTCCCTTTATTTTCCATATTCATAGAAATAAAAAGATTAATATACCTCTATTTATGTTATATTCTCTCAAATAATGTGAGGCTAAGGGAGCTTCACCTCCCCTTAACTAGGGTCTAATTTAGTGCCTCTGTAATTATGACTTGGGCATCACTCCCCTACTAGTCCCTTCTTTTAGTAATAACCCCAATGCTAATTTCATCCATGAGAATCAACTGAAATCATTCCCTTGTCCTTCTCATGTCAATACTCTTGGTGAGGGCACTTCCTATGTTAGACCTCCTTCAAAAACAACTCCTGTTGTCCCCTCTATAATGAAACCATCCTCTACTAAAGGTATCATTATCAAAGGGGACCCTGTCGTTCAAAATGTGAAAGGTAAGGAGAGTAATTATACTACTAAAAAAGGGTATACAACAACTACACATGATAATAATGTGTGTGTATACAACCATAATTATCATGTTTGAGCTAAGATAAAGGGTTTTAATATTGTTGAACTCAAAACTTCTAAAAAAGTAACTATTGAGATAAGAGATGAGGGTGAATAAGGAAAAATAGATGACTCTAGTAGTGGGAAGGGTGAAAGAAGGCATGCAAGGCTCGTGTGCCAAATAGTCAAGGATAAAAAACTCAATTTTGAAGAACCTGGTGATGAGATAGAAGAAGAGGCTCTTGACACCATTAATGTGAGCAAAAAGGAACTATCGGTGGTTTTTGGTTAGGACCTCTCAGAGTACTCTACTAGTACTAAAGAGGATGAGGAGATGGAAGGTGATGACCAACGAGTGGTTGAAAAATTAAAGGATGATGAAGATGGAGGGGTTAAGAATATTGAAAAAGAAATTGAGAATGTGGTTAAAAAAGGTACAAAATATGTGGAAGAGTAGGCCATGGTGGAAATGGAAGAGGATGTGTAGGATAAAGATAAATCCTTTGATTTTTATCTCACTCAATTCTAGAAGCTATAGGATAAAGTGAACAAAATGGGTGCAAGGCTTTCAATAAGTTAACATCTATTACTTTTGGAATCATGGGAAGGGCTATCTTTGATACTATAAATGGTGCAACCAAGGTAAGGAAATTTAGTAAAAAGATGAACTCCTATCAAGCTAAGGAGGTGCAACTAGATGAGAGAACTATTGATACAATGGAGAAGTGCAATGAGGAAATGGAGTAGTTGGTTGAAGAATAGAATCTAATATGCAATTTTAGAAAGTAATTTGACTCATTAGTGCCTCTATTTTCTTTGTCATTGAGCTATGGTTCTATTTGGACCTGTGTTCCCCTCGTTATCTAGGTCTTTTTTTTGGTCTTTTGCTAATATTTTGATTTTAGATCCTACTATTTCATTTTGGTTAAGGTGCTTATTCTATAGTGGGGTATTGGTCTATTTTTTATCACTGCTATTTTTTGGTGGTAGTTCTATTGGCTGATAGGATTGGATTTGTCTTTTGGTTGGGTTCAGGGGCCCTTTCCCCTACTTATTTTATTAAAAGAAAAATAATTATAAAACATCTCTAATTATCAATCTCCAAAAAAATGTAATTCTTTTGCACCAATGAAGAAAGAGATCAAGGAGCTAGCAAATTATTTCTTTAAATAAATAAGTACCTAAATAATGATTTACTCCATATAAAACCTAACTCAATGGGAATAAAAACCTTTAGGGAGAGGAACATGTGCTAGGGAAGAGAGAGATTGTAAGTGAAACCATGTCCTTGTACCAACACTAGCATGTGTAAAGGCATGTAAAGTAAAATATCCTTCAACATTCCCAAAGTGAACAGATATAAATATCAAACCATTTAACTAAATGTGAAAAATACAACAACAATAGATGTAATCCTCTCATAATACAGGTAGATCAAATAAACCAATCATTCCAAAAATAAAGATAATATGCCAAAACTTGTGAAACATCTCCTAAACCTCTACAAATAGGTCATCATAGCTATTACCACATCCCAATACCAAATCATAATGAGAGTAATGGAAGTCCATAAAATTAGCAACCTTCTTTCAAACAATCCTTTAGAACTAACAAATATGAAGATTAATATGCATAAGAATACATGATGAAAATAAATAATTCATTTGATAATTGAGTATGAAACACCTCTCTAATTATCCACCTACCTAATATATATTAAGAGTGGGATATAATATTGTCCTTGGAAAACAACACTAAATGGTAAAATGAAATGATTTAGGGAAACCTTATTATCAAATGCATAATTTAATCATTTCAATATGTTTGTGTTGTCTCCTTTGTCTTTCAAAAATTCCTAAGTATAAGAGATAACTACCCTCATGCAAGTATTTTTAGTGTCCATGTCCATCCAACCAATAAATCCAAGTAAAATTTAAATTCAAGTTACATAATAATAAAGCTCTAAGGAAATGATCAATACTCAAAACCATAGAGAACTACATCCCATAAGAGTAATATTAAAAAAATAAATTAACCAATTATTGAAAAAAAATCATCATGACAACCAAGATGTTAAGATCTTGAAGAAAACATGGAGATAACCATCTTCTATCAATAGAACCAAAAACTTCAATGAAACGTCAATATAACTAAGAGATTAAATCCAAGGTCACTTCATGAGACCTACAACAATATTCAAATAGCATCCATTTAAATCAATAGAACCACATCACAACTTTAAAGAATCTACCCAAAATAACACAAATATATGTATGGTATTAGCATTAAAATCTCCAAATATAACATCATCCATGGCATATTTAAACTGCACACTACAAAACCAACAACTTTAACATAAGAATAAAGATCATTGAATAATAATATAGAACTTATTATGTATCTACACAAATCTCCCACTAAAATTCATACCATGATATACATGGCACAATGACCAATCTCAAAACCAAATTTAACTAAAAGTAAATATAGCCTCTCATACATCATAGCCATCATTTAAAGTTTGCACTATCAACTATATCATGTACTCAGAATAACAATACATTTCACTCATTCCAATAAACATACTATTACAAAAAGTGAACAATGAAGGCCAATCAAATAGAAATTTCATTGTATAATTCACAAGATCTACACACATGACATCTCAAAAGAGAAAGTCCGACTAGTTATTCAATATAAAATAACCAAATGAACATATTCCACACCACATTAGCACAATTGAAAATAGTGGAAATGAGAGATAAAATGTATATTTCAAATGGACCAAACATTATATCAATGGTGGAATTGATTTTCTAAATATACCCACACTAGTCCAACAATAGTTTTATGAACCCTAATAAAAAATAGTACTAATATGCAACCATTTACATCCACAATGAGTTGAAAATAGTCTTTTCATGTAGATATAAAAATAAATTACATTGTTTAAGATGTAATACATATTAAATCATTTATGTAAATATAAATCCACCTAAACATCTAAAAATTCACATTTTTGGAGAATATGAAATATGTCATCTAAAAAAATAGTAATCATGGATCTAGAAACCCATATCCTTTTGTAATAGGAAAACTATAAAACTTACATATCAAAAATAATATATGAATATAAAAAAGATGAACTAGTTAGTTCAAGAGTGTCTAGGATAGATAGAAACAAACTCCACAATCCACATGAAACCAATATGTAATTATCTAGTTCCTTGTTTTAACAATGGGGAAATAGTGTGAACCAAGCATAAGCACTCCATATAGTAGTCGAAATAGATAATTCTCTTTCATTTGACCAAGGAATTTGAATCATCCACCAACATGAACACCCTTTTAATATACATGTAGAGGAAGGAAAACACCATATAAGAGGATGATGAGTAGGAAAATGGATACCTTGTGGGATATCACACTTTTCCACTCAATCATTCACTAATGTCCTAGGGATCCTAATTGGATTGACTAAAAACCTTACAAGGTAAGACAATTCTCAATTAGGAGGGTCCTAGGAATGGGTTCTTTAAGTGCTAAGGGGTTCACCACCAAGCGAATACTCAGAAAGGGAAATGTTAGAAAACACAATGTGATATACAAAATATAAGCTAAATGAAGAAAAATGAATATTCAACTCACGAAATCAAGTAATATAATAGAAATAATTAGTGAAAATGATGAAATTAAGCTACAACAAGTTAGGGTATGTGTACCTGGGAAGTTTGGAGATGTAATGAGGATTCTAGAAATATAAAGAAGTTATCAAAATATGATGTGGAGGACTAAGATGCTCGAAATGGTGTATTATTCCCACTGCTGATTTTTGGGGAAAATATAGAGTCTTCGAATACTAGAATAGAATCTTGAAGAATCTTTGAAAAATTCCTTGTGGAGGACTAAGACACCCAAAGTGGCGTATTAGTCCCATTTTGAATTTTTGAACTTTCTGAATGTGGTCCTAAAGGTTAATGTTTTCACTTGCTTCTTCTCCAATCTAAGTTCCTGGAACTTCCAAATCTATCCTGTAGGTGAGTTTTCGTAAAGATGACAACTTTGGCCATGCAACTTTGCAAATTTTCAATCTTCCACTCCAAATGATCTTCAAGTCTTCAACCTAGATCTACAAATACAAACACACAAGAGAGGGAAAAGTTGTTCATTGTTAGTGAATGGGGGTTTTCCCTTGTCGAACCCCTTTTAGATAATTAAACCAAATGATGAAAATGAATGAAATGGATCATGAGAAATGAAATATATAAATGATATCACCTTTTATGATGTCTTGTGAAGCAAATCTACAATCTACCATGTAGTGGCCATGAAGAATGTAGATCTTGGATCCTTGGATATGGTTGCAAATAGATCTTCAATGCTACATCCACAATCTTGGCTCAATAACATGAATGGATTCACTAAACCCTTGGCATGATGCTTGAATCTTAATGTTGGCTCCAAATGATTGATGAATTGATCTTGAATGCTCTTGTGGACTCCAATTTGCAATTAGGAATGCTCTGACAAAAGACTTGATTTGAAATGAGTGAAGGAACTGTGTATTTATACTTATTCATGCTTAATATCCAAAAAATACACCACAACAAGCTGATATGTGAAGTCATTAATTAAGGCTAAATCACACCTAAATTTGAAATTAGATCTTGAAAATAATCCAAGGAGGACAAAGACACCATAGGTGGCGTCTTAGTCCATGGTTCAATTCTTAGGGCACATACTCCAAAAAGGGAACTATTGGCACTCTCAAATTTTCAAATTTGAGATGCTCATATCAAAAATTTTGCCTCTGCACTTTCAAAAGTGCACCTGATGAACCTACCTGAATGACCTACTTTGAAGGGTCATATTTCAAAGCCTGTTGATTTTCAAGAAAAATCCCTTTGCAAACACACTCATGTGTCTTATTTGAGTAGGCATGTCAATTTTTAGCTTCTCACGATAAGTTTTGTTAGTGTTTCAAAAAGTGAAGCTGGAGGGTTTTGACACTATTCAGCTATTTGCAAGCATTTAGTTTTATAAAGTGGGCTCTTGTTTGAGCTTGGATTTTGTAACCAGTTGACTGTCATGTCAGAATGATTGTCTTTTTACATTCTCTATATCAAAATGAACTCACATGTCAGTTTTTACAGCCTCATGACTTCATTTATTATTTTTAATAGATCAAAACCAAATGCAATTTCTTCAGTTTTGCATTGAAACCTTTCTGAGAGGCTAGCTTTGAGTGTCAATAACTTTTGATGGGTAATGATTCAAGCCAAGCCCTCTTGCACACGTGCTCAGTGTACCAAAGTAATCTACTGTGTCCAATGGAAACTCACTAGGAGCTGATTTCATAATTTTGCAATGAGGTGATTTCACCAGTTTTGACTGGTTTAGAATAGGTACATTTGCAGAAAAGTTCAAGAGGGAAACTTTGAAAATTAATAACTTTCACCTCGTGTTTCCTTTTTTCATGTTGTATTTTGCATTACATTCTTGGGATGAATGGCTACATGTCTGCAAGTTTTTATGGCTCCAGGAGGTCGTTTGACCAGTTTTCAAAGTCAATTCTAGAGCTTACTTGGCCAGTTTTGCCCATTTCCCAAAAGTGCTTGAAAGCAGTTTTGATGAGAACCCACTTCAAATTTCCATTCCATATTCATTTAGAATCTACATCAAGTCAATTCAAGGGAAAATTTGTTTGAAAATGATTTTTTTTTTTAGTCAGGCCATATGGGCCCGACATGCTTTGGTCAGACATAAAATTGTAGTTGTTACATTGGTAAAGGGAGGACATAATGCTTGGAGGGAATTAGGGCCATTGTAAATATAAGTGTAATGACATGGGAGTTTCTTCCACCGACTTGAACGAAGATGGTCCTTCACTTGAATTTGTCTTTGGAAAAAGTCATAGCCTTATTCACTCTTGCTTAGTTGCTTGAACAACTCTTCTTCCCAGACACATATGCAGTTAGAAATTCATTCCTCTGAGCATGATTTGCAGTGGATACTCTCTCTTCATCGCTCTTCATGTACTTGAAAAATCAATAAGGAGCAATGTTTGGAGCAGAAGATGGAGGTTAGGATTCAGGGTGAAATGGAAACAAAGTTGGAGACTCTTTGAGCCAAGCTTATTGCCAATAAGAAATAGCATTGTGGTAATTTCAAAACTTCAATAGTTGATTATCACCAGAACTTCCCTTATTGTTTTTGTGATCCTTGTCTCAGTTGTTGAAAGGGGAGCAACAGTGTTGAACTATGTTCCAAAGTATGTCTCACTTCAAACAAATGTGATCTCAGGGATGTCATGCTCACCTCATGCACAAAGTAGATTTGTTCAAAGGTTTTAGAAACCTTCAAATAAAATATGAGCCTCAATACCAACAATCAAGGAGAAGGCTGATGTGAATTGAAAAGTAGAAACAGGGGCATCTCAGAAGCTTGTGACAAAATGAATATGATTTTTTAAAGACTTAAAAACCTTCAAGCAGATGAAGTCCCAGCATTGCTATTATATAAAAGGTAGATTCAAAAAATTCTACAAGATAAACACATTGGGCAGCCTTCAAAGGCTCTCTTTTCCATCAAGCTCATGACCAGTTGGGTGACTGAAGGATATATAATCAAATGTATGTTGAAATTTCTTTAATAACTTTCAATCAAATACAGATTAAGGGTTTGATCATCATCAAAGCAAAAGGTGGAAGCATAGACAAGTCACACACCTATGTAGGAGGAATGGAATGAAATGGGATGCAATTATTGAATACAACAGATACACAAAAGATGTGAGCGAAATGCAGCATAGGTAGGGCACTCAAATTAGGGAATTGAGTAGAGAATGCATAAGGAAATTCCATACAGGAAGCCTCTGTGCAGTAAAGGGAGACCCATCAAAGAATTGATGAATGAGGGCAAGTGCAATGAGTAAATGGAAATGAAACTTTTGTTCTTAAAACGGCAGATTGGAGGGTACGTAGCAAATGAAAGGTGGGCATCCACCAAAGCATAAATGAACTATGGAAGAGAACAACTGCCAATGTGGGTTTTGCATTGTGAATGCATCAAGATCTCCATAAGAACAACATATGCACAAAAAATGCTAAAAAAGACTTTTTATAAGCCCTCAACTTAATGTAGTCTCATGGAACACCATCAGTAGTGGGATAAAGTGCTACGTTTGCAACTTCCACACATAATGTCTTCAAATATTCAAATAACTTTCTAGCAAATGCATTTCCCACGCTATCCAAATGAATGGAGAAGACACACGAGCTTGTGTGAGGGAATTCCTCCAAATGTGATCCCGTAGGAAGCCGTGATTGCAGTGTAAGCCCCAAATAGTATTGTCATGAGAGCATAAACAAATGGAGGTCGACTATGACAAATTATGGAAGATGGAACGTTGAAAAGGCCATAGAACCTTGAAAGCCCACGCAATTTGGAGCTGGATGTGGACATCCATTAAATCACAAAAATGAAAGCCTTCATCAAACACCATAGCAAAGTGTGATCTCAAGGAATGTCAAATGTAAAGAACCCTATGCACATCATATGCATAAATGATTTGTTAGAAACCCTAAAGTGAATGAGAAGGTGCATACAACATAATTTAAGGTTAATATGCTTTAGAAACTTTTAAATAAATACAACTAGAAAAATGTGGGCGCCCCTGAGAGCTGTTGAAGAAGCTTTGAAAGACCAAACAAATGCAAAGGGAAGCTATAAAGGAAACCACACAGCAATGATGGGAGGAACGCTTGACCCAGTAAAATGTGCACAAAATGAAAGTTTCAAAAGAACTTTAGAAAATAGCAAATACAATGGATGGGGTGTAACACCTACAGAAAGGGGATTGATATTCAATACACCAAATGGAAATTACTAAAAAAAATTCATAGATCCCCAAGAAAATAGAACACCACAATTGTAGTGATGGGCTTCCATCAAATCATAAAGGAATGTAGAAGATGCTCGATGAATGGTAGCCACCATAGCCAGAACCGAGAATGCACGGAAAAGGAATTAGGGAAACAAACAAGATGGAACAAGATCTTACAGAGGAGATTGAAGATCACAACCCAGCCAGATCCTTTCTATTTCCCGCTAGCTCATGGTTCATAGGTTAACGTCCGCAAAATTGTGGGCTTCTATGCATGGTGGATGTGGGCCCGTGGATATTTTAAGGGGACATGAATAAAATTATTTCACCCAAAGAGCTTTTATAATCCCCATTATTAAAGAAATGGATTTCAATGTGAAAGGTGTAAAAACATGGAGAAAATATTTTATTGCTTGGACAAATAAAATGGGAATTCACGAGTAAAATAAACTTTTGCCTAGTGTAATGTTTTTTCTTTAAAAGGGGGTCATTACCATTTTAAATGGTAAAGTGAAGATGCATGGGAATAGTGTGAAGAGGAGTAAAAGGTCTTTCTTGGAGTAGAGTAAATATTTTACTCAGTAAGTGAAATGTATTTACTAAATTACAAATGGGTGAAATATTTCAACTGCACAGGTAAAGTTGTGTGCAACATTGTGAAAGAAATATATTTTATGTGCTAAAGAGTAAACAAGTGCAAGTTTTAGAATGACACATGAAAATGAAGGCATGGACAATAATTTTAATTTTTGTTCAGAATCCTATTATTAAAGTTGAGAAACTTTAATATTTGAAAGTTATAATGTGTTGTTGCAGCAAATAGAGAGTAAAACAGAGTTTTCATAGGCAGATAGGCATTTTCCAGCTGCTAGATAAAATGGGAATTTCATCACATGGGAAATTTTTTTTGTTGCAAGAGAAACTAACAGCGAAGGAAAATGATGAAGAAAATTCAATTACAGAGAGAGGAGAGATGTTTTGAGTAGTTTGTTGATTGACGGTGGATTGAGTTTCTGGATGGCATCTACAAATTAGACTAATCTTAGGGCTACTTTTGTTTCTCTTTTATTCTTTTCTTCTCTCATTGTAAAAACGAAGAAGGTTGGGTTTCCAATTTTTGAAAGCTCTGCAAGTTAGGAAGAAGCTCTAGGTAGAACTGTATAGCTGGAAGAAATGTAATTGAGGTATTAAATCTGAAAGTGTCTGTTATGAATTGTCTTCTCATGTTTGTATTTAGTTGATAATTGTCTCCATTTCTGAGACGTATTACTCTTTTTGATTCAATAATAAGATTATCTGAGTCTTTTCATGCACATTTGCTGCATTAGAGTGATATGTATTGTTGCCTTCTATTTTGAGAATAATGTAATTGCTTTAATGAAGCACAAGCTGCATTTATTATTGCCTTTTGTTCATAGGATAGTGTAATTTCTTTAGCATATGTGATAGGAATACTATGTTTTAAGTGGCTTTATAAGAAGAGTGATCAGATAAAACTTCAATAATCTAGTTTTCATAATGTGATAACATTTGTAGGGATCTTCATAAGATTTTCAACATTGTAGGATGAATGCTAGTTAGATGACTCCATAGCCTCATTTTCTGGCACTGGTCAAGTATTATACTTATGTTGTTTTTAGCTTGGTCCCCAATCTTCAAAATTCAAACCCATTTTAAATCCCTGTGTGTTATTGTGTTGTGGTTATCTCATGCTCCAAGTAGTTGATATTACTAATGAACAACCAATTCTACTCAGTATTATCCTATTATGTTGATCTATTAAATGATATTATCTGTTAAGCAATATTATGTTATGTATGCATTTCAATTTGTTGATATTGCTAAAGGGATCACCCTCCCAGGTCTTACAGAGCCTGAAGTGTAGGAGGCTTTTTAAAGTCCTCATTAGTTGGTCTAGGTCCTTCAAGCTGCCCTTGATTGGAATTGGCAATTCCATAGGTAGATTAGAAGACCAACCTGGTTACAACATAAATAGTAACCAATAGGACCTCTTTTGGTGGTTTGAAAATCAAAGCCCCAAGACCCATTGAGGACAAGGATTCTCTAGGTGACATTTTAGTCCCATTCCACAAATTAGGGACACATAAATAAACATTTCTCTTGAGTTTTTTTCAAGATTCTCCATAAAAATATATGGTTTATAGGGTTTGTGGATGGAAAATATGACCAATTAAGCCATAAAGAGGCATAAATAGAACAAGGTTGGCCCAAAAAAGTGTGAAAATGCAAGGTTATGCATTTTACTACACTACATTTAGCCTCCACTTTAGTGGGAGGATGAACTTGCTTCAAACTCACACTAAAGTAGCCAACCACACTATTAAGAGTGGTTCAAATGTACAAATGTTAGTAAGATAGGATGACAATAATCAAGAGGGTGGCCAAACCCCTAGGATCAAGATCCTATGGAAAGACCAACATAAGCACAAAGGAACATGCTTGCGAATGATATATGAATCCATAACCAAATCACAAACATACACAATCAAAGCCAAGAAAAGAAAGGAAAATGAAAAAGGAAAAGGATAAATTACAGTGGAACAACCTTCAACCAGTCATCCAATGTGGTGAACCGGGTCTAGGTTGTTTGTCCAAAAAGAGGTTTACAAGTGGAATGCATTGTCCACTATGCAAAAAAAATGCACGCTCAGAAGGGCTAGTGCGAGCTAGGTGTCCACTAGGTGAGCCCCAAGGGACCATATTAAATCCATACCTCCATGACTTTAATAGGGAACAAAAATGCATGCTCACATGAGCTAGTGAAGCTAGGTGTTCTCTAGGTGAGCCCCAAGGTGATCCATATCAAATCCATACATCCATGACTTTAATAAAGGCAAAAAGGAAAAGTACAACAAGAAAGAGGAATGCTCAGAGGGACTTTGCTGTGTTCATGATAGGTCTTACTCTTAGGGGACATCATGCCTAACATCTCCAAGAGGGGATAAATACAAGGTCTCATCCTGGGGAACATCATACCAATGCTTCCAAGAGAGGACATGTGCAAAAGGGATTCATCTTGTTTCTAAGAGAGGACAAGTGCTACGTCTCATCTTGGGGAACATTGTATCTAATGTTTCCAAGAGAGGAAAAGCAAATATCATGCTTTCCGAGGGATTCAAACCCAAAGACACTACAAAGAGAAGGACTCATTGCAAGAAGAAAGGAAATTGCACAAGGAACATGCAAACTATGCAAATGAAACCATGCCAAAATAATGCTAATGTATTCCAACACTTTAAAGTGGTTGCTAACACCATTTCTATGAGAAATTACTTTAAATTATGTCACATGCAAGACAACTTAAGGCATGTTGTCCACATCCCAGCTTTCTCTTTACATATACATGAAAGGTGATTAACTAGCCGAAAGAGGCAATTAGAAGTGACATACAAGGACAAGGCTAACTAACCCCTTGCTCCAACTTAGTGTAGGACAAGGGTGAGCCAAAATGATTGATGAGGAACATGCTAGAGTGAAAATCAGTATCAATTAGAGGAATTAGGTGGCCTCACATAATAAAGAGCACCAAACTCCTTAGGATGTTGAATTTTTCTACTCAAAGCCTTACATTCATTAGTAGCATGACCATGAACTCTATGATATACACAAAATTAATTGTTGTAAAATTTATTTCATGTTCTTAGGGGGAGAGAGATAAAAAAATATTGGAGTCCCAAAAAGATACTTTCTTGATCAAAATTTGAGGATGTTGCTTTATTTTGTGAAAAAGATATCTCTTTCTTAGTACAAGGTGTCAAACCTACATAAGATGCTTTGGATTGCGATATTTTGTTCTCTTGTTTATAGGAGGGTGTAAAATCAAATGAATTTGAATCATTAGTTTTTTTTCGTGATGACATTTACATTAAGCAAGGATTTATTTGTTTTCTTCATTTCTTGCAAAGGATGACATTCAAGGCCACTAGTGTCTATCAATTCAGGATGCACTACTGATAAAGTCAGTTTAGAAGGATCTTTTGTGATAGTTTTGATATTAAGTGATGGCTTGTTTGTGTCTTTCCAGGGACAATAACCAATACCACTAGTCTTTTCTTGTGTGTGAGGCTCTATAGGGACACAGATACATTGTTCTCTAGCACCACATCCTTTTCCACTATAACTGAGTTTTTTCATAAGTTTGTTACCTTTTCCATAAATCTTTTTAATTTCTTTAGGATTCGATGGCTACTCATGATTAAGTTCATCAAAGCTTGTTGTGTAGTTTTCTTTTTCTTCTAAAGTGGTTGAGGTGGATGCTTTCGAAGGGTTGTCTAAGTTTTGTGTTGAAATTACCATTGTTTCTTTTCCCTTGTCAGAATCTTTATTTATGATCTTGTAATCTCCCATGAATGTATGTTCAAAATCTAAGGAACCCCAATCATCTTTGAATATCTTGATGAATTCCTCAATGTGTTTTTCTTTTTCTTTCTTTTGCATGGGTTCCATTTGTGTAGTTGGTGTTAATCTTTTCAAATGATTTTCTTTTGTTTTCTTGAGTTGTAAGAAATTATAAGGCTTAGGATCAACATCAAGTGAATATACATTATTTTTGATAAAGGAGAAAATAGGTTTTGAATGGACCTGAAACCATCAGGTTTTGAAGGGACCTGAAACCTAGACAAGGAAGGACAAGTTGCCTAAAGAAAAGTCAATAAAGCCCAGCAGCAAAAGAAAGACAAACCAGTAGCCAAACCTAGCTGCCCAACCCAGAACCTAGAAATTACCTAGATCTAGAACCCATTGGTTTTGATGGGACCAACAACCCAAAACAACCAGGTTTTGGCATGGACCATAAACCCAAGAGAGAAGCTTGCAACAACTAGGCCAAAGTAAACAATTCACTCAAGTAGATTAGGCTCTCCAAACTGCTGGCAGAAATAGCTAAGTCATGGGTTTGCAGAAGTAGAGCCCCAAAAGTATGCAAAACCTTGCTTATCAACATACCCTCTCCCCCTCTATAGGAGAGGTCATCACAAGAACACAAGGCTCCAAACTTTTTCCTTAAAAACCAGTTGCTCTCTCCACCTCTATAGGTGACAAAATCCAGCTCGTCCAAATCACCACAGTCACAACACTCCTACAAACCACCATTCCACCTCAATAGAAATGGGAACCCCCTCAATGGGAAAAGCATAAAGAGACCATCAACCAAAGAATACACCTCAACCCGAGAGGGAGAGGACTCCACCTCCAAACGACAGGTCTTAACTGCAATAGAAGACCTAGTATTCAGAGACAAGTAACAGTAGAAAGGAGGATAACCAAAGCAAGCAACAGTAACAATAACAACTATGTCTTCATAATTATCTCTAAAAGCCACCCCGCCCTCAAAAACTTCAGCATATAATAAAGTTGATACAACACCAACTCCATACCCACTACTCTCTTCTAGAAAAGCTCCAGCAAACACCATCGTAGATCCACACAAATCCTAGCAGAGCACATGGAAGAGAACAGCCAGATTTGAGAAACATAACCACTCCACCAAATGGGCCAATAGCACAAAACCATCTCCAAACTAAGATAATAGGCAATGAAAACCGCAAACCATTTGGAGACAACATCTATGCTAGCAAAACTCCCAGAAGAGAGCCACCCAACAAAGGAAGCATAGAAGCAAAGAACACCCCAAAAAAGATGAGAAGAAGAAAGGGCCAACAAATAAAACCCCCACGCCATCCTAATACACCAATCAGAACCAAAGATAAGTCACTTCTTCACCTCAGAAGCTCCAAGGAGGTCCAAGCATATCCACACTCCCAACCAAAAGGAGACAAAAACAAAGCCACCAAGCTACCAAACAAAGAATGTACAGAAGCAACGAACACCCCAAAAAAAGTGAGAAGAAGAAAGGGACAACAAATAAAACCCCCAAGCCATCCTACTACACTAAGCATAACCAAAAATAAGCCCCTTCTTCAACTCAAAAACTTCAAGGAAGTCCAAGCTAACCCACACCCTATAAAGAGAAGAAAAGCGGAAGGGGAAACCACCCAACACTAGAAAACACAAAGGGAAATAGACTAACCCTCCAACATCCCTTAAAAACCGCAACAGCTTCAACAATAGCAAAACCCCAACCCTGGGCATTGATAGATTCCCCATCTGTAGCACCATTGGAGAGCACCAAAAGGGGAGACACATAAAAAGCATCCACCAGAGCAGAAGCCAAAGATCCATTTCTAGCCACCGTAGGAAAAGAAAAATAGTCTCCAAAGCCAAACCAAACTAGAGACCAAGTATAGACAAAGTCCTCCTTACCTTCGACACCAACAACCCCGCTCATTGAAGCTAACCTTCTATCTTCCACCCACGACAATTCTTGATCCAACATCCACGAATGCCTCAACTTCACAACAAGCCCCACCCATGAAAGTTGTAGTTGAAAAAAGCCTCCATCCGGGTCGGGATCATCCTCATCCGTGTCTGCATCTCCAGAAAATTTCAATCTCATACCCTGCCGCTGCTTCCCGCCGTCCACACTTCATGTTATGATGGAGGGTAGAAGGCACCACATGCATCTCATGAATCCATGACCTTCCTAAAATAATATTATAGGAAAGATCATGAGGCATAACATGAATAATGGTTTTTAATGTAGCCTTTCATATTGTAATAGCCTTTCATAATGTAATAGGAAAAGTGATCACTCCAAGTGATTTCTTTCCCACATTATCAAATCCCTTAATAGATAAAGATTTAGGTTGAATTTTTTATTTCAACACCAAGCTTATCCAAAAGGTTCACACTACACACATTTAATGCTGAGCCATTTTCCTCAAGGGTTCATTTTATTCCTTTTGTAGTTTATTGAGATATTATCATGAAAGGATCATTTTTTTTTTTTCATTTCCAAAGCAAGGAGCTCACTTTGGTGAAAAAAAATATCATCATTTATTCCTTGAATTAGGGATACTATGTTATTTTGATGTGCATTAGAAGGGATAGAAACTTGTTGTAAGGAACTTTGTATCATCTTATGATAGTGGGGGGAGGCTTGGATGAGGTCCCATAAAGATATATTTGCAAGAGTATTCTTAATTTGTTTGACAAGATCATACTCCTTTCCATTTTGTGAAGGTAAACGAGGGCACCCTGGTAAGATGGGATTAGGAAATGGGAGGAATGTTGAAGGTTTATATCTTAGTTGTATATTGTTCCTAATGTTATATGTATGAGAAACGGTATTGTAACCCAGCTGTTGTGAAACATTGTTTTTAGATGGCTCAAGGATAAGGACAGGCTTGTTTTGAACTTGTGATTTGTGAGAGGGTGGAGAAATGATAAGTTTAGGATCGGGAGAGTAATCCAAGGGATATATAATGTGCATAACCTTAGAAGAATTATCATTATTTTTGTGATATCTTAGTCAAGAGGAGTCCAATTTTACTTCATCATCTTCATCTAAGGAATTACTATTGTCAATGTTATCATTTTCTTTCACCGTTATATCTTCCCTAGCAGGAGAATGTTTAGGAGAAATACAAACCAAATGTTCTTGACATGCAAGGATTGGTTCTTCCAAAATAAGTTCATCGCAAGTAAGGGAGTTATCAATGGTTGGATTGTCTTGTTTAGAAATAGTGGGGATATTAGGAGAATGATATATTTGATTGTCCAATTTCTCTAAGGTCTCATTCTCTTGTTTCATACTATCAACCCTAGTAGGAGACCTTGTAAGATGTTCATCACATTCCATGGTTATGTTTTGTAAAGTAGCTTCATCACAAGTAGGCAAGGCATCAAGACAAGGACAACTATGATTACCAAATAGACTGTTCCAAATTGTAGGATCATTAGGGAAGGGAGGGACAAGATTCTCATGACTCTTGATAGGCTCATATTCTAATACCAGCCTATCCTCTTTGTATCAAGGGGGATATTAGGAGAAGGAAAATTTTGGTTATCTATGATATCATCTTCTTACACTAAAACATCGTCACAAGAAAGGGATAAATGGAGACTAGGTAAGGTGATGCTTAGAAATGCTTCTATGATCTCTTCTTCTTGTTTTCTAATGTCTTCCAAAGGGTGAAGTAGGTGAGGGAAAATCAAGAATCTCAATGCTTGTATCTTCTTTCACCAAGATACCTTTGTCACTAATAGGAGAGGTTTTGGGTGAAGAAAAAGTATGATTTTTATGATTGTCTGCACTTGCATCCTCTTGTCTTATGGCATTTTTACAAATTTGGAAGATACTAGGAGGGTATCCAACATGTTTATCAAAGGTTTTATTTTTCTTTCCTAGATTATGCCCATGAATAGAGAAAATAGAATCATACAAGCTACTAGAAATACTAAATTCTTGAAGAGAACACATGCTAACATGAGAAAGTAAATAAAGTTAAATGACTTAAAGTGAAATATTAAATGAAATTTTTAGATTTGAAACTAGGTAATTTACTAATTAAACTATGCAATAGCATGAAAATGGAATGTTGTAAATGCAAATTTAGAATTAAGCAATGCATGAAATGAATCACTTTAGGCGAGATTTATTAAAATGTATGAAACAAAAAATTCAATCCACTAAAATAGATGACCAATGCCAACAAATAGAAGCACAAAAATGTTGATTTAGATCTTGAAAACTGTAATCTAAAATTCCAAGGGACTAAGAAACCAGAGAGGGCATCTTAGTCCTCTTGATGAAATTTGAAGGTTTTAGAAGCTGAAATATATAGCAAATCACTCAAACAGGGTGCTACAACAGAAAACCAAAGAGGGACTAAGACACCACTAAGTGCATTTTAGTCCTAGTAAGGTTTTATTAGAAAATCAGTCAATTCTAGGTTGATAATAGTGTTCCCAGGTTTCCTAACCAGAGACCTGAAGTTTGGAAACAAAAAATTGTGCAAATGAATGTAAGAAAAAGTGACTAGTGACAAGAAACTTGACGAGGGTGCAACCCGAGACACAAAAAATTAACATTCCAAATAGAGAATGTTATTTTATTATTCTAAAAATGATCTTCTTACATGTAGAGGATTTGATATCCTCAAGTTTTGGAAATATGCAAACTACAAAATTGTAGAAAAACCCCTTTTCTCCATATGCGAACTTGTTCCCAAAAAGCCACACAAAAATAAAAAACCCACCCATAAATAGAACTCCCTTTTTAGTTTGGATCCAAAACAACATTCAAATTTGAGGTTTTGGTGGTCTGGTGCCAAAAATTACAACTTGAAATTCAAATTTCAAAAGTACATTCGAAAATTAGTATCTTCTAGAAAGTGTGCCAACTTCCGGGAGCCATAAATTTTGATCTGGGACTCCGATTTTCAAACCACTTGAACCATTGGAAAGGTCTCAAAGTCAAGAACATGCTTCAAATAGGCTAAGCCAATTTTGGAAATTTTCAAGGCTTTTTCAAGACCGTTTAATGCCTCAAATCTGACTTGGAAGGTTTTTAGGTGCAATTCTGGGAGACAAACTATAATATCCTTCAACCCAGGAATAGAGAAGAAAAACCATAAGTTCAAAATTAGATTATGATGAAAAGGGTATCAAAAAATGAAAAAACATATAAGAAACTACCAACATGAAATGAAACTCTTTTTTTGGATGATGTAGGATTTCCCTTACACCACTGGATGCTCTTGCATCAGACACTGAGGGTAGTTTCAGAAGTGACCCTGTCACACCTCCGATGGTTGAAGAAAACCCAAATGGTCAACCTTTGCCTTAAATAGCCGAGATGAATCTTCCATAGGCCTTCCTCTCCATTTCACCAGATATTCTTCATACTGCCTATTTCTAGTACTCCTTCCCACATGGCTATCCAGGATTGATTCAATCTCCTCCTTCTATGAAGTAGGTGCCCGAATGTCATGGTACCCTATTGCTGGTGCATCCTCTATGCCACCTTCATGATACTCTTTCAAATATAAAATGTTGAACATAGGGGAAATGTTGACTTGATCTAGCAACTCTACTTCATATGCGTTCCTTGAATAAAGTTTCTTCAAAATCTTGCAGGGACTGAATTTCTTCATGTTCAATTTGTTATAGGTTTTGACTAGAAATCTTTCTTTCCTCAAGTGGACCATTACTTCATCACCAATCTGGAACTCCTTATTCTTCCTTGTTTTATTTTCCTTGGCCTTATACTGCATATTCACCTTTTTAATATGTTCTCTTACCTTCTCATGTATATCCTTGATGTGGTCTACAAAATCTTCGACTTTGACACTTATATTCTTCTCTTGGTCCATCTTCCTCAATTCTGGAATTTTTTTGGGGCTGCCTCCTTACACAATATGGAATGGTGATATACCAGTGCTTTTATTGACATAATTTTTGTAAGAAAATTCTTCTTAGGGTAATATCAAGTCACATCCCTTAGGTTTATCTCCTACCAAGCACCTCAGTAGGTTACCTTGAATCCTATTCACAACCTTTTTCTATGCATCTATTTGTGGATGGTGTGTAGAACTAAACTTCAACTCCATTCTCAACTTCTTCCACAAGGTCCTCCAAAAGTATTCCACAAATTTGGTGTCATGATCTGAGACAATACTCTTTGGAAAACCATGTAGCTGCACCACCTCTTTGAAGAACAATTCAGTAGTGTGGACTGCATCATGGGTCTTCTAACATGGAATGAAATGTGCCATTTTTGAAAACCTGAAAACCACCACAAATAATGAATCATTCCCTCTCTATGTCCTTGGAAAACCAAGAACAAAATCCATACTTATATCCTCCCACAGCCTCTTTGGTACAGGTAAGGGTTGATATAACCCTCTATTCTGGCACACTCCTTTAGCCATCTAACATACCCTGCAACTCTTTACATACTTCTTTACATCCTGTGACAACTGAGGCCAATAATAATGCTCACTAATAATAGTAATGGTCTTATCTCGACCAAAATTTCCTACCATTCCTCCACTATGCTTCTCCTTATTCAGGTTCTCCCTCATTGAACTCCTTGGAATACACAATTGT
Source organism: Sequoia sempervirens (assembly GCA_007258455.2). Lineage (NCBI taxonomy): Eukaryota > Viridiplantae > Streptophyta > Pinopsida > Cupressales > Cupressaceae > Sequoia > Sequoia sempervirens. The sequence continues at coordinate 556,455,543 of VDFB02105785.1, forward strand.
CTTCCCTTAAACATGTCATCCTGAATTATGAAATCCAACCACCTTGTCTTGTCCACTGTAACAAGCTCCTTGCAAGCTTTCCAAGCTTCTACAAAATTAGGATCTTTTGGATACAATGATTGGAGTTCATTAAACCCAACCACTTTTATCTGCATCTTTTTCATCTATTTCTTCCTCCTCGTTAAGGAATGTGCAACCCTATTTGGCCTCCCACTCCTATGCTTTAGAAAAAAGGTATAGCTCTGCAAAAATTTTACCCATTTCATATGCCTCTGATTAAATTTTCCCTGACTATTCAGATATTGTAATGCTTGAATATCAATATAAAAAACAAATTCCTTTGGAAAAAAATAATGCCTCCATTTCTTTAGTGCTTGAACTATCGCATAAAATTCTTGATCATATACAGAATAATTTCTCTTGCATCATTTAACTTTTCAGTGAAATAGGCAATGGGATTACCTTGTTGGATCAACACTGCTCCAATGGCACAACCACTGGCATCTCAATCCACATAAAACACCTTATTGAAATATGGGAGGGATAGAATAGGCTACTCTGTTACCTTTTGTTTCAATAATTCAAAACTTTTCGCTACTCCAGTGCTCCACTTGAACTCTTTTCTATCCCCTCTCATTTTTTCAGTCAGGGGTGCATAAATACTACTAAATTTTCTAATGAAATTTCTATAAAAACTATCCAACCCATGGAAAGATCTCACCTTAGTAGTAATTCTTGGGGTAGGCCATTCCAAAATAGCCTTCACCTTCTGCCAAGAAAACAAACCCCAAGTAAATTAGCTCCTTCTTCACAAAACTACACTTCTTCAGATTAATCAACAATTTCTCCTCTCTTAACTTCTCAAAGGCTCTCTGAATATGCATCAAATTCTCATCCAAAGTCCTACTAAAAATTAAAATATCATCTAAATGCACAATAACAAAACTTCCTAGAAACTCTTTCAGTACCTCGTTCATGAGCCGCATGAATGTGCTCGGTGCATTGGTTAGCCCAAAAGGCATGACTAACCACTAGTATAGGCCCTGTTTGGTCTTGAAGGCAGTCTTCCATTCATCTCCCTCTCAAATATGGATCTGGTGATAACCACTCTTTAGATCAATCTTTGTGAAGTACTGAGCTCCACTCAAACAGTCCATCGGGTCATCCATCCTTAGCAGGGGAAATTTGTACTTGATTGTTATCTTGTTTATGACCCAAGAGTCTATACACATCCTCCACTCCCTGTCCTTCTTTGGTGCTAGTACTGCAAATACTACACATGGGCTCAGGATTTCTCGAATCAAATCCTTTCTCAACAACTCCTATACTTGTCTATTTAACTCCTCATTTTCTGTCGGAGTCATTATGTGAGCTACCTTATTTGGAAGACTAGCTCTAGGGATCAAGTCAATCTAATAGTTAACTCATCTTCCTAACTAGTGGTAAACCCTCAAGTACATTATTAGAAACAATATCTTGAAACTCATCCAACAACCCAAAAAACTTCTATTGACACCTTCTCACTATCCTCCTTACCCACTCTAGGAATCAATACATAGCACACACGCTCATGATTCATACCTTCTAAAAATTTTCTTCCATCAACATAATAGATTCTAGCACTATTGCATACCTTTTCTTTGGCCTCCTTCAAGGGTTTCAACTTGTGACGAACCCCATCCTTCATCAAGGAATAATTGTTTGCATGGTCATCATGTATAGCTCACTTGTTGAACTACCACAACCTCCCCAACAACATGTGACATGCATCCATGGGGATGATATCATAGATTACCTCATCATGGTAGCTCCCAATTTTGAACTTCACCAGGCACTGCTCATTGACCAAAACTTTGTGGTCCTTCTACAACTAGAAAATTCAATATGGATGTGGATGCCTTTCCCTATTAAGCTTCAACTTTGTAACCATCTCCTCTGACACCAGATTATTAATGCTCCCACTGTCAATGATGACATCACAACATTTTCCTTCACATTTGCACCTTGTGTTGAACATATTCTTCCTTTGTTCGGGTTCCTTCTCTTCAGTCACTAGTGCTCTTCTAATCACTAGGGCTTCTCCCCTTTCAACATCATCTGAATGTTCAAATTGAGCCTCCTCATCTGCATGTGCAACCCTTCCATGACCTTCTGGCCTTTTGTCTACCCTTCCTTGATGTTGCAAACATTCATAGGTTCTATTTCCTTCTTCACCAGACTAGAAACACATTCCTATGAAACCACCTCTTATGGATCCTTGTCTAGATCTCTCTCATCCTCTACCTCTTTGATCACCACTATTTTGATCATGAGGGTTGTAGAAGTTACCATTCTTCTAGTTTTGATTGGTACCCACATCTTCATTTTTTTTTCTCAACATCATTTCAGCTTCCAGAAGATCTTCCACTTCCCTTTCCACTCTGACCTCCTCTTCCTTTTTGCTTGCTGTCAAATCTTTTGTTCAGCTTCTTTTTAACTTTCAGAGAAAACTAGTACACATCCTCAATGGTGGTCATTCTGACCAGGCTTAGCTCATCCTGAATGCTCGACCCTAACCCTTTAAGATAATAGGCTACCTTCTCCTTGTTGGCCCCTATATGACCCATTTTGATGGTCATCTTGTGAAAATATTTAGTGTATTATTTCACATATTTTCTTCCTTGCTTCAACCCTTCCAATTTCTTCAGCAAATCTAGCTCATAGTCCACTAGTATGAACTGCTTTTTCAATTTCTCCACCATGTGATCCCATCTAGTAATCTTTCATTTTCCTCTTCAGTTTCTCTCCAACCGAAACTCTTTCCACCAAATACTAGCATATCCCTTTAGCTTCTTTTTTGCAAACTTGACTTGATCTAGGTCCTCTATATCCTCATGCTCAAAATATTCTTCCAACTCACTGATCTAGTCAATCAACTCTTCTGGGTTCAGACTTCCTGAATAATTGCGGACTTCTGCTTTGGGTCTTTTTCTAATCTTCAAAATGGCCTTTATAATCCGCATTTTGGTCTTGATCAATTGATTCTTCTTCCTCTTCTTCATCCTCACTTTCTTCTCTCCTTCTTCTGTTTAACCCTCTTCTCATCTGCTCCTGCAACACATCAATCTATCTCTGGAGGGCTCTAAAACCCTCGGCCGCTAATGGATCTCTTCCACCAGCATTTATGCCACCTCAACCACCTTTGGAACCACCATGCCTACCAGGCATCACTCTTAGAGGCATCTTCTTTTACCTCAACCCACAACCACGGTCTTGGTGTGAACTGCCTCACGATCGGTGATCTGTCCACATGCTCAAGAAAACCTCACTTTGATACCACCTGACGAGGGTGCAACCCAAGAAACAAAAAATTAACACACAAAATAGAAAATGTTATTTTATTATTCTAAAAATGATCTTCTTACATGTAGAGGATCTGATACCCTCAAGTCCTGGAAATATGCAAACTACAGAATTACAGAAAAACTCCTTTCTATGGTATGTGAACTTGTCCCAAAAAATGTACACAAAAACCAAAAAACCACCCATAAATAGAGCTCCCTTTTTAGTTTGGAGCCAAAAAAACATTCAAATTTGAGTTTTTGGCAGTTTGGTGCCGAAAATTACAAGTTTAAATTCAAATTTCAAAAGTACATTCGAAAATTAGTATCTTCTAGAAAGTGCACCAACTTCTGGGAGCCATAACTTTTGATTCAGGACTCTATTTTTCCAACCGTTTGAACCGTTGGAAAGGTCTCAAAGTCAAGAACATGTTCAAGGTATGCTATGCCAATTTTGGCAAGTTTTAGGGCCATTTTGGGACTGTTTAGTGCCTCAAATCTAACTTGGAAGGTTATTAGGTGCAATTCTAGGAGACTAAAACTACAATATCTTTTAACCCAGGAATATAAAAGAAAAACCATAAGCTAGGAATTACATTATGAAAAAAAGGGTATCCAAAAATGCAAAAACATCTAAGAAAATACCAACATGAAATGAAACTCCTTTTTTGGGTGATGTAGGATTGCCCTTACACTACTGGATGCTCCTGCATCAAAATTAGATGCAAAAGCGAGTGTAAATTTTTCAATTTTGGATGTAATAAAAATGATTCTAAATGTAATTAGGATGATTAAAAATTCACTTTTCACTTTTTTAATGAGATAAAATTATGCAAGAAAAAAAAATGCAACCTATATGCAATTTCACTAATGCAAATATGAGAAACCCTAAATGCAATTTCACTAATGCAAGATGCAAGAAACCATAGATGCACTTTCACTAATGCAAGATACAATGCAAGAATGAATGCAACCCACATCTAAGGAATTTAATGGACTCCAAAATTAGAAATGAAATGAATTCTCAAAAGTCGGGTTCACCAAAATGAAGAATAGGAAAATGGATACCTTTTTGGGATATCACACTTTTCCACTTAACCATTTTCTAATGTCCTAGGGGTCCTAATTGGATTGAGTAACAACCTCACAAGATGAGCCAATTCTGAATTAGGAGGGTCCTAGGAAGGGGTTCTTTAAGTTCTAAGGTGTTCACCACCAAGCGAATGCTTGGAAAAGGAAATGTTGGAAAACACAATGTGATATATAAAATGCAAGCTAAATGAAGACAAATGAATATTCAAGTCATGAAATCAAGTAATATAAACCAAATAATGAGTGAAAATAATGAAATTAAGCTACACCAAGTTAGGGTATGTGTACCTAGGAAGATTGGAGATGTTATGAGGATTCTAGAAATGTATAGAAGCTATCAAAATATTTTGTGGAGGACTAAGATGCCCAGTATTGCGCATTAGTCCCGTTGTTGTTTTTAGGGAAAATATGGAGTCTTCAGATTCTAGAACAAAAATCCTAAAGAATATTTGAAAAAAAATTTGTGGGGGACTAAGACACCCAAAGTGGCGTATTAGTCTCATTTTGAATTTCTGAACTTTCTGAATGTGGTCCTGAAGGTTGATGTCTGCACTTGCTTCTTCTTTGATCTAAGGCCCTGAAACTTCCAGATCTGACCTATAGCTGAATTTTTGTTAAGATGACAACTTTTGTAATACAACTTTGCAACTTTTCAATCTTGTTCTCCAAATGATCTTCAAGTCTTCAACCTAGATTTGGAAATACAAACACTCAAGAGAGGGAAAACTTGTTGATTGTTAGTGAATGTGGATTTTCCTTGGTCAGACCCCTTTTAGCTAACTAAACCAAATGATGAAATTAAATGAAATGAATCATGAAACATGGAATATTTGAATGATATCACCTTGTATGATGTCTTGTGAATCAAATTTTTTTATCTATGATGTAGTGTCCATGAAGAATATATATCTTGGATCCTTGGATATGGTTGCAAATAGAACTTCAATGCTATATCCATAATCTTGGCTCAACAACATAAATGGATGCACTAAACCCTTGACATGATGCTTGAATCTTGATGATGGCTCCAAATTCTTGATGAATTGGTCTTGAATTATCTTGTGTACTCCAATTTTCAATTAGGAATGCTCTCACATAAAAAGTGATTTGAAATGAGTGAAGAAACCTTGTGTTTATACTTACTCATGCTTAATATCCTACAATTACACAACAAGATGACATGTGAAGTCATTAATTAAAGGAGGCTAAAACCCACCCAAATTTGAAATTGGATCGTAAAAATAAGCCAAGGAGGACTAAGAAGCTCTAGGTGGAGTCTTAGTGCCAAGGTTGAATTCCTAGGGCTCAGACTCCAAAAAGGGACCTATTTTGGTGGTTTCAAAATCAAGGTCCCAGGACCCATGGAGGGCAAAGACACCCTAGGTGGTGTTTTAGTCCTAGTCCACAAATTAGGGACACACAGACAAAAACATTTATTTTAAGGTTTGTTAGGATTTTCCATAAAAATATATGGCTTATAGGGCTTGTGTATGCAAAATAGGACCAATTAAGCCATAAAGAAGAATAAATAAAGTGAGTTGGGCCCAAAAAAGTGTGAAAATGGAAGGGTGTGCAGTTTACTACACTATAGAGGATAATTACAGATTTCCAAATAATATATCCAAGTTAAAGTCCATATAAGAAGAAAAAACATAACCAAATTTATAAAATTAAATTTTTAGTACCATGAGCTTCCAATAACTAACATAGATCCCATTGATAATATTTATCCAATAGTTAGATATAATGGCTTGAATTTTTATAAGTCTAGAAAACAATATTAAAACATAGATCATTCAATGCACCCTATAAAACTTTAAATTTCTTAGAAAAATAAAAATCACCTCTTGAATTTCAAATTACTTCTACAACAATCTATTTTCTATATCAATTTTTAGAAAATTATAATATTTAAACTAATTTATTAACATTAAATCATAATAAATATTTACTTAGGTTCAATATTGGACTCTTATAATTTATATGAATCTAAAATTTAGATGTTTATATGAAGTTAATTGCTAATAATATTAAATACAAAAAGAGATTAAATAGATTTAAGTTAACAAATAGTAAAATTTGCAAGCATGATTATTCCAAGACATAACACATGATTTAAATAGAGAAATCCTTTGAGGAAAATACTCCACCATGAAAAGAGGGAAAGAGGGTTTTAAATTTGAAATAGAAATTGAAATAAAAACATAATCTCATTCTTCTCTTGAGCTTTAATCTAAAAGTAGCTTTTTCCTTCATAAAATCTCAATACATTTAACTTGTTGGCAAGAGACACTAAATTTTTTTTTGGTGTTGTCATTGATGGAAACCCTAGTCAGTGATTGGATCCACATGTCATAATTTGATCCTATCTGTAGACAGATTGAGGACACACAAAAAGAATAGAGCATTAGATAGTTTTGTGTTCTTCGATTATCATGCAAATTTTTTGTTGTTATTTTCAGTTGTGTATTTTATGGGAGGTTAATCAATGTATGTATTATGTTTTCCAAAAATCTTAGTGCCTCGTATCAAATTTTACACAAGTTTGGAGATCCGGTTGGATATCTTTTTGTTCATCAGTGTTTTGTGGCAGACCCAGATGATTTTAAGTGTCATGGATATTCAACGAATATTTACTCAAATATTTTTGTGTCTGAGCATCTTGTTTTTGGTTTGAGCTAAGTTGTGACAAACCACTGTGGATGCATGGTGAATATTTTTTATGATTTAAGCCAACAACTGTAAATATTCTTAAATTTTATTGAAGTTGACTAGTTATGATTAAATTCTTAGTCACGGATATATATATATATATATATATATATATATATATATATATATATATATATGTAACATCATGAAAATAGGAAAGATTAAAAGCAAACAATAATGCAATCAAGCTCTAAAGAAATCTAAGCTAAACAATATAAAACAAGGGAAAGCTAAAACATAAATAAATTGAACAATCTCACCCAATATCTACATAGTTCCAAGTATGACCTTGATTGTCCTTCTTCATTTCGCCATTGTAGTATAATTTCCCTTAGATTTCTTTATGAAAGTATAGCATATGATAGTGATTTAGAAAAACATTAAAAATTCATATAATATATATGCTTCCAAAAGTCATAAGATTTTGGGAGGGGTAAAATGATGAAAGACAGATCAATATATAGAAAATTGATCATTTGAATGACAGGCTAGGATCGAAAGACAAATGGATGATTGGGATCAAAGGATTAGACATGCATTAATATAAATGTTAGTTTTGAAATGAGTGATAAAAAATAAGAATTTAGATAAAGATTAAATAACAATTTAATCTTTGAGTTTGGTATTTGAAAATAGAATAATGCTTGCATGACAAATATAAAGATAGATTAAAAGAAAATTTTTGTTCAAATGCATGCACAAGAATTAATTAATTAAATAAAGATATTTAATTAATAATCATGTACATTTGTATGAGTTAGAACTAGATAACTGACTAGTTATGACAGATAGTTTATTCACGAAAGATAATCAGTCATTAAATCAGGAGATAACAAACTGATATAAATAAATCTCGATTGATGTAGAAATGAATACTTAGATAACTTAAACATTTATCTAAATATAGAGGAATGTGTTAAAAATAGACCTTTATGAATTAAATTATTATTTAATTCAAGATTCAACATTTTAAGGATTAATTAAATAAATAGGATTTATTTAATTGAGTGAAGAAAAGGTTAAATGAATAATCAAATAATTAAAGTATTTATTTAATTATAGTTGAAAATATGTTAAAGGTAAATTAAATAAGAATTTATTTAATTTAAGAAGAAGAATTAAGTTAATTAATGACGTAATTCAATAAAAAGTGTTTATTTAATTAATCAAAATAGAATAAAGAAAATGTGAATTAATTAAATAATTAGGCTTATTCAATTAATAGAAGAATAAATATTAAAATGAATTAATTAAATAATTAAGTTTATTTAATTAATAGAAGAGAAATAACTTTAGAAAGTAATTAAATAATTAACATTATTTAATCATGACCATGACAATACAAATTATGAAGAAATTGAAGTCACAGGCTTAGACCAAATTTCAGTGTCTACATTTTTCCCCTCTTTTATACAATGTCATTTCACTGTTGTGTCAAAGAAAATCAATAAAAAACATGCCCCAGTGTAGAATAGGTGAAGGTATGCCCCCTCGGAAAAATTGACAAATTTTCAAAAAAAATCAAAATATTTGGAAAGTCTCGATTAGTCAATTTGATAGCTAGAAATGTAGTGGAGTTGAAAAAATTAAATTTTGAGGTATTAGGGATGTATACAAGTCGATTAAAGTTGGCAGTTTATGTGGCCAATAGACAAGGTCAAAAGAAATGCCACCCAAAACCCTAGGTATAAATAGAAAAGGGGTGAAAATCCAATTCCTTTTCACCCTGCATGTTTTCAAAATTGAGATTTTTGCTTTGGACTCCTAGCAACAATGTCTTTGGTTCCACACTCACACCATCACACCTATCGCATTCAGACATTTAGGCGACCTGCGGATGTGGGGCCCTTGATATGTTGTCTGAAACCAACTCTTGAAATTTTAATTTTCATGCATTTCAATGAATTTAATTCAACTTTTTTGTAATGTGTCATTTTTATTTTGCACCACATATGCATGCGTCATTGACGCATCTCTATGAAAAATAACACAATTGTAATTTTTTGTCATAGTATAGCGCTGGTATTTTGAAAATTGCATGTATTTTTATTTTATTTCAATGCATTTGTCTTCTTGAATTGCATTTGTAATTAAATGGAACGCATATAGATTAATGCTATGCATTTTCCATTTAAGCCACATTTGATATTTTTGAAAGTCTATTAATTGTGCATGTTTGCATTGTTACACATCTGCATGGTAGAACGCATTTGCAAATTTAAATCACACGTGTTATTTTGTAATGCATTTGCAAATAGAATGATGCATTTGATTGGCATGTTGATTCTGACATGAGGCATGCATAATGCCATTGCAGGTTGTATTGGACCCTATCTATACCAAATAGTCAAGACGATTGAGTTTTCACTTACGTGATAGTTTGCGGAGCGGGGATAAATGGTTTCTATGGCACTTGGGCCTTCATCATGTGGCATTCATGCACTATTCAGGAAAATTGGGGACTATTGACTATGTTGTGTGAGTGGTGGAAGTCAAATACATTTTCGTTCCATCTACCTATTGGTGAGGAAATGGTGACTCTAGAGGATGTATATAGGATTCTCAGATTACCTAATAGAGGGACTAGGGTTACATATGCATGATACAAAGAGGGGATTTGCAAAGATGTGCAGATATTACCCCCACAAGGACATTAAATAGTTGGGTATTGACCATTATGAGAATAGATGGCATGTCTTGGTCTAGAGACATAGGAGATTTGATTGTCTTTTGTGTACATTGATTAGTGGTATAGTTCCTCCTAACCATCGAGGTCATGGATTTCTTATAGGATGGGGGCAGATGCTTGTTGGGATGTTAGAGAGGGGGATTTTTTATTCCTAGGGCCTATGTTTATTGGCCATGTTGTATTTCCACTTACATGATAATTCATATAGAGAGGCACAATACATGAGTTGTGGTACCATGCTCCTGATGATATGGGAATGGGAACACATAGCAATTTTTCGTCCGCTTGTCACATGTGGGGTGCAGTAGGGATCACTGTATGCCTTCCAATATGCGGGGTTAAACACTCAACATCATGTTGGTGATACTAGATATTACAGACATTCCATCAACACAATGGTTCATTTTATTTGGAGACCATATATAGATTTCCCACAGTGTCCAAATGAGGATGAGAATTTGGTAAATTTCAGATAGACACAGTATCTTATTGGATGGATAGTCTCACATGTTGACATCATTGAGAGGCATTTTCTATATTGGGTTTTGAGACAATTTAGAGAGATTCAGGATGAGCCTCGAGGTAGAGCTGAGTATGCCTGATCTTCTAGAGAGGTGATATTCTGGTGAGCTGAGATTCCAGTGGCTACTATAGAGGTAGATATTGATGCTCTACAACCAATATAGTGCACTTGGAGAGGTAGAGCAACGGATCTAGGCACCCTAGAGGCATATGATCATTGGTGGCTTATTCATAGGCCAGTACCACTAACAAATCCATATTATGATGCACCTACAGAGAGGCGAGGGATAGGGCTGCAAGGCAGATGTGGCAAAGGAAGAGGTTAGATGGGTGGAGGTGGTAGATGGGATGGTGGAGATGGAGGAGGAGGTGGTCAGAGGGGTGGTGGCTGGGGGAGATGTGGTCTCAAAGGATGAGGCTAACCTTTTTTCACCTATCCATGAGGATTTTTGGGAGGGAGAGGATATTCCCATGCTAGATGTTGGAAGAGGTGAGGAGGATATTCATGTTGATGAGGAAAATATTGGTGGAGAGGAGGTTCATGGAGAGGTCGATGGAGAGGCTCATGTATAGGAGGAGGTGGGTAGGAAGGAGGCAGGGATAGGTTCCCTTGATCTACTCATGGATTACCAAGATGATGATGAGGATGATATGGACAATCAAGAGCGTGAGATCCATGATAGGATTCTGGAGGAGATGGAGGATGATTGGATGGAGAGATTATGATAGGATGATAAAGGTCTTGTTGATCAAGACACAATAGATTTGCATGCTTAGGTTGCATCCTTAGAGGAGAGATGAGGGTATTGATGGTAGAGCAGGATACCCTACAAATGGAGCAAGATAGAGCATACATGGACAAGGACCAGGCCATAGCTCAGAGACAGGAGATTGATGAGAGATTTTCCAATATTAGAGCTTTTTGCATTGGGCCAACAGATTCATTCACTTCGGAGTTAGTCAAAATGGTGGAGAGAGCCACATATTACAGAGATTTATATGAGGTAGAGGCTCCTCCAGAGAGATGGGATCCTAGTTTCTCATAGGCACGTAGTGGTAGGTCTTAGAGTGGGACTTGCACTAGGATAGTGAGCACAAAGGGGGTTGAGGGGCCTCATAGATCTGGACCATATGATAGGCCTCCTTCAAGACATAGGTTATTAGGATACTGACATCATTCACCTCACACTCTACTCTTGGGAGCAATGGGAGTTTCAGATAGGTACATATATTGATATTTATTGATGGAAATTGTATTTTAATCATAGATCCTACAACCTTTATTGTTTATTGATACATTATGACATTGTGATGTGACACTTTTTGAATGATATATATATGATTTTGGTGGTGATTCTCATGATATGTAGTTATAAATATGATTATGTAGTCTTTTATTTATGCATGTTATGTCTATATGAGATGTCTATGTGATGGATGATCATATCTACTTTATGATGTGTTTATGCAGCATATGATGTGATGTTTATTCTATATGACTATATATGCATTGATTTCTTATGGTATCAATGGATGTTATGGATAAAATTTATGATTATGAGATACACTATGATGTTATATGTATAATGTTGTCTACATGTGATGTTATACATTTGATGATGATGGATGTAATGTGATGCATATATTTACACTTTCTATGTACATGTAATGCTTTTATTATGTAATTCATGATGATGAATGTCTATTATGCCATGATGCCCTAGCTATGATAGATGCCTATGTTTTTTTGTGTTTCCAAAAGGAAAAATATATGTATGATTTACAATATATGATATTTACATGATGTTTCTAACATGAATGCATATGTATGATGCTTTATATTTTCATGTTTCATAGGACTCCATCATAATGCAAGAAAGAAGAAATGATAGTGCGAAAAGAAAGATGAATAATAAAAGACATGGTTGTTAGTATCAGTAATCTTTGATATTTTTCTAGATCATAAAAGGATTTACACTTTATCATCATTGGTTGTTAACTAATACAAATTGAGACAAACACCAAGATATGACATAGATCAAGGTGTGCAATTTTATCCACCTATTAACAACATATAGTCACATACAAGGATTGTTGTAACTCATACTAAGGGCACAATTTCCCTAGTCATTTTGTTAAGATAGACCATAGAAAACAAAAAAATAAAATATGGGTCATGAGATGTCATCACTCTTCTAAATCCTTCATGAGATATCCTTGAGGAAACTAGTAACATGATGCAAAATCCATAGTGAAAAGACAGTCAACAAACAACAATAAAAGAAAATGAAATACTGATACATCTTTGCTTGTCTAAATCCTTCATGGGACATCCTTGAGAAAGCTAGTAACATGATTTCAATCATAAAGTAAAATGAAATGATAAGATAAACAAGCCATAAATAAAAAAGCCAATAATATATTTCCCAAAACTTGATCTATTTGTTTGATTGTTTTGTTTGATAAGATGATTGATTGATAAGACCTGATTTCAAGATAGACACATACAGAATAAGACGTTGAGTCTAGTTTCAAGTTTGTGACTATTTGTATAAGGCATGACAAAAGCCTGGTTTTAGAAAGACACATATCGTATAATACGTTGAGTCTAATGTCATTGATGTAGTAACCTGTGTAAGGTCATCTTGATTTTTTTGACAATGTTTGTATCTAGGAAGGACTCATCTTGTATAAGACATTAGGTTTGGTTGTTTTTTATATTTTTTTTAGGAAGGACACATCCTGTAGCAAGCATAAATTGATTCATTTTGGTTGTTGCTTTGGATTTTTTTTTATTTGACTTGATGACATTGTTTACTTGTTCATCTGGTTGATGCATGACTTGATATAATGTAATGGCAATTGATTGTGTGTGATGAAGAACCCTAAAGGACTAACCTAGTGCGGCCTCAAGGGATCATCGATTGATGGCCTTGCCTATGTTATACACGTAGAGACCTCATATTTTTATTAGACTTTGACTAACAAGAATGACTATAAAAAGCTTCATTTGTATGAAGATATCTAACATGTGTGGTAGTGTACGAACCCTAATGGACTGACCTAGTGCAGCCTTAGGGGCTCATCGATTGATGGCCTTGCCTACATTATACATGTAGATACCTCATAGTTCGACATGACCAATGACCTTGTCTTATAGACAAATGGATTGAATCGTGATTTTATATAGACAAACCTAGAAGGACTAACCTAATGCCTTGGGGGCACATTGGCAGATGGCCTTTCCTACGTCCAGTCGCAGAGGCAATGTAGTTCAACAAATGACAAAGTCTAACAAGTTCAACTGACCCTAACTCTATTTTTGGATTTTTTGACATGTTTTTATTTTTTTGTCTTTTTGAATTTTTTTGATGTTTTTGGATTTTCTCAATACATTTTGTAATGTTTTCAGATTTTTTGATGGTTTTACATCCTTAGCATAGCTAGTGTAAGAACCAATATGACGAAAGTCAAGTGCTTGCCCCAGTCGAGTATAAGACCAATTGATTATGAATAGGATATGATGGGGGATATGAAATGCACTTGATGTGAATCATTCCAAATTATGGGAAGGACTACCATTTATTATGAATGGTATGTACAAACAATGGATGGAAAAGATAGGGGATATGTATAGGGATAGTTAATATGTACAAGGATAAGCAATATGTACAAGGATAGATAATATATATAGGGATAAACAATATGTAAAGGGATAAGTGATATGTACAGGGATAAGCAATATGTATAGGTAAGTCATATTAGAATAATGGTAGACAAAGGAGCAAAGTCAACTACACATGGCAGCTATTTGCCAGGTTTTCACCATGGTACTTATCCAAAGCGCCACCAAGGTGGTTTTCACTATAGGATGACCTATTTTTCTTTACTATTTTCTTGATTTTCTAATTTTTTGGATGTTACCAAGACGGATGTTTGCTAGGTTTTCATCTAGGTAATGATTTTTTGTATTTTTTGTATTTTTGACAATTAAGACAAGGCTCTCAGAAGCTATGCGCAAAACTTCTTAAGATGAAGAATATTGATAGGTGCTAACAATGGTTCTCCTTCAAAGTAGAGAGTTGATACACTCCTGATCCAAAGTATTATCTGACAATGTAGGGTCCTAACCAATTAGGTTCAAACTTTCCTGGTTTCTTTCTTTTAGCTTGATTCTTAGGATTCTCCATTAAGACCAGGTCACCAATGTCAAAGTTTCTATTCAAGACCTTCCTATTGTAGCTGGCACGAAGACGATTATGATATACTTAGAGATGATCTAATGCCTTTTGTCTTCATTCATCTAGGAATTTTAGCTCATGTAGTCTTCAAACTTGATACTCTTCATCGTTAATGTTCCCTTTCAAGGATACCCTCAACGAAGGAATCTTGACCTCAATCGGAAAAATGAATTTAAAACCAAATACTAAAGATTATGGAGTGGTGCGAGTGGGAGTACAAATGCTTGTACGATAAGCCCACAAGGTTGGATTAAGCTATAAATTCCAATCATGACCAACATCATTGATAGTCTTTTTGAGGATTCTAATGATAATTTTATTACATTCCTCTGCTTGGCCATTACCTTGTGGGTAATATGGGGTGGAAAAATATTGTTGGATATGGAACTCTTTACATAGATGATAGACTTCTTGATTTTTTGGTGCAGGAGCACCCAAGTCCTTCAAGGAACACTTCAAGGGTCAGGAGAGTGTAGGAGTCAGGAGGACATTTCCATCATATCAAGGCATTAATTATAACCTTTTGAAGCCTATAATGGCATTTGGAAAGGATGAATGTAATAAGAGAGTCAAAAGTCCTGAGGGTCCTGAGGGTCCTAATAAGGACCCTAGGACCAAAATGTAATGTAGATGGAACAATCATGTTCTAGGGGTTTAAATAGGAATCTAATGCTTCAATTAGGTCAAATAAGGTTGGATATTGAAGATCCAATAGTTTTAGATTGTGGAGTTCAATAAATTTCAAGTTTGGAAATTCAAATTTTTGAATTCCAACTTGGGTGGGTAAGTGAGTTTATGAGTTTTAGCACTAATAATGTCAAATAATCAATATAAAATGGTTTGAGAAGTTTAGGAAAGGATATAAAAAGCTCTGGAAGTCATTTTATATGGAGGTGGGGTGGTTGGATTATATTGTAAGTGTTGTACGTACTGCTACAGAAAATCAATAAAAACTTCAATATTTTTGCATTTTCTTAAGTTTTTTTGATGAATCCCTGATTCCTTTTCGTATCATGCTCATTTGGATGGTTTAAGAACTTTTATTTACATTAATTTAACCTTTTGAATGACCTGAATAATGTTGGGAACTAGTTTCTTGTGTTATATTGTTGACTGTCCTCAAAAAGTGTAGATTTTTCACTAGTTTTTAGTGGTTTTCATGGGTGTTTGATCCATTTCACGAAGGAACGCTGTTGTAACCTATGAAATGGATCTTTTATAGCATTCATAATACAAATATAACAAGATTACATGCAGGTAAGGAAGAATACTTGGGTGTACACCGTGTTTTTACAATGCAAAGTGCATGAAAGTGGAGGCTAAAGTGTAGCAGAAGGAGATCTACCTGAATGAGGGGTATTATTTTGAGTTGAAGGTGTTTATTTATGTTTATTTATTGGTGAAAAGTCCAAGAAAAGGTTTTGGAAATGTTGGGAAAGCTAATTTTCAAGAGGCCCTAGTTTTGGAGCAATTTAGTGAGTGTTTTGTGTTTGAGGGTGTCAAGGCTGTCATAGGTGCCTAAAAATTTGAAAATACTTGGTTTGGGAACATTTTAAGGTACTTTTGAAAGTCTTATGATCTGGAGTTGAGTTTCGAATAGGGTTGCTTTGAAAAAGAGGGCTAATTTGGCCTAACTATTTTTGTGGAAACAATAAGATTTGGGAAGTCTGATCCAAAACAAGTGCCATCAAGGTCTGGGTATGTTGTGTAGGGTCATAAACCACATCTAAAACAATCATTATTTTGGTAATTCCTTTGGGGAAATTGTGAGTAAAGTTAAAAAACCACCGCAGGAGGCCTAGTTAAGCTGGAAGCCTAGACAAGGTGCAAAAAGTGAGTTTGTGTTTAAGTTAGAGGTTTGGGGCTTGAAACTTTTCAAGGAAATTGTTTTTGAGTCTTTTGAAAGCTTCCCAAGGGTTTGGGTCCATAAGTGAAGGTTTAAATTCATAAGTGTAACTTTGAGGCTTATCTTATGTAGGGTGCCTAGAAGAGGTTTGAGAGTGCTTCATTGAAATCCTTGTAATCTTTGTGTGTTTGGCCTAAAGTCCCATCCCCTCTACATCAGAGTGGTATCAGAGCAGTGAGTAGTTCCTTTAGGGATTGAATAATTAGAAATGTCACCTAAAAATCATTTGGCAAGAGAGTTGGAGGAGTTAAGGGAAACCTTGGAAAGGGAGAGAAGGGAAGGAAGAGAACAAGAAGTAGTAAGAGAGCAGGCCAAAGCAAGGGAAGAAAGGAAATGGAGAATGGAGAGAGAGAGACTATGCAAGAAAGGATAAACAACCTTGAGAGAAGTAGGAGAAGAGAAGAACAAGAAGACCAATAAGATAATGATGAAGATGAAGAGCATGTGAGGGTAAACCAAGAGCAACTTGCAAGTGAGATAGAAGACCCTGAAGAAAGGAGCTTAGTGAGGTTGTTGAAGGTAGTACCAGGTCATGGAGGAAAGAGTCACATAGATTTTCCTATCTATCAGGGGAAGATGGATAGTGAGGAGTTGTTAGGATGGCTTGATGCCTTAGAGAACTACTTTGAGTTTGGGAGATGGACAAAGAGAGGAAGGTTAAGTTTTCCAAAACCAAGTTGATAGGCACAACACTAACATGGTGGACTAGTTTTCAGAATGATAGGATGGCTAGGGGATTGGAAAAAGTTTCTACATTGGCTAGGATGAAGAGTTTGGTCAAGGAGAAATTCCTCCCATCTGATTACACAATTCATGTGAAGATAATGAGGCAAAATTTAAAGAAAAAGGACTTGGATGTTATGTCCTATATTGAGAAATTTCACAAGCTTAGTATTAGAGGATGTTATGAGGAAGAAGATGAGAAAGTAGCTAGGTATATTAATGGCTTGAGGTATAACCTACAAGATGAGATTGGTTTGCAGATTCCAAGGACATTAGGAGAATGTTTTCAATTGGCCATTAGAGCAGAGGAAAAGGTGAAAAGGAAACAAGAGAGGTCAAGAAATGGTGGAAGATGAGGTAGTTCAAATAGGGGCAGAGGTAATAGAGAACAAGGACAAGGCAACAATGACAAAGGAAAAGAGGTGTTATCAGATCAAAGAGGAGGATACAATCCTAGAGGAGGATGCAGATTTGGACAAGGTAGAGGCCCATTCATAGGTAGGTGTTTCAATTGCAATGAACCGGGGCATCCTTCCTTCAAGTGTCCTAAATGGGAGCAATCAGATAAAGGTAGAGAAAGGAGAGCTAACTTGGTACAAGAAGAAGAAGACAACAAGGAGGAACCAAATCCATTTATGGTAGACCTTGTGATTGATGGTGAGTTTCTTATCATCAAGCAAGGAGAAAGACTTCATCAAGAGCCAATGGTAACTATCTTTAAGACAAATTGTCTCAGTCATGGTAAAATATGCAAATTACTCATAGATTCAAGGTCACATAGCAATTTAGTTTCAACTGATTGTTAGAGTAAAGATTTTAACTTAATTAAATTAATTAAGTTACCTTTATTCCTCTCTTAATATTTCACTTTAGTTGCATATTGTGACATTTAATAATTTTATATTAATTATTAAATGTCTACCTATTAGGGTTTCTTTAGGGTTACACAATCTCCTTTAATAAGGATTAATCATTGTATTTTATCTAACTCTCTCTAATTAATACATTTTTAGCTTTCAGATCACCCTTGCTTTTTTTGTCTCAAATGTCTTCTTTCTATGACAGGTTATTTGCATGCAGGTGATCTTCGGGGTCTGTGAAGTTGGCTTTCACAACATCAACATGGTATCAGAGCTCCAGATCTGCAACTGCTTGTTCATTTTTTGAATATTTCTGCTTACAGAGATTTTTTTTTCTATGCAAGGGTTTAATTCATGGTATTTTTCCCAAATCATAGGGGTTTTCCATCATTTTTTGAGAAATTTTGACCTTGACCTCTCAAATGGTGCATGATGGTGCAAAACAGACCCCATGGGTGTGCTCAGAAGGCTCAAAAACCCCTATTTTCATATAAAATATGATAGGGTTTGCTAAAAAAAAATTTCTAGTGTTTTTGAGGAATCTCAAAATAGCTGCTAGAGAAATCCGTACAATTGTACGGATTCGTACGGACACATCAATTTTCATGTCTTTTTTTGGTGTTTGCATCAATTTTGAACTTCCTCAATTTTTGTGCCATTTTGCATCGATTTCCTTGCCCTTTTTGATTTTGGTGCTACCTCGATTCTCAAGCCATGAAGATACAGCCGAATATTTTGTTAATTTTTTAATCTTCAAATTAATAAAATGGTTGGTTTAAAGCCCAAATGAGCATATTTAGTAAAATGGTCATATCTTGAGCATATGATCTCTGTTTTTCAAATATAAGATATTGTTGGAAAGCTGCTTCCGGTGCCGATTTTATCGTGTAGGTGTGATTTCTTCATTTTTCTTTTTTGATGCTATTTTTCTCAGTCAAAGTTAGATCATGGTTTTTACACTCTAGGGGGTGTAACTTTTGCATTTGATTTCTGTTTTTCATAGATGAATAGATGTTGGAAAGGTGGTTCTGTTATCTTTCCAGATATGTGATTTATTTTTCCATAATCTACTCCAGGTACATTTTATTCAACATTTTGTGTTTTCATAGTTCTGCCAATTACTGGGACGTTTTAGCACCTAGAAAGGATCTATTTACGTGAGATGGGATATTTTGATCTGATTTATATGTACTGAGATCATTAGTCTCTTATTTTTTCATTTGAGTGAGTATAATGGGTTTTTCTATTCATCCTTTTGTGATCAACTTGGATAAGGGTAATTATGAGTCACGGGAAAAGGGCATACTTACACATTATAGGTGGCTTAATATTTTTCCTTATTTGTGTGATCTCATACCTACACTAGACACATCAAGGATTTTATCAACATGGGTTATTATTCGAGATCATATTGTAGGGGTTATTGGTTGTAGTGTTGATTTTGACACTTTGTGTGCTTTATCTGACATTCGTTGTCCTCGCACACTTTGGCACCGTATTTTGGAGATTTTTGGAGATTCTAATATCTTTCCATTCCTAGAGGATCCCATTGCATATTGCCTCATCCCTCTTGCAGATATAGATTTCATACCCTATATTAACCGTACTCTAGAGGAGCTTGAGTATCTCACAGGTCTTGCATGTGACGATGGTTTAGAGACTTGTATTCATGTTCCCACTCTTGATATTTAGACTACATCAACATCTCATATTTTTCTTGATAAGTTTGACATCACCACATCTTTGGCCCCTATTGATTCAAAGTAGCAGGACATCATACATCTTTAAGACATAGCTACTTGGGATTCATATCTTGCAGGCATATCATTGTTGTTTGTAGAGTCCTATATTGCAGATCTGGAGGATTACTTTGAGGACATTCATCTCCTCTACTTTGATAGTCAGGTCATCATTGTATGCCCACCATTATCTGTGCATTCAGAGGTTGCATTTCAAGAGTCTTCACATTAGTTTGGATTTGGCATCATTTGTTTCAGTTCAGATAGAGAGATTCTTTAGCATCCTATCATGGCACACATCTTGAGACAGATTGGTTCATCAGTCTTCACAGGGTTTCTTCACCATTGTTCTTTGGATCTGTTTCTTTCCAAGGGGAGGAATGTTATTTTTTGCTTCAGGATCTCTTTCTGGATTCTACATCAAGCAACCACCACTGTGACATGAAATTCTTCATTGTGGGGGGGCCTTCTAGTCTCTTTCTCTCTCTCCTATGGGGGGATCATATTTTGTACTTGTGTGATAGAAGCAGTTCTTGGGTGGTCATGTTGAGTCCTCCTTCTATCTCTCTTTTTCTTTCACTCTTGTTCATCTCTTTTTGGAGAGGAGTTTTTTTTTCTCCTTTACTCCACTTTACAAAGATTTGGTTGTATTTGGGTACCTAATCAGGCCTAGTTGTCAGGACCCAATTTTACTTTCATGCATTGTAGTTAAATTTTCTTTTTTGCACATGTTTGTAGCTGCACTCTTGCTCATCTTAAGGGGGGGTGTTAGAGTAAAGGTTTTAACTTAATTATATTAATTAAGTTACCTTTTTTCCTCTCTTAAGATTTCACTTTAGTTGCATATTGTGACATTTAACAATTATATTAATTATTAATTGTCTACCTATTAGGGTTTCTTTAGGGTTGCACAATCTCCTTTAATAATGATTGATCATTGTATTTTATCTAATGATTAATATATTTTCAGCTTTCAGAGCACCCTTGCTTTTTTTGTCTCAAATGTCTTCTTTCTATGACAGGTTATTTGCATGCAGGTGATCTTTGGGGTTTGTAAAGTTGGCTTTCACAACTTCAACACTGATATGGTAGCCAAGTTGGGAATTGAAACTTTTGATCATCCTAATCCCTACAAGGCCACTTAGGTAACTCAAATGCAGCATGTAGAGATTTGTAAGAGAGCTTTTGTGGATTTTTCAATTGGATAATCTTGGGGAGACCATGGTAGTAGACTAGGCAGACATTACATGATGCATACCATAACACATATTTAGTTCACAACAGAGATGTTAGATAAAAATTGGTGCCTTTGCCTTTGGAGCAGTCTAATGAAAGTTTTGTGATCTTTTTTGAGAAACATTTGTAGGTAAATAAGCAGGGTGAGATAGGGGAAGACATTGGTTGGTTGAGGAATAGCAAGTTGCAGCAGGGTTGTGAAGGATACAGTCCTATAAATCAGAATCTTTGGGACTTGGACAGTATTAAGGTTGGGGGTATTGAATGCCCTATTGTTGCAGGTAATAATGGTGGAGTTCTTTCACCAAAGAGTCAGTGGAGTAAGGGTAGGAACAGGGTACAAGGATAGGTTGAGATCAAATAGCCAAGAGGACAAGCTCATCAATGTTTTGATTCCAACAAGAGTGCAAATTGGTAAAAGAGGAAGACAGTGACTTTGGGAGATTACATTCCCTGCAATTTGAAGGTGCAAACATATGAGAGCAAGGAGTCTTGTGGTGGCAACACGTGGGATACTTTTTGGGGCAAGAATTCTTTCTTTCTTGGGGAGAATGGTGTCGGAGCACCCAAGTCCTTCAAGGAACACTTCAAGGGTCAAGAGAGTGCAAGGGTTAGGAGGACCTTTCCATCATATCAAGGCATCAATTATAACCTTTTGAAGCCTATAATGGCATTTGGAAATGATGAATGTAATAAGAGAGTCAAAAGTCCGGAGGGTCCTGATAAGGACCCTAGGACCAAAATGCAATGTAAATGAAACAATCATGTTCCAGGGTTTTAAATAGGAATCTAATGCTTCAATTAAGTCAAATAAGGTTGGATATTGAAGATCCAATAGTTTTAGATTGTGGAGTACAATAAATTTCAAGTTTGGAAATTCAAATTTTTGAATTCCAACTTGGGCGGGTAAGTGAGTTTTATGAGTTTTAGCACTAATAATGTAAACTAATCAATCTAAAACAGTTTGAGAAGTTGGGAAAAGGATATACAAAGCTTTAGAAGTCATTTTGTATGGAGGTGGGGTGGTTGGCTGATATTGTAAGTGTTGTACGGATTGCTACAGAAAATCAATAAAAACTTCAATCTTTTTGCATTTTCTTGAGTTTTTTTGATGAATCTCTAATTCCTTTTTGTTTCATGCTCATTTGGATGGTTTAAGAAATTTTATTTACATTAAATTAACCTTTTAAATGACTTGAATAACATTAGGAATCAGTTTCTTGTGTTATATTGCTGACCGTCCTCAAAAAGTGTAGATTTTTCAATAGTTTTTGGTTGTTTTCATGGGTGTATGATCCATTTCATGAAGGAATGCTGTTGTAACCTATGAAATTGATCTTTTCTAACATGCATAATACAAATATAACAAGATGACATGCAGGAAAGGAATAATACTTTGCTGTACACCATGTTTTAACAATACAAAGTGCATGAAAGCGGAGGCTAAGGTGTAGCAGCAGGAGATATACTTGAGTGAGGGGTATATTTTTGAGTTGAAGGTGTCTATTTATGTTGAGTTATTGGTGAAAATTCCAAGAAAAGGTTATGGAAGTGTTGGGAAAGCTAATTTTCAAGAGGCCCTAGTTTTGGAGCAATTTAGTGAGTGTTTTTTGTTTGAGGGTGTCAAGGCTATCATAGGGGCCTAAAAACTTGAAAATACTTGGTTTGGGAAAATTTTAAGATACTGTTGAAAGTCTTATGATCTAGGGTTGAGTTTTGAATAGGGTTGCTTTGAAAAAGAGGTCTAATTTGGCCTAACTGTTTTTGTGGAAACAACAGGATTTGGGAAGTCTAATCCAAAACAAGTGCCATCAAGGTCTAGGTATGTTCTGTAGGGTCATAAACCACATCTAAAACAATAATTATTTTGGTAATTCCTTTGGGGAAGTTGTGAGTAAAGTTAAAAAAGCCACCGCAGGAGGCCTAGTTAGGTTGGAAGCCTAGCCAAGGTGCAAAAAGTGAGTTTGTGTTTAAGTCAGAGGTTTGGGGCTTGAAACCATTCAAGAAAAGTTTTTTTGAGTCTTTTAAAATCTTCCGTAGGGTTTGGGTCCATAAGTGAAGGTTTGAAGTCATAAGTGTAACTTTGATGCTTATCTCATGTAGGGTGCCTGGAAGAGGTTTGAGAGTGCTTCATTGAAATCCCTATAATCTTTGTGTGTTTTTCCTAAAGTCCCATCCCCTCTGCATCATTTTTTAATGGACGAGCATTATCTATGATAATGGATTGAGGAATACCATACTAATAGATGATATAGTTTAAGATAAAGTTAGAGATCTGTGTATCTGTAATGTAGGTCATAGGAATAGCCTCAATCCACTTTGTAAAATACTCGATGGAAGTAATGATGAGCTTATGGCTGTTGGATGATGTGGGATGTATCTTTCTTATGAGGTCGAGTCCCCATTTGGAAAAGGGCCATAGTGACGTTACAGGACGAAGCTCGTATGCAAGTGCATGGATCAAGTCTCTTTGTACCTAACATTGATGACATTTCTTAACCAAGACATATGAGTCATTTTCCATGGTAGGCCATTAGTAACCTAGTATCATAATATTTTTAGCTAAGGTAGGACCACTAGAATTGGATCGACATATACCCTCATGTACCCCACACAAGGTTTCTTGTGCTTCATCAGTATCGAGACATCTTAGTAGGGTATTATCTAAGGCATGGCTATACAGGGTGTCTTCAATGATGGTGTACTTGGATGACTTGCGAAGGAATGTCCTATGTTGGTTATTAGAAAGATTAGGGGGTATGATTTCAGCATGAAGGTAGTCATAGATATCTTTATACCATGTAGAATAAGGACCAACAATATCACACACCATCTTTGAATCTGGAATGTCATAGGCAGGGACCAAAAGTTGTTCTACCAGAAACTTGAACATAGGCACATTGCTTGGTATGTCCAAGAGTGAAGCAATAGTAGCCATGGAATTTGCTGCCCTATTTAGAACATGAGGTATTTGATGAAAGTCAACCTTTTTTAAAGTACTCCTTGAAACTCTCTTCCATGCATTTGTAGGGAGTAAGTTTTTCATACTTAGACTCATAATCATCATTTACCTGTCAGATTACTAGTTGAGAATCACCATAAACTTGTAGGTTCTTCATTTTCCATTTGACTACCATGCATAATCTTGTCACAAGAGCCTCATATTTTTCTGTTGTTGGTACATGGAAAGTAAATCCTAAATGAATCAGGGATAGAATCACCCCATGGTGTGATAAACAGGATACCGGCCCCTGAGCTATGATTCATATAAGAACCGTCAAAGTATAGTTTCCTTGTTGTTCCTATGTCAACTCATCGAGAAAATCAACAACTAAAGGATGATTTACTTGTATTGGTGCATCATCGAACTGATCAGAAATGATTTGTCCCTTAATAGACTTTCTCTCTATGTACTGGATATCATACTCACTAAGTATCATAACCCATTTGGCTAGTCACCATGTTAATGTTGCTTTGCTTAGAAGATATTTAAAAGGATCTATCTTTGCATCCAACAGTGTTTGATGGTTCAACATATAGTGCCTTAGTTTTTGGGAAAAGAAAACTAGTTTTTGGGAAAAGAAAACTACCGCAAGACAAGCACATTCAATGGTACTGTAGTTAAGCTCATAACCTACCAAAGTCAGACTAATATAGTACACTACCCTTTCATGACCTTCATCATCATTTTGTGCAAGAAATGCTCTGAGGGATGAATGAGTTGCTAAAATATAGATAATTAGTGGTTGTCCTTCAGTAGGTGGCATTAAGACTGGTGGTGTGAGTAGATGCTCCTTAATTAGTTGAAAGGCTTCCTGACATTTACCTGTCCATAAACAAGGTATTCCTTTTCTAAGTAAATGTTGAAAGGGATGTGTCTCATTTGCTAATTGCATTATAAATATTTTGATGTATTATAGTCTCCCTTGTAATGTCCTTAGATGACTAAGATTAATTGGTGGAGGCATGTCCATGATGGCTTTGACCTTGGCTGGATCCACTTCGATGCCTTGTCTACAGATGATGTAACCCAAAATATTTCCTGATTTCACTGCAAACACACATTTCTTTGGATTTAGTATCACTTTATACTCTTCTATCCTTTGAAATATCTTATCTAAAACTAGTAAATGATCTGCCCTTTTCAATGATTTAGCAATAAGGTCATCGACATAATCCTCCATATGAGTGTGTACAAGGTCATGAAAAATAATGGTCATAGCTCACTGATAGGTTGCTCCAACATTTTTGAGTCCAAAGATCATGAAATTCTAGTAATTCATTCATAAAGGACATGTGAAAGTTGTTTTAGGTTGGTCTTCAGTTGCAATCTTGATCTGATTATATCTTGAAAATCAATCCATAAGGGATAACATCTCATACCCTACTGTTATGTCTATTATCATGTCAATGTTAGGCAAACATAAGTCATCCTTAGGACAGGCTTTATGTATATCTCTGAAATCTATGTAGATGTAGATTCCCCCTATTGCTTTGGTGACTGGTACAGGATTGGAAATCCAATCTACATAGTCAATTGATCTAATGAAGCCAACGTCTAATAGTTTCTTTAGCTCATCCTTGACTAGTAAAGCAATATGTGAGTGCATTTTCCTTAGTTTTTGTTTCACTAGCTTTACTCCTAGTTGTAAGGGAAAATGATGTAGTACAAGTTCAGGATCCAGCCCAGGCATGTATGCATATGACCAAGAAAAATTAATCTATCTTTGTGTAAAGAAGTTATAGAATTCTGGTTTCTCTTCTTTTGTCAATGATGCTACAAAATATACCACTCGGGGATTCTCTTTTGTACCTTTGTTAACTTCCACTAATTCTTCAACTACCATGGGTGACTTTTCCTATGTGTTAGCTCTCAAAAATGTAGGTAAGAATACCTCGAGAGGTTGTCAATCTCTTGGTACGTTTTAGGGTAATAGACAAAGCCAAATGGTTTACACTTTCTACTCTTCAGGTGCTGCTAGACCTAGGCGGGTGTACCTATATGAATTGGTTAGACTTGATTTATGATTATCTCTCTTGCAGTGATTTTCCCACAATGGCAGATGGGAGTGCACAAATAAAACTAAATTTGGTATAAATTGTATAGCAATTATCAAAGCTAAATCCTATTATGTTTAGTTAACAGATGTAAAGAAAATGAATAAATCTAAATGGTGAAAATGGAGAGGCCAATGCCTTATTAGGTATGCAGAGTCAAATGAAATAGAAATGGGCAACTTATTTTTGGAAAACACTCAAAATTTTTGGCATATGTTCTATTTATAACTTGTATAAGCATGCAAGACTATGATTACTAAGCTCTTCTTAATGATCTTGATGAATTTCCCTAATTACTGTGATCAATCAAAAGGATTTAATCTTTTCTTGAAAGAATCGATCAATCAACCACAAAAATACAACAAATGTGCACTAATAAACTAAAAAAACTTGTTATATCAATTTGAACAATGAGAAAAACATCAATCTTGGAGACAACTTATTAATAATTTCAATAAGCACAACAGACAATTGACACCAGAAATGAGCCACCACATCAACTGATTTTCACTAATATTCCATTTTGAAATCATGCATCATAGTCTCTAATCTAAAATTTTATTCTACTGTATCCATTTCTAATCTATCTACTGTATATCTGATATCTAATATCTAATCTCATTTACAATAAAAAATGTACATTTATACATTCACATTTGAAAAGACATATTGCTTTGTATATCCAAATTTTGGCCTATAGTTTGTAATCGGGCTCTGCCATTATTCACTAAGCACTTGCCAAGACATCCCATAGTCATACTGAAGGCCAATGTCTCACCAATTGTCATCCATTTTTTCATCGCTATGATGTCATGTCGTCTCATCGACAATTGGAGTCTCGCCAATAGTCACCCTTCGTCATATGTGTTTCGCTATAACAATCTATTGTCGGGGAGACATCCCAAAGACTATACATTGTCCTACCGAAAGTCGTTCTTCCATCTTGTGTGTCGCTGAGACAATTCATAGTCGGGGAGAGGTTTCATAGAATATCTTGTGTCTTATGAAAATACCCCATGATACATTCTTGTCACAGAGACATAATCATTTTCTCACTGATGAAACACTTCGGCGTGACAAACGGGTCGGTAAGACTATATAACTTCATTCCAAAGGCCATCGATATGACTCATTCACATTGTCGGCAAGACTAGAGCCATTCACCAAGACCTCATCCCGATAACCTTTTAATAGAATCCTTTTGTGCTTAGCGGCAAGACTGGACATGTTCGCTGAGACCTCACTCTGATGCACCTTAGTCTTACCGATATGTATATCTTCATCAACGTGACATATGGGTCATTATTACCTATTTCAATGAAAATTTCATTCGCTGGTACATTCTTTCTGTCGTTGGTCAGTAAGACATGATGAGTTTGCTATGACATTACATTGATACTACTTATCTTGGCCGATAAACCTCCTCATGCACTAGTCGGTGAGACATGACCTATTTGGTGAGGCCTCACCCCGGTGATATCACTCTTGCCGATATGAATTTTCTTCTATCGCTGAGACAATGTGTGTGTCCTGCCAATAGGTTGCAACAAATATATATTAGCAAAAATACATTATGGGCTAGGGAGACCCTGTCCTTCTCTTTCCGATATGGATTATGTAGTGAAATATGCATGACCCGATGGAAACTATGGGACCACATGGAAAAATATGGGAAAAAATATTATGAAAAGAGGAAATTGTGCTTATGGTGAGGACTAATTTGTTGACTCATATGTATAAATAACTATAAAATGTTCAAAATTTTATAGTTCTAATAGTGGCTCCGTCTGGGGATGAATGTTTGTAAGATCATTGCGAGGATCTAGATCTTTTGGGTGATTAGACCAGCTCAAGGTGATGGATCATATGAGCATGATGGAATGAATGGAAATGGAAATGAACGTGACCCTAAACTACTGTGCATGGAAAATAATTTTAAGAGGATTATCAAGAGTTGTCCATGCACTGGAAACCCTTAATCCTCTATGTTTCAACTTCATCTTTTTTGAGTTGTTACTGTTTAAAATTCAAACCATAAATGATGTTTCAAGGCCATCCAAAAGAAAGGCCCATAATTTCCTCTATTAAACACCTGGTTTTTCCTTTAGTTCATCAAATTATTCTTGAAAATATTTATGCAACCTTCCCTATCACTATTATTGAAAGTTTTTAGAGAATCATCATGCTTAGCTTGGCCCAAATTCCCTTTACCATTATGCAGTTCAAATTCTTCATCATCATAGGGTAAATCTCTGTTATCTTCAACATACAAAGTACATGCATATTCAATGAAAAATTTCTCATTATCTTTCTCACTATTATGAATTAGAAAACATTATCCCAGCTATACTAAAAATTCACCATCAGAGTGCTTCTTTTGAGAATCAAAAAATTCTGGCATATCAACATTGTTTGAGACAAACAAAACTGAAACCTTTTGCACCTCTTCCATATCACCATTTGGAAACGACATTTGATTATGACTGATATCTTCAATATCATGCATATATGAACCAATCAATGTTGGTCTTCTATCATCTTTGGTATGCAAATAAATATTTTCTCCATATGAGTTAGAAATTTCAAAATCATATACCTCATCTTGAATGGACACATATTTTTGATCAACTTCAAAGGTTTCACCATCATTTTGAGAAATGCGTTGGGAGTCATATTAATCATTACACAAAGAGCTTTCACTATCAAGATAAATGTAAGATGGACACAAAACTTCAGAATCATCCTTGTGTACACATCTTTGATATTCAAGAGTTAGAAAATCTGAAATTTTCTCATTACTGAGTGAATATGTCTCTTCTTCCATATCTTCTATTATTTCTCCCTCCTCTTGATCTCCACAAGAGCTGAAAATATCTCCTTGTTGTAAATCAAGATTCACATGATTGTCCTCAAGATCTTCCTCATTGTGACATGATACACAATCCCCTTCCATTTCATTTTTTGATTCATCATGACAATTTTCAAGATCATTGTAGTTATTATCTTCACATGTTGACGTACTCTCCTCTTCATCATCAAATGTGTCATGGTTCTCATCTATAGTAGGAAGTGTTACTTGTTCACTATCAAATGGATCCACATTCTCCATTGCTTCTTCTTGATTACCACAAGAACTACAAGAATCACCTGATTGTAAGTCAGAATCCATAGGTTCCTCTTCACAATCTGAATATTCACTGGGTCCCTCATAACATACATGGCTTTCCCTATTATAATTTTTTATGCAAGAAAAATCTCTTGTATCTTCATCTTCCTCATGTAGGCTTCAAATGAATCATATTGACTTGCACATGTCTCATCTTCTATTGGATGCATTGTTTGATCAATTTCTTTATACTCATCCGTGATATCACCATTCTCTTCATACCTTTTCTACTGCATGTTATCAATAAATTTATTCACTAGATTAAGGGTACACTACTTTTCTGGCCAATAAACTGATTTAGGCTCCCATGCTCTTACAAACTCTTCAACAAACATGGCCCTTGTAGGCCTACAATGAGAAGGTATTTGCATATAATTTTTTTGTCATTCTGTTGTATAGAGGAATTATATCTTCTCCTTTATATTTCCTTATGTCAAGAAATGCATCCAAGGGGGAAATTTTGCATCTTGATTTTGTGATGGAGTCCTAGCTTCGAGTATATAAATACTCATCTTCTTCTTCTTCTTCAAATTGTTGATCCTGGCATACATATTGCTGCAAGTTATGATTTTTTTGAATCTCTACAAACCTATGGGAAGCCCAGTTTGATGTAGAAAATTTTCCAAAGTGCTTGAGAAATTGATCCTAAAATCCTTGGAGAGAATGAATGAAAGCTATCGGTAGGTTATTAAACCAATCCCTAGCTTCATGAATGAGTGACATCATGAATAGCCTCATATGTAAATCCTCATAAGGTATATCCAAATCTTGGATGAAATAATTGAAACTCCTTAAATGATCTTCAACATAAATTGCACTACTCCCTG
Organism: Sequoia sempervirens; assembly: GCA_007258455.2. Taxonomy (NCBI): domain Eukaryota; kingdom Viridiplantae; phylum Streptophyta; class Pinopsida; order Cupressales; family Cupressaceae; genus Sequoia; species Sequoia sempervirens. Next base: position 556,485,634 of record VDFB02105785.1, read on the forward strand.
TAAACTTAGGAACCAGACTTCTCCAGCTACTATCCATAGGGTAAGGATATAATTGAAACCCTGTCAAGTCAAATTTTCTAATCGTTGTTTTGCATTGATGAGGGGGAGGATTAGGTGGGTATTGATATCGGTACAGTGGACTATTGTACTGTGTATGAGGGTGAAACACAATTGTTGACCCTAAGGTGGTTGCAGCAAATGAATGTTCTGTTGTACACGATATGCATTACCCGTATTGTGAAAATTCCCAATTGTATTATGAGGCGCTTGAGGAGTCCAATTACTTCCTACATTTGTGTTTTCATTCTTATTGCAAAATTCTAACAGTTGTTGGTTCGGTTACAACTTTTTCTTTTTCAATTCTTCAATTCCTCTTATCAACTGCTACTTTTCAAAATATTCCTTTATTCCATACACAAATTCCATTCTTCATCAAGTTTTCCAAAGTCGCCACTTACTTTTCTGAAAGTAGGAAAATGATTATTTTGAAATAACTATTTTTGATCTTGTCCCCAACGAAATCACCTTTTCCAAAACGTTTCAAATTATAAATCTTTTTTCAATGACTCTATATGATGGTCTTCAACTAGATTTTTTGATGTTTGTCCCTAGCAGAGTCACCAATTTGTTAGCTCTAAAAAATGTAGGTAAGAATACCTCAAGAGGTTGCCAATCTCTTGGTATGTTTTAGGGTAACAAACAAAGAAAAATGGTTTAAAATTTTTACTCTTCAGTTGCTACTAGACCTAGGTGGGTGTACCTATATGAATTGGGAAGAATTGATTTATGATTATCTCTCTTACAGTGATTTTCCCACAATGGAAGATGGGAGTGGACAAATAAAACAAAATTTTGTATAAATTGTATAGAAATTATCAAAGCTAAATCCTAATATGTTAATTTAATAGATGTAAAGAAAATGAATGAATCTAAATGGTGAAAATGTAGAGACCATTGACTTATTGGGTATGCGGAGTCAAATGACATAGAAATGGGAAAATTATTTTTGGAAAATACTCAAATTATTTGGCATATGTTCTATTTATAACTTGTATAAACATGCAAGACTATGATTACTAAGCTCTTCTTAATGATCCAGATGAATTTCCCTAATTACTATGAGCAATCAAAAGGATTTAATCTTTTCTTGAAAGAATCGAACAATTAACCACACAAATAAAACAAATGTGCACTGATAAACTAAAAATAAACTTGTTATATCAGTTTGAAGAACCAAAAAAACATCAATCTTGGAGACAACTTATTAATAATTTCAATAAGCACAATAGACAATTGACACAAAGAATGAGCCGCCACATCAACTGATTTTCACTGATATTCCATTTTGAAATCATGCATCATAGTCTCTAATTTGAAATTTTATTCTACTATATCCATTTCTAATCTATCTACTGTATATCTGATATCTAATATCTAATCTCATTTACAATAATAAATGAACATTTATACATTCGCGTTTGAAAAGACACATCGCTTTGCATATCCAAATTTTGTTCTATAGTTTGCAATCAGGATCTGCCATTATTCGCTAAGCACTCGCTAGGACATCCCGCAATCATACTGAAGGCCAATGTCTCACTGATTGTCATCCATCTATTCATCACTATGATCTCATGTCATCTCATCGACAATTGGAGTCTCACTGACATTCACCCTTCGTCATATGTGTTTCACTATAACATTCTGCTATCGGGGAGATGTCCCAAATACTATACTTTTTCCTTCCGAAAGTTGTTCTTCCATCTTGTGTGTCACTGAGACAATTCATAGTCGGGGAGAGGTTTCATAGAATATCTTGTGTCTTACCGAAATACCTCGTGATAACTTCTTGTCGTAGAGACAGTCATTTTCTTACTGATGAAACACTTCGGCATGACAAATGGGTTGGTAAGACTATATAACTTCATTCTGAAGGCCATTGATATGACTCATTTTTATTGTCAACAAGACTGGAGCCATTCGCCAAGACCTCACCCTGATAAACTTTTAATAGAATCCTTTTGTGCTTTGTCAACAAGACTGGACGTGTTCGATGAGACCTCACTCCAATGCACCTTAGTATTACCGATATGTATATCTTCATCAACATGACATATGGGTCGCTATAACCTATTCCGATGAAAAGTTCATTCACCGATACATTCTTTCTGTCGCGCGTCAGTAAGACATGATGAGTTTTGTATGACATTACATCGATACCACTTAGCTAGGCTGATAAACCTCGTCATACATTGGTCAGTGAGACATGACCCATTCGGTTAGACCTCACCCTGGTGATATAAATCTTGCCAATATGAATTTTCTTCTGTCATCGAGACAATGTGTGGGTCCTACTGATAGGCTGCAACAGATATATATTAGCAAAAATACATTATGGGTCGGGGAGGCCCTGTCCTTCTCTTGCTGAGATGGATTATGTAGTGAAATATGCATGACCTGATGGAAACTATGGGACCACGTGGCAAGGTATGGGAAAAAATATTATGAAAAGAGGAAATTGTGCTTATGGTGAGGACTACTTTGTTGACTCATATGTATAAATAACTTTAAAATTTTCAAAATTTTACAGTTCTAACACTATGCAACAAGGAAAATTTTCAAACGTCCATCCTTAGGTGCCTTAAAGAGGTTTTACTTTCGGATGTGTCATTTTTTTCTTTTTCATTGTCTAAAGGTGCCTTTCAGTTTTCACCTAGAGACTCATCATTTTATTTTTGTCATTATTTTTCTTATTTTTGTGACTGGAGGGTTGAACAGATTCCCCAAAATATGATTTTTTGTCCAAATCAATGGTAAATTCAGCCTTGCAATCGCCACTAGGTATACCTTCTCATAATCCCATGAACTTAGCAATTGCTTTGTCATTCTAAAAAATTCCTAAGATAGGTGTGTCTTGTTGGTCCCAATCAATGAGCTAGGGATAGACTAAGGGAATGTCATCATCAGAGTTTTCAAAGTTCAATGGGGTCAAGGTAAAAGATGAGTTCTTCATGTAGTCACAAAATTTTTGTACCAAGTCCTCTTTGTTCTTTTTCTTGGATCTAGGTGGATTCTTAGGTGGGCCTAATGCCAAGGTTTGGTTATTTTAAATGGATTGGTCAAGTTTGGAAGAGGTAGGATCAAGAGATTCCCAATAGTAATGTTTAAAAACCATTCCTCTTTTGTCATATTCTTTGGTGGAAAAGAATTCAATGAATTTGGTGAAGATTTTAACATCAAGTAAAGTTCACCAAATAGCTTATCAAGGTCCATGGCTAAGGTGGAGGATAAGGAATCTCACTCATATTCATTTGAATCAGGGAGTCACAATAGGGTTGATTAGAGGGTTTGTCAGATATCTTGATATCTTCTAAAGAACTTACTTCCTCAAGTAAAGGTGATGTGGTACTATGAACTCCAATTTGAATAAGTTGAAACCCAATCCCTAAGACTTTCGACCATTGAGAAACAATAATTGGTTTTGTCATCCCATCTTGATGTAATCCTAAGCCACTATGTCCATTAAATCCCTTGTTCTACATGATTGCAAAACCTTTTCCATATTGATCTATAGGAATGTGACTGAGGGAAGTTCTTTAGGGTCTTCTCTATACAACCAGGTGGTCACATATTCTACATGTATGGATTATTTGCTTAACACTCCCCATTTTGTAAAGGTTTTTGAGGGATGAATGTGTATGGTGACCACTAGTTGTCTCCTATCTACTATAGGTAAACCATATGATTTAGGAGGAATCAGATGGCTAACAAAATAAGATGTCTTCATGTGATATTCTCCACAACCCTTGTCTTATTTCTTGAACCTAGGAGTGGAAGGTAATGAAGGTGAAGTGGATGTTATAGTGAGAGTGGATGGATCAATGTAATGAGATGAATTGGATGATGAGGCTTCTTGGTCTATAGGTACTTGGTGCTAAGGTGTCTCTTGTAGACTAGTGCAATATTGGAATGGATCTGGGTCACCATCTATTGTTATTTCAATGCCATTGTAAGGGAATTTTAGACATTGATAATATGTGGAAGGGACTACCTTCATGGCATGAATCCATGGTCTACTTAATAAAAGATTGTATGGAAGGGTGAGATCGAAGACTTGGAATTTTGTCTCCATAACTATAGGACCAATTTTGATAGGAAGTGTTACCATCCCCTTTGATTTTCATTCCTCATCGTCATAATCCTTAATGATAATTATTTTTCTTGTGTCTACACATGCTTTTGAGAAACCTAATGCCTTAATCAATTTTAAACTGCAAAGATTTAACCTTGCTCCTCCATCTACCAAAACTCGTCTAACTTTGGTTTTGTCAACAAGGACTTCAAGATGTAACATGTTGTTATGATTTATCCTTTTAGTTGCATAGTCTTGTTCAAAGAATGTGGCATGTTAATTATTGGTCAAGTAACCCACCATTTCCTTGAAATGATTGACATCAATATCATTAGGAATAGTGGTGCTTTGTAAATCCTTATCTAAAATGGATCGATGTTGAGGGGAGATACGTAATAGATCCAAGATAGAGATTTGGGACAAGGTCTTCCCCCACTAATCAATTAAGCTATACTATGAATTGGAAGTTTGTGGTGTATGTTGTGATGGAGGGCCTTGAATGGTGATCTTGGTCTGGTGAGTGTTAACAACACACTCGGGAGTTTTATTTATGGTGATGGTATTGATATGCTCATCGACAACTTAGATATGGTTTATGATTGTGCCCTTGTAATCATGTTTGAAACTAGCATAATTGGTCGAAGTATTGGTCTTGTTACTCAAACTGGGGGCTTTTCCTTTCCCATTATCATGCAATGGATCTGAAAAGACCATGTGATCAGTGTTTGAAGATGTAGTTTTCTATCCACTGACTTCAATAATTCTATTGTTGACAAAGTCTTGTATGATTTTTTTTAGTTGACAACAATTTTGTAGGCTATATCCTTTGGTCTGATGGAAATCACAAAAGGCATTATAATCCCACCAAGATGGTTTGAATTTCCCTAGAACATATTGACTTTTCTCTTGAAGTTGTATAAGATTGTGTTGCAACAATTGTTTGAAGACTGACTCAATGGGTTCCCTGAGGGGAGTAAACTCACATTTTGGAAATTGTCTTTGTTGTTGTGACTGTCGGGTGTTTTGGGTAGTGTTGGGGGTTTGGTTAATGGTGTTGAGTGTGTTGGTAGAGGGATTACTTCCTCTAAGTGTATGATCGGTCCTGATTGTAAAGTTTTAGCATCAACTACCCCATCATTGGTAACATTTTTATTTTGATCTACCAAAAATTGTTTCTATCATTGGGGGTATTTTGCACAGTTATATTTTTGTTGGGTGTCTACTTCTTAAGTTGTCTTTTGTCAATGAGATATTTTTCTAGTATGACCCCCTTTTCCACTAGTTCTATAAAGGATGTGCAACAATATACCCTTAAGTTACTTCTCAATGTTGGGTTGAGGTTTTATTGGAACATAGTGACCTTCTATTTCTCATGTATCTCAATAGGACATCGATTGGCTATAGTTCTCCATCTCTAGAAGAAAGCAATAAAAGTTTACCCTTCATCTTGTGTAGTATGACAAAAGGTTGCTATGTTTTTTTCATGGTTGATGTTAAAGGAGATTTTTTCAATGAATTTCTCAGCCAGTTCGCCCCATGATTTTATACCATAGTCAAGACCTGAAAAACACTCTAGTGCAATTTCAACAAGACTTCTCAGAAAGAGTCTCATCAGATAGGTGGGGTCATAGGCGGCATCTATGCAAATCGTGGAAAATTCCCTTATGTGTTCGATTGGGTTTCACATTCCATTGTATTTAGGCAAGTTTGGTAAGACATACCCATGAGGGAAAGGTGTCATATACAATGATTTATTGAAGCAAAATTGGATGAAATCCTCTATTGAAAAGATTTTCTTGTTAGACACTACTATGTTGTCAATCTATGTTTGAAGTACGCGCATTTGTGTATGTAGGACATCAACTTGAGTTAATGATGTGTTAGCTGGATTATTTTGATCTATGTACATGTTTTGGAATCCAACGTTGTGTGATGGGTTTTGATTAAATATGGGTATGTAAAGTGGGTTTGGATTTTGAATGTTAGTGAATGGGTCTTGATTTAGAATTTGTGAGAATGGATTTTGATTCAGAATTTGTGTAAATGGACTTTGATTCGGAGTCTGTGAAAATGGATTTTGATTTGGAGTTTGTGAAAATGGATTTTGACTCAAAATGTGTGAAGTGTTGAGTTTGTTTCCATATTGGAAAGGGGGTATACCTCCTATTTGTGAAACCCAAATCTGTGGTATAGTACTAGGCACATGAGCACTAGGTATAGTTGTTGCCTATGGAATAGTCCTAGTGACATTGACACTTGGTATAGGAGTTGATGCTCTAAATTTTTTGTTCCCAACAAAAGAACCAAAGGGATTGGATGATGAAGCCCCTATGGTAAATTTTAGCCCCTCTATCAAAGTAGGCATACCAAATGCAGTTGTGTGTATTGTTGAATCACTTTGTTTGGGTCCTCTAGATGGTATAGCAGTAGTCACTTGAGGTACAATAGTACTAGTGGTAGTGGTGTTTTTTCCCTAAGTAGATGTAGTTTGTAGGGTATGGATATCAAAACAAGGAGGTAGTTCAACACCTTCTACTAGAAATTTTGCTAAATGTCATTGAGGATCATTTTCTAGATAGTCGTCTACAAAGGAAGTGAAGTCTGGTTCTTGTGTGGAAACATCTAGTTCTTCCACTATCACATGTCCTTGTGCATCCCTAGTAACAAATTTGTCTAACAAAGTCTTGTGAGGTCTAGATGAAGTTGCCCCCATAAAGGGGTTTGAGAACGGATTGATGAAATCATTTGGATCAACCATCTTTTCTCTTTCTTTCATTTTCGATCTTGTTTCAACCATGTAATGTAAGCTCAAAGTGAAAGTGATGCAAAATATAAGTCTATGGATGATTATATATCTAATCTATATTTTTTATATTTTTTGAATATAAAGGATGAATGTATGTAGCTATTTTTTTGGTATTTTCTCTACAAATAAGGTATGTCTAAAATGATGGTATTCTAGGATGACAGTGTCTAAATATGTAAAGGTCTAAGTGATCAATTTTGAATATTCTAAAAGAGGTTATCTATCAGCTATAGTGTAACCCAGGTTTCAATTTAGTTTTGACAAGGAACCCTCATAAGACTAGGACTAAAAGAAAAGGTGAACTCCAAAACTTGACTAATGAGCTGGAAGGATTCATGCATAGGAAAAAAGATATGATTGTTGAATCTAAATCTTAGTTGTGTTTACAGTTTATCCTTGATGAAAAAATCTCTTTCAATTTTTTCTCATTGATAATCTATTTCAGAATGGTTCTCCTTGCATATCACAGGCTTTGGTTGTTTCTCTTTTGGGCTTACTCATATCAGTGTGAGAATGGCAAGGTCTCCCTGATCCACTTTGAAATGTTTGAGTTCCCTATTGGAAAGACATTTCAGATGTCTGGGCAATTGAATTTAATATACAGGCTACTTTCGGCATGACATTCACATGGTCTTGGTGACCGGCACAAGAAAGATCAATTCGGCAAGTGTTCCACTATCGGTCTGAGGTCACAGTGAAATAGTTATGTCTCACTGACCATATGCATATGGACGTCTATCGACAAGACATTCACGTGGTTTCAGAAACTGAGGATGAACTTATCAGCAGGAGTTTTGTTATTGGGGTAGTGTCTCATCGAACTTGAAATGTCTCCCTGAGTAGTGCATATGAAGGTTCATCGGCAGAGCTAGGCGGTATTGGAATAATTCTCGGCGAAGTGTTTTTGTCTTGCCGACATCATCTGGGGTTTTGCTTCGGCCAAACATATTGATTTCAGTATATAGTCTCACCGAAGATTGCTTGTCTCACCGATCGATGCACTGAATGTCTTATCGGCATAAGGTTACTTCTTCGGTGAAATGTTATAATGACTCCATAGTGTCTCATCGACTTGTGCAAAGGGTTACTTCAGCCAGACTATGCGATATCAGAGTGTTGTCATAGCGAGCCTGTAAGGTCTTGCTGACTAAGTCTTATGAGGGGCTTTCGGCGAGAAATTGGTTTTTTCATAGCGATAAACAAAGGAATGACAAATGGTGATAAAGTTGCGTTTGGTAGGACTTTCTGGAAGTCTCAGAAAACTGGTGTGATTTCAAGGTGTTTCGGTATGAATGAAATGATCTACAAGATGTCTCCCCGATAGACTGAAGTTACAGCGACAAATGTAGGATGGCTGGACTCGTCGGCAAGAAAAACGATATGGTCACAGCGATAGTGAATGAATCAAAGATAAATATCGGTGAGAAGTTTCCTTATGTCTCAGCGAACAAGCCCATCAGTGAAACTCAATGTTGTCTATATAACATCTCCCTAACAACATTAAGTTACAATGACATCACACAAGGGGTTTCTATCAAAGGCTCATCGGTGTGAGATTGATACTGTCTTGGCGATCTAGGGTGAGCTCAGGATGTTTCAGAAAAACAATGGACAATCTATATAGCATCTCCATGACTTCGTATTGTCTCAACAACACAGGGTGAAAGGGTGACTCTCGGAAAAACATCATATGGTCTGCGAGAGGTCTTCCCAACATCGCTGGGTCACGGTGAAAGCAAATAAAGAAAAGGCAATAGTGATAGTTAATGAAATAGAAGGGTATAAAGACTCTTGTGTCTCAGCGAGTGGTTAACAAAATCTCAAACTCTGTGGCCATTTATGGAAACTTCAAAATATAGTTGCTGGATGACATCATTGATTGCATCGAATCTCAGAACCATTACATGGCAGAATATACATTGAGTTTCTTTTTGATCTGTTGCATTTTTTGGATGATTTACAGCTCTTTGGATAAGTGTTACTATTTTTTTTAATCATCATCAACAGTCTGTTAGTATTCAGCTTTATATTAAAAAATTAGCAAGAGAATCTAAAGATCTGGTGAAAAATGTTTTGAAGATTTCTTCACAACCGACATACTTGAAATGTAAATAAATACCAATGTTGAAAACTGTAAGGGTTGTTGATTGTAATTCTGAGAGTATCATTCCTTGTTTGTATGGAAATATATGAATGAACTCTATAGAAATATATGTGCTTAACTAAAAATAGAGAAATCCTCTGAGTCACTATTATTGTTCAAAACATAATTTGAGGGGTTGGTACTCCTTGAGATGGGTCTCTCAAAATGAGGGGCTAGTGCTCCTTGAGTGGGTGCTCAAAAATCATCCTATAAGGCATTGTGAACTTTTGTTTAAAAGATTAAGCTTGGAAGGCATTTAGGGAGTGGTTTTTATACCCTAGGAGGGTTTTCCACTCAGTAAAATCTGGAGTCTTCTTGTTCTTCTGAATTCGCTTTGCTTTACTGTGTTGTTGATTATTTCAGTTCACTGTTTGGTTATGATCTTTCTCAATTATGTTTATGAATGATTACATTCAACTCATGAATGCATTAATCAGAGTATATTGAGATTAAATCTAAGCTATGATTTTTGAATTTGATGAAAATTAGTCAAATCTGAGAAGACACTGATTCACCCCCCCTCTCAGTGTTATTTTAACTCCAACAATGACGACTAGGTTCAATAACAATGTTTGTTGAATCAAGGGTTTTTCCAAAGTGTGAAAGGTTCCTATCCTAAAATCTGTAAAAGATGATCTCTTTAAAGGAAATAAAGACTCCTAATATTAAAATAAGATCTATAACTAGGGTACCTATTGTTAAGACTGAATGATTACTAAAGGATGTAAATGTGCAAATTTTGAGAAATTTTTTGAGTTTCTAAGAATCGATGAAAAAGAATAATTCAAATACTAGTTTGACTATTTTTTCTCGGTCTGTGACAGTAAATTCTAGTTTTTTGATACTTAGGTAGATGTGTTAGAAAATTTCATAGTTGTATTTTTTTTCTTAGATGCAGTTTTCTAGTAATTTTAGACTCAAGTATGAGAAAAATGACACATTTTTTTTAGCATATGTGACTCAATGTATCAATTGTGACTCTAGACTAATCAGATGCAGTTTTCCAAAATATATGCACTGGTAAAAGTTCTGTGATAGGGGCATATGCATTGTTCCAAACTACATATGTGGCTTACCTATTCGGATGAGTCACAAAATGTAACAAGTGTTGGTTTTCAAATAGATGTGGTTTTCTAATAAGCAGATGCAAGCTATTCTAGTAGATGTGACTCAAACTTAAATGGATGTAACTCAACTTAGATTTTAGGACATACAAATAACACTAAGTTTCTGACAGATGTGACTGAATTTGTAATAGATGTGACACTATGTGTTAGTTGTGTGTTTCTGGTGATCAATTGTGGCTTTCCAATGACTGGCGATGTAAATTGACTTTGTTTCATAATCAATTTTTGGAAAATAAAGACAATCAAAAGATAATGTATTTTTAGTTTGATGATCATGAAGATGTGTATTTCTAGAAAAAAGTACAATCATAAGGCTATGAAGGACAATATTTACTAAGTTCTCACTTTGGTTTTACCCTAGCTATGCTTATTCAAGGCAGATGACTAGTATCTTGACCCCACTAGCTCCCCTCCACAGCTCAAAACTTCATTTGGGGTAGCCAAGGTACAATACCCATGAATCTCCCATGGCATACTTCTCATCTCTATAATGAACTGTAAAAATGTGAGACGACTTCACAGGTCTAACTTGTTGTACTAGTAAATAGAGGGTTTCTGGCCACTAAAAACAAGGGTGTTTAATTCAGGCATTCCATTCATGGGGTATCAACCATGCAGTGAGAGACCATTGTTTCCCTTCTCGTCAGAACAATACTCATGATTCTTGAGCTTTCCTCAAGAACCCACTTTTATATACTGACTGGAAGTCGCTCAGGTTCAATGTGTGATTGGTTTGAGATGTCTTGGGGTGAGTACTTTTCCCATCAATACAGACCTAATTTCTAGAGTCAATAACTGGTTCTCTTACACCCAAGATTGCATGAATGTGCAAAGGGAGATGATACTTCGATATACCGAATAGTGAGGGTAATAATAGAGCATGTTTTTGCACCAAACACAGTAGAAAGTAGTAAATTTTAAACCCAAATGAAAATTTTCTAATCTACTAGACAATCTATTTCAAAAATAAAATTTTCAACACATGTCCTACAGGAAAATTCATTAGTAGTTTTCAGATTAATCTTCAATGGTTTTCCTACAGAAAGGGTTTCAAAAAAAATTCTTCTATGATACATCTTGCAAACACTATGTTAACTCCTCAAAAAAACACACTGCAAACCAAATAACTAGCTATAATAAAAACACAATGAAAGACTAAAAATTAGAAACTGATCCTGGAAATTTCACTAGTCAGATGCATTGTTTGGAGCGGCAGATGCGTCATGTATTTTCACCAGTCAGATGTGGTTTGATAAGTCATGGATGCATCAAAAATTTTCAGATTTGTTGTTTTCTTCGTCAGATGTGGTTCATGATATCAATTGCGTCGTTTAGTCTATCAACTGCATCATTCCATACAATACCTACAAAAATCAAATAGAACATCTACGGATTTGCAAAGAGTGTGTTTCACATTGGGTTCACCAAAGTAACATCTTGAAAATAGGAAAGATTAAAAGATGTGTTGTTGTAGACATCAAAAAATTGTCATCTTATGATACCTTGTCACAACATTGCATCATTTAGACACCTTGTAGCATGTTTTTCCCTAGGTACCCATGTCATCATATATTTAATTAAATAAATTTTATTTATTTAATTAAATTCATAAATCATTTTCATCCATTCCTCTAATGCTAATTAAATAATTTAAATTATTTAATTAATTAATGCATTTCCATCCATTCATCTAATGTTAATTAAATAATTTATATTATTTAATTAATTAAATCATTTTCATCCATTCCTCTAATGTTAATTAAATAATTTATATTATTTAATTAATGAAATCATAAATTCAACGTTAATTAAATAAATCCAAAATTTGTTTAATTAATAAAATCTTAAAAGGATCTTCTTGCTTTCTTTCAAAAATCTAAACTCATGTGCATCTAATTAATTTATTTAATTAGATAATTCATCAATTATCCTTCTCATCTTTTTTAGGATTTATTTCCTTTAAAAGATAATCAAAATCTTTCTATTTTTTTCACATCTTATCTTATCTTGTTTTAATTCCTTTAAAAAAATTAATCAAAATCTTTCTATCTTTCAAAAATCTTATCTCATCTCATTGTTTTTCCTCTTTTGACAAAAATCAAATCATTATCAATCTTATCAAATCTTATCTCTTTCCACATCAAAAATCAATAAATAAAACCTTTCATAGGCCATTTAGATCGAATCTTCAGACATCCTTATGCTGTCAAAATCATTCTTCCATCGAATCTTCTTCTAGCATCTTCACTCTGTCAAAATTAGTCTTCAATCACCATATATCAACTTCATCAGGTTGTTATGCTGCAGAATTGAGCAACCAACATTCCTCCAACAATCAACCTTCAAAATCTTGCATCCTTGTGCAGGTGGAGAAGAGCCATGGAGATCAATCAACACTAGTTTGAAAATCGGTTTGCACGTTCTTTATTTATTATTTTTATTTTCATTCTAGTTTGTACTTCATGGTGCTTGATAGGATTTAATTTTTTTATTGTCTTCAATGCATTTAAACCTTTGATTTATTTCCCTATCTACATTTTGGCACCCACCGTGGGGCCTTGCCCTGTTTTTAACATTTATTTGCAGGTTTTATGACAGGATTCTACATTCTGGAATTCAGATTTTCAGCAAAAAAAAATTTTTTAGCGCATCTAAGGGTTTTTGTAGTGCATACAGGGTTTAACAGTGCTTTTGCAGGTCTTTCGGGGCATTTAGGAGCCGTTTCAGCGCATTTAGGAGCTGTTTCGACGCATCTAGGGACAATTTTGACACATTTAGGAGCTATTTCGGCGCATCTGAGACTTCTTTTAGTGCATCTGGAAATTGTTTTAGTGCATATGAGGTCTATTTTAGCGCATATATCTCTGTTTCAACATTTTTTCAGTCAATCTTAAAATGGTCATATCTTGGTCATTTTTTGGTCTTTTTCAGCACTTTTTTTTTAGTTGGGGTAGAATTTCATAAGCTATCCAATGGTGCTATTTTTTATCAACTTTTACAGAGTTAAAGTTCTCAAATTTTCATATATTCTTCAGCAAATATGACTTTTGTTCTAATAGATTTTTAATTTGTTTCTTTTGTCCTTGTGACTTGTTGGTGAATCATACAGAGCTGGAAAAGCATTGTAATCAGTCACAACATCAATTTGGAAAGTGAAAATAACCAGGTGCACTCATTTCATCCTTCATCTCTTAATCTTGTTTTTCACATCTTTCAATTTGGGACATAAAATCAAATCTTGTTTGATCACATCATTGCAATTAGTTTAAAAAAAAATCTTGTCTTCAATCACACTTCAAAAATTGGGTCTAAAATTAATCATTGTCTTCCATCACATCTTGATTTGGGGATAAAAAGAACCAGTGTTTGAATTTTTTTTATAAACATTACAATTTTTTTAAGGGAAATTAATCATTGTGAGTGTGAATCAAGTGTGTGTGTGATCACAAATACCTCACTTGGTTTGCTTTTTTCAAACCCTTTCTAGGAGGCCTGCTAGGGGATTTCATCACCCCTGGGGACGACCTCAATCGAAGTGTGAATCGAAAGACACGCTTGTTTGGAAGTTAAAATTTTTGTCACTCTTGGCTAAGCCCCAAAGAACTTTATACCTTTGGGAAGTGAAGGTGAAGGTGGGTTACCCCTTTCTCCCGGCTGTGTGGCAGGATCTTTCTTTCAAATCATCCTTAGTCAACCTTGTGTAGACTAGCTTGAGACCTAATTAGCCATACCCCACTTGACTAGTCATAGGGCTTGTTGATGTGTCTTCCATGTGTGCTTGTTTAATAATCATTATTACATTATTCAAATTTCAAAATTCAAACTTGCTTATGTGTCTTGCGTGAGTGATTTATGGTTGTACATGTGTGATTCATTTAAACATTGTCCAATCAAGCTAAAAACCAAACACATAAAGTCACTCTACACATTCTTCCAACACATTCATATCCAATCACCATCAACCCTAATCAATCCAAGTCTTCCAATCTAATCATTCCACATCATCACTATCACCAACCTAGTCTTAGTCACCAATTATCAAAATGGTCATAATCATAAACAAGCCCAAATCCATAATCCAAGGGGGCACAACTAAGCATTCCTTTGATGGAAATATGAATGTAACCTCTTCTCCAAAAACAACATCATCTAAATTCAATATTTTTGAATTTTTTGAGAAGCCCAAATCTAAGCCATCAAATAAAATTGACCAATCTAATTCATCCACTTCTTTGCATGTCAATGCCACATCAACACATCCATCAATATCACTAGAAGAACATAGGAGCCCAAGTCCACCTTGGCAAAAAAATCAAGAGCCTTTAAGTCTTAATGCCACCTTTGACAAGGGAAATACCAATCTAGCACATGCACCCTATAACTTTATCATACCTTCATCCAATCAAAACCAAAACCCTAAGCCAACACCTCCCACCCATACACCTACAAAGGATGTGACCCAAGGGCTACTAGCAAGGAATCAAACATTTCCATGTCATCCAACTCATATTCTTGAACATACAAAAGAGTCATCAAACATCATGCCAAGTCCTTCAAGCCAACCATGTCGTCCATGACCACTTGATCCAATTCAAGAGTCATCCCCTTCCACCTCCATTCAAATAAGTCATGAGGTATGTCAAGAGAAAAATCCTAAACATGAAGAAACATTACCCCATTATCCACACAAAGATCAACACCCTCCCAATGATTCCATTCATAACATACCTAATACTATTCATGATCAATCTTTCATCTTTGATCAAGACCCCTTTTATGATCAAGAAGACCATGATGATCCCCTTAGCCAACTTTATGCATTTCATGGTCAAGAGCTTGCCACCTCACCCATCCATGATACACAATCATCCACTTCCCATGATGAGACATATGCCTCCTGAGCACACATAGAAGCTCAAATAAATACCTTGAATCTAAGTTAACACAATGCTAATCAAGATCCTAATGATCCTCCATCACCCACTATGGACCCCATTGCAAGTCCTCCATCCTATCCTATTGGTCACTCCACCCTCATTCATGAATGTTCCTCCTTGAATCAACAAAAACCATTATCTTCCCTTGCGTCATTTTGTCCATCCAATAAGGAACTCGTGTCTAGTGTTCCACCTACACCTAGTCCCATTGTCCATTGCACACTCCAAAACATGAACCACCAAGGTAAAGGTCTAGACCTTCATGAACAAGATATTTTGGAGCCCGTCCATGTCAAAGTCCCTCCACGCTCTTATGGCCTTGGACCTACACCCCAAGGACAAGAACATAAAGATGTTGGTATTTCCTCCATGCATCCTAAGTCTACTTTCCATCATAAAGCCTATTGTATCCCTAAAACATATGTTGCCATTCCCCCTCCATCATCCTACAAATGTCAAAAGCATGTGACTGTACACCTTCCACGATGAACACTGCCACCATTACTTCCAACTCCTAATATCCCTCGATCCACTCTACCACCATTGCTTCCAACTCCTAATATCCCTCCATCTAATCTACCTCCACTTCTCCCAACACCTAATATCCCCATTATCCAATCCCCTTATCCCTCCATCCATAAATACCCTAACATTCCTAATCATGACCAACAAATGCACACATTGTATAAGCATGAAGCTTCCACTCATTCCACCAAACCCAAGGGATTCAAAAGCAATAATTCCAATGCCTCTACCTATAAAGTAAAAAATCCTAAGGGTTCTCGTGCCTTAGGACATCAATAAAAAATATCAAAGCCAAGTACATTTAAAAGGCTATATAAGCCCATACCTCAAAAAGTAAAAGCCAAAACTAAACTGGTTTGGGTACCTAAGAAAATAGAAAGCAAGTCAAATGAGGCATCTACATCACAAAAATCCCAGCCATCCACTTCCACCCCACATTCTCATTCCATTCAATAGTCTCAAATTCCTAAGTCCCACAAGCCAAACAAAAATCATAAAAATACTAAGTCTATGTGGGTACCTAAAACACATCATCCACCACCTCCTAAGAAAACATCTCAATTGCTTCCCACACCCCATCCACATCAAAAGCTTCATCATTTATCACAATGTGTGCAACCATTGGTCATGGTTCCCTTCCATTTCACAACACTTCCACATACCTCCATCTCCCCACCCTTCACCCATTATCCTACATATCTCCCCCACCATCTTCCTATGGTCCATGCTTTTGGCTAAGCCTCCTCATTCATCTTTTCCATAAGTCCCATATAATCCCTATCATCTTCCGTACATAATCTGCATCATAATCTATTATTTTCCTCCATAATCCACATCATAATCAATTATCTACCTAATCCATCTCCCTTTCATGTCATCCCTTACCAACATCTATGAGCATAATGACATTTGACATGGCCCATGCAATGAAATCCATATCTAGTGGGACTATCACCTTTCATAGAACTAGACACTTGAGTCACTCCTATCCATATTCGCCTTCTCTTATCCAAAAATTCAAAATAGACAAAAAAGAAAAAAAGAAAAAAAAGAAGAGAAATCCCTTCGTCCAACGGTGAAAACCTGGTAAACAGGCGCCCTGGATAAGTACCATGATGAAAACCTAGCAAATAGGCATCATGTGTAGGTTGATCTTCTATGTCACTTACAGTTGGGGGCACAATGTCTTATCTATCCAACCTATCATTTTCATGTCTTGTCATTTCCATCCTACCTACGATCTTTAGCCATCATACATACCTATTATATTGAGTCCATTCATCCACCCTTCTTCTTTTGATCTTGATGAAGATATAGGGGCAAAATGTTGAAACATGCTTTGGATATCTTTTGATATACCTCATCCTTCCAAACAAGCCTATCATTATCCTATTGTCATAAGCTTTGTCATGAAAAATACTAAGTCTTGTACCTAGAATGGGGCATGTTATTCCTATGCAACATAGTCTTTGGAAATCACATCCTTGCTCTCTTATGATGCATACATCCATTTAATTCACTATGACTTATCCTTTCCATCTATCCATATATCATGAGCCTTTTATCCCTTATCCCATCACCCACCCTTTCATCCATCAATCCCCTTTATCTCCTTGCACCTAGCCTTGGTTTTCCCCTTGTCATTGGTATCTAGCACAAAGGCTACTCAAATTTTCATCCTTTGACACCTCAAAATATTCTCAAAAATCCAAAAAAATCAACACATTTCAAAAGTCCAAAAAAATCAAAACATTTCAAAATTCCAAAAACATCAAAACATTTCAAAAGTCCAAAAAACTCAAAACATTTCAAAAATCCAAAAAAACATTTCAACAATGCAAAAAAATTCAAAACATTTCAAAAACCAAAAAAATAAAATCAAAATCAAAATATCCCTAAAAATCCAAAAAAATCAAAACATTTCCAAGCAATAAAATCAAACCACATCACTTCTTCTCATCAATCTAATCATTATAATCAAAATAATTCCAATCCAATCAATTCTACTATCCAATCATTCGACCATTCAACCAAATCAATCATCTTCATCAAAACCATTGCATCCAATCAAATCAATCCAAGCCATAATCCAAATGCAAGTCAATCCTTAATCCATACCAATCAAGTTGATCAATCTTGTCAAATTATCCAATCACATCCTTTGGTCTTGATCCTAATCTTGTCGTAAACCAAATCGAATTCAATCAATCAATTATCATCATCCTTGTGTTGATCTAGGGACATGTCGCTTCCCAACAATGACAACACTATCATCATCATCAATCAATCAATCAATCAATGGTTTACAGCTTGACAGGGGCAATTCCCTGTTTGTTTTTGTATCATTTGTGCATGTTTGCTTGCTTGCTTGTGTGTGTTATCATTTTATCTTGCATTTGTATCAAATCCATATCATTCCAGCTAATATTCATATCTTTTGTGTGTTGGAATATCTTTTTGCATTATCCTTTGCATCTAAGGTCACATAATACCTTTTGTGCATTAGGACTTTAATGCTCTAAGCCTCTTTCCTCATACGTCTAGACAAGGTTGTATTACGCTGGGGCATGAGACACATCGTCACCTTGGTCCTTATACCTTGGTGCATAATGTCTAGTGCTAAATCAAACATCATGGTTGCTCACTTTCATTGCAGCATAACGCATCATTCATCTCCTTCATCCACTTTCTATCTTGCATCATCCTGTTTATCATTTCATTTCATTTCAAGAGTCTACCCATGTTTGTCCAACCCGCCTATCCTCTCGAGGGGGCATCATCATTCCATTATCCTATATTTCCTTCACCATCCATTTTCTTTTACTTGTATCTTAACTTCTTTGAAATGATGTTACTCGACACAAATCTAATCATCTCGAACATAATCTCAAAGAGGGGCAAAATGTAGACATAAAAAAATTGTCATCTTACGATACCTTGTCACAACATTGCATCATTTAGACACCTTGTATCATGTTTTTCCCTAGGTACCCATGTCATCATATATTTAATTAAATAAATTTTATTTATTTAATTAAATTCATAAATCATTTTCATCCATTCCTCTAATACTAATTAAATAATTTATATTATTTAATTAATTAATGCATTTCCATCCATTCATCTACTGTTAATTAAATAATTTATATTATTTAATTAATTAAATCATTTTCATCCATTCCTCTAATGTTAATTAAATAATTTATATTATTTAATTAATGAAATCATAAATTCAACGTTAATTAAATAAATCCAAAATTTGTTTAATTATTAAAATCTTAAAAGGATCTTCTCGCTTTCTTTCCTAAATCTGAACTCATGTGCATCTAATTAATTTATTTAATTAGATAATTCATCAATTATCCTTCTCATCTTTTTCAGGATTTATTTCCTTTAAAAGATAATCAAAATCTTTCTATTTTCTTCACATCTTATCTTATCTTGTTTTAATTCCTTTAAAACAATAAATCAAAATCTTTCTATCTTTCAAAAATCTTATCTCATCTCATTGTTTTTCCTCTTTTGAAAAGAATCAAATCATTATCAATCTTATCAAATCTTATCTCTGTCCACATCAAAAATCTATAAATCAAACCTTTCATAGGCCATTTAGATCGAATCCTCAGACATCCTTATGCTGTCAAAATCATTCTTCCATCGAATCTTCTTCTAGCATCTTCACTCTGTCAAAATTAGTCTTCAATCACCATCTCTCATCTTCATCAGGTTGTTATGCTGCAAAATTGAGCAACCAACATTCCTCCAACAATCAACCTTCAAAATCTTGCATCCTTGTGCAGGTGGAGAAGAGCCATGGAGATCAATCAACACTAGTTTGAAAATCGGTTTGCACGTTCTTTATTTATTATTTTTATTTTCATTCTAGTTTGTACTTCATGGTGCTTGATAGGATTTAATTTGTTTATTGTCTTGAATGCATTTAAACCTTTGATTTATTTCCCTATCTACAGTTGCCACAATAGTGGTTTACAATTTCTGGGAGGAACTGATTTTCGCTAAAATCACATATTTTTAGAAAATATAATGATTTAAGCCTTGAAAAGTTCCATTTAGAGAATTCCAATTGAAGAGGGTTTGATCAAGCTACCTTAAATCAAACCCCATTGGATAGAACCCTGCTATTTTTAAACCATACCTATAATAGAGTCTCCTTTGCACCTATCAAAATGCTGATAAAAAACCACTTTTGATTTACCTTATGGGGGATCAAATGAATTCATTTAAAATTTATTTTTTGCAAGTATGTAGTCCTTATTATAAGCTTCCCAAAAAGTATAATTTTAAATAAATTTAATTTGATTACTATATGTATTTTTTTTTTCTCGTGAATGTAGGTTTTTCATCGAAAATCAAGCTCTATGTTTTGCACATGTGGAAAAATAGCAGATAATTAAAAAAAGAAAATTAAAAATATTAGTCCACCAGATATTGAAGTCCTTGATCTAACAAAGAAAAAAAAATGGAATTTTGATACATACAAAAAAAGTTACGCATTATACGGTCGTGCTATATTTTAATTATAATCAGTTTGAATTCGAAACTTGATTAAAGAAAAAATATTCAATAAAAAACTATCTAACCAAGTGGAAGCACTAGATATCAGAGTTTCAAATCTAAATTCGAAAGAATTATAATTTTATCCTTCATGGAAAAAAAGGTTGTGTTATACGGTGAACATCACTTTTAAAAAAGGTTGTTTTCTGAAAAAAAGGAGTTTTCAAGGG
Organism: Sequoia sempervirens; assembly: GCA_007258455.2. Classification (NCBI taxonomy): domain Eukaryota; kingdom Viridiplantae; phylum Streptophyta; class Pinopsida; order Cupressales; family Cupressaceae; genus Sequoia; species Sequoia sempervirens. The sequence continues at coordinate 556,506,049 of VDFB02105785.1, forward strand.
AGATGGAAAAAGAAGTGCAATCTAATTCCAAAAATTTTGAAAAAAATATATTTAGAATCTATAGAAGAAATTTCATGAAACTCTAGTTTGCATCATCTTCAAATTCCTCATGGTTTAGCTGCTATAGCTGCCCAAAAGTGAAGATTTAGTTAAAAAAAAAAAAATTCAGTGTCCAGTTTGGCCAAAAATTGTAAACCACTATTATGGGATCAAAAATTGCAATCAAGCTCTAATGCAATCTCAGCTAAACAATAGAGAAAAAAGGAAAGATAAAACATAAATAAACTGAACAATCTCACCCAATATCTATGGAGTGTGATTCGAAACGTTGATTCAAAAAGGCTTACACACAATCGAATCCAGAAACAACTATTGATATTCTTATGGATTGTGGAAATATAGTAACATTCATTGTAGTATAATTTCCCTCATATTTCTCTGTGCAAGTATAGCCTATGATAACAATTTAGCAAAACATCAAATATTCAGATAATAGATATGCTTCCAAAAGTCATAAGATTTTGGGAGGGGTAAAATGAGGAAGGACAGATTAATTTATAGAAAATTAATTATTTGAATGACAAGCTAGGATCGAAAGAAAAAAAAAATGATTGAGATCAAAGGATTAGTCAAGCATTAAAATAACTTTTAGTACTTACATGAGTGATAAAAACTAAGAATAGAGATAAAGATTAAATAATGATTTGATCTTCAAGTTTGGTATTCAAAAATTATAGAAGAATAATTTTTGCATGACAAAGATAAAGATAGATTGAAAGAAATGTTTTGTTCGAACACACACAAAATATTTAATTAAATAAATAAATATATTTAATTAATAAGCATGTACATGCATACAAGTTAGAACTAGATAACTTACTGGTTATGACAAAGAGTTTATTTGTGAAAGACAATCAGTCATTAAATCAAAAGATAACTGACTGAATTAAATAGATCTTAATTGAAGTATAAATGAATACTTAGATAACTTAAACATTTATCTAAATATAGAGGAATGTGTTAAAAATAAACATTTATGAATTAGATGATTATTTAATTTAAGATTTGACATTTTAAGGATTAATTAAATAAATAGGATTTATTTACTTAAGTGAAGAAAAGGTTAAATGAATAATCAAATAATTGAAGTTTTTATTTAATTTAAGAGGAAGAATAAAGTTAATTAATGACATAATTAAATAAAAAGTGTTTATTTAATTAATCAAACTAGAATAAAGAAAATGTGAATTAATTAAATAATTAAGATTATTCAATTAATAGATGAATAAATATTAAAATGAATTAATTAAATAATTAATTTTATTTAATTAATAGAAGAGAAAGAACTTTAGAAAGTAATTAAATAATTAAATTATTTAATTATGACCACAACAATACAAATTATGAAGAAATTGAAGTCGAGGGCTTAGACCAAATTTTAGTGTCTACAATATAAATGATCAATTATATAATTTTGTATATATAGAAGGTGTGTCGATGTGTGTTGCGAATATCAGAAGGGTGATTGAGCATTTTATGCACAGTTTCACTTATGCATTAAAGATTTTGTGGTGTGAGTTAGAGCAGAGCAAAGCAGAAGTGTTGAATTAGTCAAAAGGATAGAAGATCAATTACTAAACCTAACTAGAACTGTAATCAAGCATTTGTAGATACTACTCTTTCAGGTCATTCTCTTGGATCTAATCCAAATATTTGTAAGGAAGTGTTCCTTTCTATTTTGAGCAGTGAGCTCTAGGTAGTGAGCCTGAATGCAAGTGCATTCCCACTTTGTAATCTTTTTGAGTATACTCAGATCATATTGTGGATCGACCACCCACCGTTGTTTTTCCCCTAACAAGGTTTCCACATAAAAATCCTTGTGTTATAGTGTTGTGGTTGTTATCTTTTTTTCTTGCATATTTTTCTTGGTTGAATTTTTTAAGTGGGTTAAAGATCAGAATAATAAATCTAATTTTAATAGAAGATTGATTCATCCTCCCTCTTATTGTTTCTTATTTCCAACAATTGGTATTAGAGCTAGTTCCTCGAAAGAAGTCTAACAGCTTGGGGAGATCTTGGAAGGTGTTTTCAATGGATACAAGCAGTCTTTGAGAAAAACTTTTGGTGGCCCTGGATGATCTTGACCAGTCAAAATCTGAGAACCAAGAACTACGAGAAAATCTTGAGAATGCAAAGAAATTCATTCAGTCATTGAAAGATAAAATCAATGAATCAAGGGAGAAAAGAAAGGAATTGTGTGATTGGATTAAGAAGAAGAATAGAAACATGGAATATGAATGACTCAGTCATGCCCTGAAGGAGAAAACAAAAGAATGTGAATTTTTTTCAAGAAAAAATGCTGCCCTGAAGCATGAGATGGAATCTATAATGATGAAAATGACCAAGGAGATTGAAGATAGAAAGAATAATGAAGAAAATATTGCCCAATCCTTGAAAGAAAAATATGAAGAATGTATCCAATTGGATAATGAATTGGAACAATCTAAAAACAATGAGGAAATGCTTGAAAAATAGCCTGATGATCTAAAAAATGAATTGTTTATTACTGCAAATGAGTACAAGGAGAAATTCAAAGCAAGCTCAACAAAGCTTGATGAAATGATTAAAGGTCATAGGACTGATGGTGACAAGTGAGGTCTTGGCTATGAAGAAGGAGAAAGTTCTGGATCTAGACAAATGAATTCTAGAAAAGGGAGATTCAGGCAAGGGAATCAGATGAATGGAGCTAGAAGAAATCCAATAAGACAACCAAATGCTCAAAGAATCAATGGTTACTATTTTGTTTGCAGTAAATTTGGTCACATGGCTTATTAGTGTAGAAGCAGGATGAATCCAAGAGGACCATAATTCTCAGGTTAGTGCTTTAATTGTAATAAGTTTGGTCATAAGCCAAGTGAATGCAAAATTGTAATGAACAAATCTCATAGAGATGTCAAGATGCTATACATGCAATAGAATTGGACATATTGCTAACCAGTTTAGATCGAGGAAAATTCAGTGGAATGGTAGGTCTAGACAATGAAATGTTGTGTGTTACAACTACAACAAATTTGGCCACACTGCTAGATTCTATTAGAACAAAAGAGGTCTGGTAAAACAAAACATGCAACATGATTTTAAGGGAAAAGGTAAAGTCACTACTGATGTGATCAAGAGGAAAATGTAGAAGAAATGGGTGAAGAAGGATCCCTCTATTGAAGGAAATCAGCTCGTACTAGAATCTGCTTATGGTAATTCCTCCTGGAATTAGTTTTAGGCCTTTGGCCTAGGGGGAGCTATCAAGAAAATATCTTAACCCCCTACTAGTAACTGACAGTGAAATATGATAACTCTAGTAAGTGCATAGATTCCTTTCATATGTTGTTCAACCAATTGGAGATATTATCATACAATATAGGAGATCCATAGAAGAATTATCTGTCTCAGTGCATGGAAACATGGTAACTAGATGAATTTAAAAGGTAAAAGCATTTATTGTGACAAAAGGGTTAGTTGTGCGAACAATAAAAACTCATTTTTATCCTTCATTTTTCACTTTACATTTTGGAGGAAAGAAGTTTGGAGAGCCCTGGAGTGAACTTTGTTGAATTGTGGAAAGATTCAAGTGTGAAGAAGATTCAATGATAAAAACTACAATCTGAAAAAAGGGCATTTACCAAAAAAAATAGTGAATTTGTAAATTTGTAAAAAAATCAACTCCATTGGTAGTTGAAGTCAAGGATAGACCCTGTCCAAAGTTCAAGTGGCATCCTTATAAGTCTATTGAGACTTAGCACCTAGGTGCATTTTCTTCTGTACCGTACGGAGTCTTGCACACTAGCGATATTAGGGATTCTATACATTCCAATATTGAAGAATTAGGAAGCTTAAAAAATGATGAATTTATATTCCAACCATATAATTGGAGAGGACTTCACTGTTAAGCTAGAATACAAAACCCTACAAGTCAAGAAGTCTTCACAGTTTGTTAAATTCCCCATATTTGAGGAAAGCGAATGAGTGTGATATATTTTGATCAGAGTTCATGCTGACTTCATGTGGTTGAATATACCTTTCAAGATTATGAAAGAGGCTATAAGCATTGTCACAAGTCTAAATTCCTTCAGTAGACTACCAATTTTGAAATCTATAAAGAATCAAAAGGTTACTAATGCAACAGGTGCACAATTTGATAGAAGGGCAATCACAATCAAAGAAATTGCTGAAGTGGTTGTGAAATTTGCATCAATTGTCACTAGCTACAAAGTATACCACTCTAGCTAGGATAATTTAGTATCTGACCGTATGACTATTTATGTATCCTATCATATGGTAAAAGAAAATGTAGATTATCACTTGTGTGAGCTGCTTAAAATTTAGCTAATGGAGAATTTGGGTAAGATAAAGAAAGATAAAAAGAACTCCTTTAAATATGGTAATATGCTACTATGTTTGTTCTTTTATTTCATGGGTGAAGTTTTGAGTGTTGGAAAGGTTCATTGGAAAATTAATCAGCCTGTAGATGTGAAAATAAGAGATATATTGTTTGGAAGTGGTGATCGTTAGACCTAAAATACTGCCCCGTGGGGGTATTTCAAATTTTTTTAGAATATGATGCATTCAATAGAAACAATTCCTACCTCAATTGTAGAGAAGTACAAAGATACAATTTTTTTCACATCGTAGATATTGACCAATACCATCTAGAAGCCACTGATCCCATAACAATATGGATTATTCCTATGGGATATGAAGTAGAGGAGAACATCTTGAAGATGTATGCAAAAAAATTGTTGAGCACTCCTTTGGATCCAATAGAAGAAAGGCTTGAATATTATGCAGAAAAGAGCATGCCTATCCATGATCAATTATAGAATCCAAAGATAGTTCTAGAGGAGTAAGGAAAGAAGTAGAAGTGTTTGCAAAAAATATGGGCATACCTGTAGAAAAATTGAAAGAAGCCAAGAGGAAGAGAATGAGGCTGAAGCAAGAAAAGAATCAGTAAAAACTGAATCTGCTAGTCTAGCAAGATCCTCTCCCCATACCAGATCAACAAGGAGTTCCCCATTCACTCCTACAACCAAGCCAATTCCCGTGAAAACTCAAGACAAGGGTTCCAATAAGAAGAAGAAGAAAAAGAGCACAAGAACCTATGAAGCTATCTCAGAAAGTGAGGAGATTGAGTTAGATGAAGTTGTGAAAGAAATGAAGGCTACTGACACTCAGGCTGCAAAGATAACTAAGAGGAAATCTTTCAGTGAGAAAGAAGAGGCAAAGAAAAGGAAAAAATTCAAAAACTAGGTATGACAGTTGAAGAAGTTGAGAATGTTCTTGTCAAGGATGAAAATCTCAAGCCCCTCTACAAATGGTATGATTTTTTTTTAAAATCAGGTCAAAAATTATTGAAGAGGCAAAAATAAAACATCTAAATATTTTCAATAAAGTTCTTGTTGAAATTATGTTTAGTTTACCTAAGAGTCTGTATGATGTTTTGGAGGCAAGAATCTAGTAAATGCTAGGACAAAAGAAGAGCATATGTGAAAGAAAATTCTTGCATACTTGTGTCTAGAAATGTTTATTGAGGAGATGAATTCACTCTTGGAGAAAGCCAAGATGGAATTCAAAAGAAAAATAAGGGTGAAAAAACTTATGATCGAAAAAACTAGTATTGTTCCTAGGAAAACCAAGTAAATCTTAGAAGCATTTTTGTCAAAGAATAAGATCAATGTTGAAGAAGTAAATGCTAAATATGTTGTATTTGATCCGGTAAATGAGGAGATGAATGAAGATACTGAGGATAATCAGATTCCTCCTAATGTGGGTAATTTAGAAGCACCTATGGAAATTGAAGCTACTAAGGTTGTATTAGCTGAAGAAAAGGAGATACCAAATGAAGAAGTTGAAGATCCTAAAAGAAATCAAGAAATAGTTACTGTAGAACCAAAAGTTGAAGAAGAAGAAAAGGTTCAGGTTAAGGAAATCTTGGTGGAAGCAAGAGACACTACAGAGGTAGTGAAGGAATCTCTAGTAGATTAGCAGGAAGAATTTGATCCTGAATTGGTTGAAGGTTTGATCAATATATCCACCTTGTCCCCAATTTAGATAATGAAGGTTGCATCAATTGTACAAGATAAGGCCAATGAGAAGATTTTGAAGTCTAACATTGAGGACAGTGAATTATTAAGTCTTGCATCTAGAATTCTAGAGAAAATTATGCCAACTCATGTTAAGGATCCATCTAGTTCCTCTTTTGGTGAACTGAAGAAGCTCATAAATTTTGTAAGTACTCATTTTGAGTCACTTAAAAAATCAACCATGGTTAAAGTGCAGAAGGAGTTTGATGGAAAAAGATTTAGTTGGTTAAAAGAATTGATTGCTAAGGATAAAACTCTATTAGCCACCTATATGAAGAATATTCAAGATTCTATATCTGAAGGTGGAAAGACCTATAAGTCATGTTTGTTTTTTTCAAAATTCACTTAAGACAACGAGAAGAAGGTGAAGGATCTTGAAAAACAATTGGATACCATTTCTAATGCTTTTGATCCATTAGCTGGCAATTTTGGTGAGAAGGAAAGTCAAGTAATATCTCTACTTGACAAAATAAGGAGTTTGAAGCATGAAAATGATAGGATTGTAGGAAGAGCATGTGAAATTAGAGCACTAATTGGTCCAAAGATTGAAATAATGGTGAATGCTTTGAAAGAATCCAAGCATGCTATGGAAGTTAGTGACCCAATGAATCTTGAGGCTATAGAAACTCAATATTATTTAGTTTGTGGTCACATAACAATTCTAGAGAGTTTCAAAAGGGTTTGGGACACAAATTTGAGTGTGTTGAAGAGAGATTTTGTACATATTTTCCAATTTGTGTAAGTTACAAGATCATGCTTGTACAATCTTGAAAGTTTGTTTCACCAACCTTGCCATTGATGTCAAAGAGGGAGAGTTGTACACTGAAAAATGTATATTCCTCTTAGGGGGAGTTGCATTCTACATTAGAATATTGAAGAGTCTTTTTGAAATTTTGAAGTGGCAGTGTAATTCATGTTGGTACTGATCCAACACTTAGTCATTTTTCACTCAGTGTTGCCAACAATGCTAAAGGGGGAGACTGTTGGTAAGAGACACTGTAAATATTTTATGATGTTGTCATTGATGGCAACCCTAGTTGGTGATTGGATCCACATGTCATCATTTGCTCCTACCAGCAAAAAGATTGAGGAAAGTCAGGGAGAACATAGCATACGACAGTTTTGTGTTCTTCACTTTTCATGCAAATTTTTTGTTGTTATTTTAAGTTGTGGATCTTATGGGAGGTTAATCAATGTATTTCTTATGTTTTCTGAAAATCTCATTGCCTCCTATCAAGTTGTAAACAAGTTTGGAGATCCGGTTGGATATGTTTTTGTTCATTAGTGTTTTGTGGCTGAACTGGATGATTTTAAGTGTCACAGATATTCAAGGATTGTTTACTCAAATATTTTTGTGTTTGAGCATCTTGTTTTGGGTCCGAGCTAAGTAGTGACTAGCTGTTGTGGATGCGCAATGAATATTATTCATGATTTGAGTTAACAATTGTAAATATTCTTAATTTTTATTGAGTTGATTGGTTGCGATTAAATTTTTAGTCACAAATATATATAAATGATCAATTATATCATTTTGTATATGTAGAAGGTGTGTCAATGTGTGTTGTTAATATCAAAAAGGTGATTGAGCATTTTATGCACAGTTTCACTTGTGCATTAAATATTTTGTGGTATGAGTTAGAGAAGAGAAAAGCATAAGTGTAGAATTAGTTAGAAGGATAGAACATTGATTAATGAGCGTAATCGGAACTGTAATCAAGCATTTGTAGATTCTACTCTTTCAGTTCATTCTCTTGGATATAATCCAAATATTTGTAAGGTAGTGTTCCTTTCTATTTTGAGTAGTGAGCTCTAGGTAGTGAGCTTGAATGCAAGTTCATTCCTACTTTGTAATCTTTTTGAGTATACTCAGATCATATTGTGGATTGGCCATCCACAGTGGTTTTTCCCCTAACAGGGTTTCCACGTAAAACTCCTTGTGTTACGTTTTTTTGGTTGTTAGATTTCTGCTCTTGCATATTTTTCTTTGTTGAATGTCTTAAGTGGGTTAAAGATCATAATAATAAATCTAATTTTTATAGGACACTGATTCACACCCCCCCTCTCAGTATTGCTTGTTTCCAACATAAATTTGCATCAAATTCCAATAAAATATTTTTTATTGTTTCAACCTATTCTATTCGTTTCAACTATCTTAGGTCCTCAATTTATAGAATTTCATGAAAGGGAATATGATTGGTTTAAAAAATAAAATAAATACTAATAAGTACAAACACATAATCCAAAGCTAAGCATTCAGGAATTTGCATGGATAATGAAACTCAAGAGACAGTCTCTTCCACACCAAGCACCCAAAACTAATGGTGAACCACAATAATACAAACATTATATTAAGGAAAATCAAAATGTCAGGGATAAATTATTTTCTTACAAATACAACACAATCAATAAATTATTAGAATAAATGGAAACATTTCCATCAAATCCATAGTGAGTTCGTGCAAATATTTAGGTGTAACCTCTTCAATCTTTCACAAATTTATATGTATAAGAAGTATTTGGGCATGCACAAGTCTCTCTAGTATAAATGAGTATTAAAATAGTAAATCCATGTTAACTTTAAATTCAACATATAAAATCACTATAATACATAAAATGATCCCTATTCAAAACTAAAGATACCTATATCCCCTCAAAGGAAAATTATAAAAACAATCTTAAATGAATACTAGAAGGAATTTTTTGTATTAATTATAATAGAAGCAACAAGTACATATCACATAAACCAAGTTCTCATCCAAGGATCAACTCTAGATTAACCCCCATTACAGCATATCATTTTTTATCCCCTTTTTACATTAGTTCAAAAAAAATCCCAAGAGTATCTATATCACTTCTAGAATACCCCATTACATAATATAAACACTTATCCCTATTTGGGTGAGGTCAAAAGAGTGGGTCCCAAGATTAGAACCTGTATCAAAGTGTCATTAGTTACATCAAAGCATCATTAGCAGAGTATACAATCATATATCACTAAGTACTCTTATGTAAAAATCTTGTGTAGATCAAAATGGATATGTACGAAGCATGTTTGTTGTCCTCTGGTTAATTTACTCAGTTCCATTACCACCTCTCATAGATATTAGTGTCTCTACAACTGATAGATCTTAAACATAATATTCCACTAACTACCCTACCTTGTTCTAAATCATTCCAACTTTAGTGTCTTTCCCCTCTGCTAGGTCCTATCAAAATGCATGAAGATCCTTCAAAAAGACTTGCACACTTTGATTCCCCTTAGGCCACACATTCCCATATCTTTCTTCCATGATATTAGTTATGATTTCTCTATTCTCCAAGTAGTTCCAAAATTTTTCCTTTGAGAATTCCACCATAATGTATACCTACATGGAAATATTGTACATGAGTCCTTTATAAGACTCAGTAAGCATCCTCTTTCTTCCTTGAAACTTGTCTTTATTCCTTACTTTCCAGATGAGCCACATAATGTCAAATGAAAGGAAAATCTAGAATAAGGTAGCAATTTTCCCCATTTCTATATTATGATTAAATAAAATCTTCTTAGGAAGTGGTTTTTCATTATTCCCCAAAATATCATGCTTGTTACAAAAAATCATTCATATCTCTTTAACAAAAATACATTCAAAGAAAATATGATTAAATGTATCAGGTATTCTATAGATGCTACATATATCAATGCCATCTACTTTTATTTTGAATGACAGTTTCTTGATTATTAGAAGCCACCTGAAATAGGATTTTTTTTCCTCTAACTTTTTACACCAATTAGTTTGAAAGATATTTTTCCATTGATTCTTGTTCCAATTAAGTTTCCAAGTTTGGTTCAAATATTATGTCAGATCTGTGTGTTTTGTTAGGATGGAGTACATTTCTTTAGCTTTGGTTTTTATTATATTATTACCATTTTTCCATTGAAAGTCTTTAAATTGAGCAGTATCATTCTTTGTTTCCATGGGAAATTTTATCTGATTGCAAGCCTACCTAATGATTTTTTAAGTCCTCCAATTGGTGAGAGGAATATTGAATTTAGAGCTCAAATCATTCCCATCTTTCAACTTACCATCTTTTAGTATGTCTTTGAAACACTAGATTCCTTTGTGGGCCCATCCACTTGCTAAGCAACCTTGAATTAATGCAAGTGGTTTCCCTTTATATTTTAGGTTCCACAATATAGATCTATTAGCTTGGATGATCCCATTGTCCCCTTTGATGAAGTGGTAGTTGGTTAGAAATTTTTTCATCAATTAGCAGGCTTTCCAAATGGTTCTAAATGCATTGGATCATGCAGGTAACATAGTCCAATCACTATTAAGGATATCATTGAGTGGTATATTTTTCCATGTTTTTGCATGCTTGGGAACAACATTGAGCATGTTTTTCCTAATCAATACCTTCCAAGGCTCCCCTCCTTCCAATGTCCCAATCACCCACTTTGTAAACAAGGTAATACCTTGCAACTTTAAATATTTTAATCCCAAACCTCCCTTGAGTTTTTCAATTGTCCATCATTCCCATTTCACCAATTGTCTCTTTTACCTTTCTCATCTGACCATAAGAAGGCTCTTATCCTTTTCTGGATATCATTAATTTGATATGAGTTGAAAAACCAAATAGAAGCAAAGTATATGCTATAAGATGAGAGTATCTTCTGACAAACTTGAATTCTACCAGCCAAGGATAGAAATTGTCTATTCCACTTAGAAATTTCCTTTTCTATTTTTTTCCTAGTCCACTGCCACATCTCCTTTATATTAGGTGAATCAAAAAAAATTGTTGTTCTACGTACTTCTCTTGCACTCTTAAGTTTTTCCACCTAAAAGGAGAGGGAGAGACCCCAAAAACTGTGGTGGTTCACTTAAACTAAGGTATGTATGATGAAATTATGACTAAATGAAATGATCTATATGTAGCTAATTGATGAAATTGATTGATTATGAATACAAAACTAATGAAATGTGCAATATTTGAAAACACAGTGTGATATGTAAAAATGAACTAGAAACATAAAAAAATGCAAACAAAATTGAATGAGACAGAACATAGTGCACTTGGAAATGAAAAGTTGATACTAGAAGATTCTGGAATCTGAAAAAAATCACTATTGATGACCAATGTGACTCATTCACCACTGATGGAAAATCAGTCCTACTTCTGGTAAAAGGACTTGAAACTAGTTTCATGCTGTCGGGAGTTGAATTATGATGAAATCAACTTTTCCAACCTATAGTTTGGAATCATTCCTAAAAAATTATGCAAATTCAGGGGTCAAGTTTGTCGATCTAGATCTGCACTTCTCTTCTTGTCAGGTCGACAAACTCAAATCTCTAGAAAATGGGTTGAATGTTGTCTCCAAGCTTGAATTAGGGTTTAGCTGACTTGAATAAATTTGATGATTTTTTGACAACTTTCCAACACCTATTTATTTGAAAAATATTCCTACAAGACCTATAAACACACATGCAAAGAGGGGGAAAATGGTTAATGGTTAGAGTATAGGGATTTTCCTTTGTCAAATCCCACTTTGGTAATCAAACCCTTGATAAAGAAATGAAATGAAAATAAGAAAGGAATAATGAATAAATGTATGTCCAGGATCATCATGGAAAAAATAGGCCATTAAGTGGCAAAAAAGTCCAAAAAATCAGAGTTAGGCAACTTGATGTAAGAATTTCAATAAGTTATCTATATTATTTCAAAAATATGTAAGAATAGAATATGTAGAAAATTGAATGTAGTTTCTAAACTACTAGGTTTTTTTAAAACCAATAAAAATATATTTGGTGAAAATTTTAAATTTCAATGCAATGGTACTTAAATTTCAAGGAAAAAATAAGAAGTAGGTGTCTTTCTGACCACCTTAACCACAATAAAATGATAATATTTTTTTATAATATTTTAGATGTAAGTAGGGGACTCGTGCCCTGATGTGATGCATATTTTTTTGTAATTTGTTTCCAAGTAAATAATTAATTATGAATTTTTTATTACAATTTTTTTAAAAATATAAAAACTCGTATGTCTAACCACCTTAGCTTGGTCAAAACTTCATGAAATTCATTTTTTTTTAAAATCCTATAGTATGTGAAGCATAGAATGTGACACATTTTTTGGATTCAAAAAATGTGATACCATTTGAAAGCTATAGAAGTTTTTAGATCAAACTAAAAATCAAGACTTTAGTCATAATTTGAATTGAAAATGAATAATAATTAGTTATTAAATTCAAAGTAAAGCATAATTTATAGTAGTGGAAATCTGGAAATCTCCTTTAAAAACCCTTTTCATTTCATCAAGTTTGGGTAAAAAGATAGTCATCAACCACATACCCATCATATTGCCACTTTTTGGCCCATCATGATCCTCTACATACCCATAAATAGCATGCAAGTGTCCTAAACTCACCAAAACTTTGTTATTGAAGTGTGAAGATATGTCAATGGCTAGTCCAAGATGCTTGATAATTGGTTGATCAAATGATGTAATGATGCTTTGAATGCAAGAATGCTAATTGATGTTGAATGAGTGAATGAGATAAATAGGGGTTAAAATGGATGGAGAAACACTTATTTATACACACTTATGCCCTAACAACCTAAGAATACAACATCACAGGCCAACATAAGGTCTTAATCAATGAAATCCTAAAAGAAATTTGAATTTATTTTGAATTTTGTGCCAAGAGGGACTCATTTTCCACCCATGGAAAATGGGTGTCAGGAATTAAGTTAAATTTGATGATATTTCATAGGTGTTTTTTCAAAAAAATACTTAATTATGACCTGTAAGTGCATAAAGGGTCCAAATAAACCATAAGAAAGGTGTAATTAGTGGTGACTAAGCCTAGAAAAGTGTGAAATATTGTTACAATATTTTACAACACTTTGAAATAGGACGTGATAAGGAATAAAAAGGGAATATTTAGATGAATTATAATAACCTAAGAGTCTTGAAAATTTTATAAATGTGTTACAAAGCTTTACAATACTTTCACAAGACATCATAATTTGAATATTTCAGACCTAATGTGAATGTTTAAGTTACATTGTATATTAAATCTAAGAATAATGAACCAAGCGTCATAGGAAAAGACCTAAATAACCATGAAAATTTCAATGATCCTTTTTCCTATGGTACATTTAGCCCCCATTTTAGTGAGAGGATGAACTTTCATCAAACTCACACTAAACTAGCCATGCATAGTGAGAGGGATCCAAATACACTTATTCTAGCAAGATGGAATGAAAATGATCAAGAGGGATGATGAATCCCCTAGGATAAAAGTCCCATGGAAAACTAAACATAAGAATAAAGGAACACACATGTGATAGAGAGTGAGAAAAAGAAGAGAAAAAGGAAAAGTCAGATCAAGCTTCAATCACTTGTTCAACTAGTTGTGAATCTAATCTAGGTAGTTTGTCTAAAAAATAAAATGCATACTCACTCTAGGGTGATGTAAGACATGGCTTTCCACTGGGTGAGGAAGCCCAAAAGGTGAGAAACATATGCTTGAAGTGTATGTGATGACAAAAACAAAGGTGGCTATGGGGAAACTTGTGGTGTAGAATGGACTTCCCACTCAAGCATATCAATGTTATACCTCTAGATAACTTTAATAAGGCACCACAAAGGATAATGCTGATTCATGCTTCATGAGATAAGCAAGGCTTCATATGCTTAGAACTCATGAAAAAATGTGATGGCACCATAGGAATGAAAGTTGTGTTATGTAAGGTGGCCATATGAATGTAAAAATGTAAAATACAAAATATGTTCAAAGTAGTCTTATTTAGTTCATGAGAGGTCTATCACTTATGAAACATTATCTCTAATGTCTCCAAGAGAGGACTTATCAAAGAATAGAATATTCACAACTTAGGGGATGCAGTGCATCGCATCATGCCACTAAGAGGAATGTAATATGCTAAGGTAGATCACTTTTATGAAGCACATCACACCCAATGTCATCCACAAAGTGACAAACGCATCATATGAAGTGACAAGGCTGCACTAAGAACCAAGAATGAAAATGAATAATGCTAATGTATGCCCCCACTTTAAAGGAATTACTACACAACATTCTATGAACAATTATTTTAAAGTAGTGAATGAAAAATGTAACAATAAACAAGACATGAGAGCTAACTTGGAAAGCCCCTATGCTAATTCATACGTTTATGAGTAAGGTTGCATAATGAAAATGAAAAGGAACAAAAGAAAGAGGGGTTGCCCCTAAGAAAGGAATATACCAAAAACATAAGGGATCTATGGATTTGGGGTCAGTATGTTCATTGCTACAATTTTTTTATGAAAGATCTCAAAAATATCATCATTACCCAACTAAATAGAACTAGAAGAATGACACAAAGAGAGCAAAAACAAAGAAAAATAAAATTCATTTTGGCTCAAGATGGAAGAGATATTACAGTCCAAAACTTTGCATTATCCCCAAAAGGAGAAACACAAGCAAAAAGAAAATGAAAAGGAAAAAGAAAAGGTACCGATTTGGTCAACATGCAAGAGACATAGGATGTCTCAATTCTTTGCATCATACCCAAAAGGAAAGAACAAAACAAAAAATAAATAAAAAGGAAAGGATCTTTTGGGTCAACATGGAAGAGACATAGGGCATCTCTATGCTTTGCATCATCCCCAAAAGGAAAACAAAAAAAAAAAGTGAAAGGAAAAAGAAATGGATAAAATATAGAATGGAGGTGCAAATAGAGGAAGTGCATAAAGAGAGATAGAATATAAAACACACATTACGGGGGAACATGATATGTATATACAAAATAAAATGGAAAAGAAAAAGGAAAATGTAAAAAGGCTAGTAAGAAAAATGTAAGTCAACCATATAATAGGTCATCTACCTCTCAATCATGTTTAGTGTATTGCAAGGGTGGTTGACTATACAAAGGAATAATGACAAGTGCCAAACTAGGGGAAGTAATAGGTTCCTCATTTGGTGAAGGATATTTATCATTTATGCTTATGGCAGAGGAAAATAAAGAATTCAAATCATTGTGCACCTCTTCATATATTTTAGAGATCTCCTCATCATCATCATCATCATCATCATCATATAGATTAATCATGATAGGAGGACAAAGGGTAATTTCCAATGGAGGTATTAGGAGTTGTGGTTGTTGTATCATACTATTATGGGGTGGGTCAGGAGGAGTAGGGTGGTCAGATATTTCTTCTTTCAAGGGCGAAGGTTGATTTTATTTGGTTTCTTCTAGTTGTAACTAATGAGAAAGGAGACGATGTCGATTCCTATGCTCTCTAGCACCATAGTTATGTTTGATTCTATTTTGAATTTGTGTAGGTGTAAGATTGTGTTGATCAACCATAGGCTCCTTTTATTACTAAGGAGGAGGAATTTAAGGAACCGAAGGAGATGAGTCAATCACTTTCTCTTTGACTTTATAAACTTATTTGATGCAAGGTGGCATGATGAGGTTTGCATCATTATCTCTTGGGTGTTTAGATGAGGAGGGTGAGGTATTTATGGTTGGTTGCTCGTGGGGTTGTAGTTTTTGATCAGGTTCATATTCAGGTTGAAGAAATGTCTCATTTAAGATAGGAATGGTGGAAGTGGATGGTTACATGTGGTGAAGAGATAATTCAACTATTTGTTTGGCTTTGAACTTTTGATAGGTAATGAAAAAGAAGTCTTTGCAAGGGGTGATGGGTTCCATAGGTTTAGGCCAAAAGGCTTCTAAGTAAAAAATACCTTTAGTGGAAAATGGATTAAAACCACTATGGAGTATGGTAAATATCTCATTTTCAAGTGAAAACTTCAAAAATTTGTGAATTAAGGAAGGGACAACTTTCATTGAGAGAATCCAAGGATGACCTAGCCGCAAATAAAATTGATCTGATTGTGGAATCATAGAAAATGTTACATATAATGTTTTAGGTGCTATCTATAATGGGAGTACAATCGATCTAATCATAGGGAATGCAAAACCAATATGTGTTTTAATACATGTTTTTGGTTGGTTGTAATCATCTTGATAAAGATCATGTAATACCAACAAATCTTATGATCATGTTCTCGCCACATGTGGGATCTATTAATATTCCATTAGTGAGTGTATCATAGATGCAACTATCTATGTAAAGAGGACCATTGGGAAGGTTTTTAAGTATATCATGAGAAGAAAAAGTAATATCAAGATATTTTTTGTGTGGCCCTTATGAGGGATAACATCTATTGTTCTTACCATTTCATCAATAGGATTAGTATGTGTAACAGTTGGAGTAATATCATGTTGTTCATTAGTTCTATCGACATTCATCGCATCATCATTTGAAGGTTCACTGGCTTTGACAAATGAAATGTTGTGTTTAGGCATGGGATTGGTTAATATTTGTAAATTATGATTGGGGGGAAAAATTGACTAATTGCCCTAATCATTGACAATCGTAATGGATAGATAACTAGAATCAATGAGGTCTTGTACTATATGCTTGAGGCACTTGCAATGTTTGGTGTCATGTTCATTTTGGTGATGAAAATGACAATAAGCATTTGGTTTAAAGGTGGGGGGTAAAGGTTTGGTTGGGTCAAGAGGTTTGACTATAGGCAAAGTGATCATCTATTGTTGTAGCAGTTGATTCATTGTGTTATGGAGGGTATCAAGTAAAGCGGTAAACTATCTCTTTGGGTCCCCATTGGTAAAGGGCGTGACTACTTTAACAACATCCACTTGATTAGGAATGTGTTTAGTTGGTTGTGGAGGAGGGTTATTGAACTATAAAAATTCTCTATTTGATTTTCTAAAGTTTTGCACATTATTTTGGTTTCTTTGTTCAAACTTCTCAGCTTGGTTAGAAGTGGATTTTGAATCACAACTAGTAACCGAGTTGTGGTATTCACATAGGGTTGTGCACAAATGCATGAAAGAAGGAAATTTCATCATGGTCAAATTATCCTGAATTTGAGTTTACAAGTTTTCAATAAAAATATTTTGGAGATGTGAAACAAGAATCTTGACATCTACTTGAGCATACAATGATTTCTAATGGGAAATGAAATCAATTAATTTTTCATCCTTTTTTTTTTACATCTCATTAAATCAGCCATTGTCTTTCTGGGAGTGATATGGACTTGAAAATGACTTATAAAGGCATCAACAAGTTCATTAAATGATATAATTGAATGATTGGTTATGTTTGAAAACCACTCCAAGGTAGTGTCCTTTAAGGTCCTAGAAAATAATTTGGCTTTAACATTTTATCATCGAGGACAAAATCACTACACAAGGTTGTATAAGCATTGACATGATTAGTAGGGTCTCCTATACCTCTGTACTTCAAACCTAGGCATCTCAATTCCTTGTGGCATCAGTGTTCTTAAGATATCCAAAGATAATGGGCTAATACAAACATAGTATGTGGGTGGTGTGCTTTACTTTTGGTTAATGGTGGATATTTGTTGTTGAATGGAGGAAACAATTTGGAAGAGTTGAGTAATGAGAGGGTCAGTGTAAGTGGTACAAGGTGGAAGAGAGAATGTGATGGAGTGTATGTAATGTTGGGACAAGTGAAGAGGAAACTAAGAGGGGTGAAGTTGGTTGTAGATGGAAAATTCAATGCCACAAAAGAACTAGGAATGCTAGTTGGAATAGTGAAAGGAGTTACCTGAATAAATTGTTGCATGGTTGTTGTAACTTGACGAGTGGTATAAATAGGAATGGATGCTACAGTTGAAGGAGGAGGAATGTGAGATCCTCCTTGGCTAACCATAGTGTTTTTTGGTTGAGATGTGTTAGAGGCATGTTTTTGGTATATGTCAACAATTTGTTTCATAACATCTAATCCCTCATCACTTTCAATCATTCGATGGATGTTGTCTATAGTAGGAATTGCAGTGGTGGAAATTTTTTACAGACACAAGTTGTGTTGCAAATGTGTTGAATCCTCATGAATGTTAGTGACTTTATCTTATAGAATGGAATTAGCTTGTGTGTCAACATGCATTGTATGTGAAGGTAAAGGTGTACTAGTGGTATTATACATCCCTAATGCACCATTTTCCA
This sequence comes from Sequoia sempervirens, assembly GCA_007258455.2. Classification (NCBI taxonomy): domain Eukaryota; kingdom Viridiplantae; phylum Streptophyta; class Pinopsida; order Cupressales; family Cupressaceae; genus Sequoia; species Sequoia sempervirens. The sequence goes on from VDFB02105785.1 coordinate 556,524,230, forward strand.
TACCAAGAGTAGGAGCTCAAGACAACCCAAGGTCCACAACAAGTCTGTTATCATGGGATGCCATAAGTCGAAAACTTCTTCTCACTAAAGCATTATCAATAGGGCACCAAACACTAATACAAGTACTACAAGAGGTAGGGTGGATGCAAATGCAATGCAATCTAGGAATAATAAAATGCAAATAACAGAAATTCTATAGACTGAAACAAGAGTGCAATACCAGAAAATAGAAATGTAGAAACTATTGTAAAATGATAGAAATTGTTGTGCAAAAAGTGCAACTAGATTGATACATCTAGGGTGGGGAATAAGTCTGGGGATGGAATTTTTTGTGTTTTTTTAGAAAATTTAAAGTGATTTTTATGTGTTTCAAATGAAAAATCAAGATGCAGATGTAGAATTTTATTTTTTGTAATGTTTTGAAATGCAAAAATGAAATCTATATGAGATATTCACTAATGCAAATTTGTAAATCGTAGGATGCAAAAACAATGAAAAAAGCTAATGCTATGAATTCTAAATGTAAATGCAATAAAAATAAAAAAGATAATGTGCTCAATATGTAGGTTCACCAAAATGAACAAATAATTTTTGTTGTTCTATGTACTTCTCTTGCACTCTTAGGGTTTTCCACCTAAAAGGAGAGAGATAGACCCCAAAAATTATTGTGTTTCACTCAAATTAAGGTATGTATGATGAAACTATGACTAAGTGCAATGATCTAGATGTATCTAATTGATAAAATTGATAGATTATGAAAGCAAAACTAATGAAATGTGCAATGTTTGAAAACACAGTGTGATATGTAGAAATGAACTAGAAACATAAACAAATGCAAACAAAATTGAATGAGAATGAAAAGAGTGCACCTGGAGATGAAATATTGATTCTGGAAGATTATGGAATCTGAAAAAATTCACTGTTGATGACCAATGGGACTCATTCACCACTGATGGCGAATTAGTCCTACTTCTAATAAAATGAACTGAAACTGGTTTTGGGCTATCAAGAACTGAATTTTGATGAAATCAACTTTTCCATCCTATAGGTGGGACTCATTCATAACTAATGGAGAAAAATTCCTCCTCCAAATTTTTTCAAATTCAAGGGTCAAGTTTGTGGGTCCAAATCTACACTTGTCTTCTTGTCAGGTTAATAGAGTCAAATCTGTAGAAAACAGGTTGAATGTTGTCTCCAAGCTTGAATTAGGGTTTATTTGACTTGAATCACTTTGATGAATTCTTGAATACCTTATGACACCTATTTCTTTGAAAAATATACCTACAAAACCTACAAACACACATGCAAAGAGGTGAAAAAAGATTGAGGCTTAGAGTATAGAGATTTTCCTTGGTCAAATCCTACTTTTGTAATCAAAACCTTGATAAATAAATGAAATAAAAACAAGAAAATAATTATGAATAAATAACATGCAAGTTTCCTAAACTCACCAAAACCTTGTTGTTGAAGTGTGAAGATATGTCAATGGCTGCTCCAAGATGCTTGATAATTGGTTGATTAAATGATGTAATGATTCTTTGAATGCAAGAATTCTAATTAATGTTGAATGAGTAAATGAGATGAATGGGGGTTAAAATGGATGGAAAAGAACTTATTTATAAACAATTATTCCCTAACAACTGAATAATACAACATCACAGGCTAACATAAGGTATTAATGAATAAAAATCTGAAAGAAATTTGAGTTTATTTTGAATTTTGTTCCAAGAGGGTCTCATTTTCCACCCATGGTGAATGGGTCCCACTCTAGGCTTGTAAGTGGGTGTTGGGAATTAATTTGTATTTAATGATATTTATCGGGTTTGTATTCAAAAACATGCTTAATTATGACCTTTAAGTGAAAAAAATGATCAAATAAAGCATAAGAAAGGTGTAATTAGTGGTGACAAGCCTAGAAAAGCATGAAATCTTGTTACAATAATTTACAACACTTTGAATTAGGACTTGATAAGGAATAAAAAGTGAATATTTAGATGAATTATAAGAAGAAGAGTCTAGAAAAGTGTAAAAATGTGTTACAACTCTTCACAACACCTTCACAAGTCATCATAATTTGAATATTGAAGACCTAATGTGAATCTTTAATTTACATTGCAACATTAAATCTAAGCAAATTGAACCAAGCATCACAAGAAAAATACCTTAATAACCATGAAAATTTCAATAATCCATTTTTCTACGGTACATTAAGTTCCATATCAAAGAGGATACCAAGGTATGTTACCAATTTCTAATGACCACCCCACTAAAGTCCAAAGTTGTTAACCCAATCTAGAGGTTTTTCTTTCCATCCCAAAAGGAAAGATTTTGAGGGGGAAATTTTAGCCCCAGAAGCTAAATAAAAAATATCTAATTTCCCAATTAGATTTACAAGGTTATCCTCCTTCAGGGTTAACATGATTGAGGTGTCATCGACAAAGTGGAGGTTTAGGATCTCGTTATCATCTAGCAATATAATGCCTATTACTCTTGGGACTATTGAAATCTCCCTTAAGACATAGTGCATAACATTTCAAGCTATTACAAACAGTTATGGTGAAAGTGTCATACTTTCCTTATGGATCTCTCAAGGGAGATTTCTTGAGTAAGAACCCAATTGACCTCTACCTGAGAAGTTGCATCATGAAAGAGGGTTTTGACCATATGAAAAAAGGAATTAGGAAAGCCAAAGGCCTTTAGAACCAAGAGAAAAAAATCCCACTCAATTCTATCAAATTCCTTCTCAATGTCCAGTAACATTGATGCTTCCTATCCTGTTTGTTTTTCCCAATTCATAACCTCCCAGCTGGTAATAAGATTTTCTAGTATATATCTTCCCTTAATAAAACCTATTTGTGTGGATTTTATGATAGAGGGAAGGATAAGTGCCACCCTATCTACTAATATCTTAGCCAAAATCTTATATGAGACATGAGTAGAGTGATGGGTCTCCAAGTTTTAGCTAGAGTTATATCTTCCTCCTTTGGAATTAATTTGAATACACCTTTGTTGATTTTATTGCCTAGTGTGCCTCTTTCAAAGCCTTCCTTGTAAACAAGGAATAGGTCTTCACACACCTAGTCCAAAAATGTTTTGTAGAATTCTGTAGGGAGGCCATCTGCCCCTAGAGACTTGTCATCTTTGAGTGAGAGAATGATTTTTCTAACCTCATCTTGTGATATTTTTTTCCCCAATTACCCTTCCATTTATTCACTGACCTTCTTCAGTAAAAATCTTTTAATATGATCACATACTTTGGCATTAGCTTCCATCCTTCCCTCCGAGGAGAAGAGTCTCTTATAGAATTGAAAAAACTACTCTCTTATCTCTTCTTGATTGACCAAGGTGGTGCCATTTATAGTGATCTGATCTATCTATTCCCTAGCTTGCTTCTCCTTAATATATAAAGAAAAAATTTGTACCTTTAAAATCAACATTCTCTAGCCAATTCATTTTAGATCTTACTCTTACACCCTAGACCTTGTGATTTTGAAGCCTCCTTAGGCTGTTTTTGGCCATAAATAGCCTTTTTGTGAGTCATTCATCCATAGGATTTTCTTGTAGATTAGTTTTTGCTTGGTGAAGTTTATCTTGGAGGAGATTCTCCCTCCTTCTATTATCATTGGATCTCTTTTTCCCAATTATTTGAAAAAAAAAATTCCATCCCTTTGTATTCAATGACCATATACCAATGGGGGATAGGCTTTGGTGCATCTACTTGTTGATAAGCCTAAGGGATAGTATGGAATTTCTACAATCATTTTCCTTAAGGAGGTTGGTATTGAGGAAAAAACCTTTACTATTACTAGCAACTTTTGGAACTCCCTCTTTAACAAAAAACTTATCCCTTATTGGGTGGTGATTAGATAAGGAGTATGGAGTTACTTCAACCTTACACCCTTCTTTCACTAGGGAGACTATGAAGAATTCTTTGCTTATGCAGAACTTGTCAAGCCTACAATAGATTCTCCTACCACCTTTTTGAGAATTGTACCATGTAAACCAAATGGCTTGGGTTTCTTTCTTTTTCCCTTCAATAGGATCTTCAAGCTTCATTTTGGATTTTATTCTTTTCCAATGAAACCTCTCATTTCCCTTCCAATCTAGGCTTGTTCGGACCCATTTATCTTCCTCTCTCTACAAAATTAAACCCCCCTCCAATGATCCTAGGGATATCTTGCAAGGTGTACAAGCAGTTCCAAAGGAGGATCCTATCCTTATAATTATTAGGGGAATAGATTGAGCATATCCCAAAGAAACTTTTTTTTTCTTAATAATCACCTAGACAACCCAATTGCAAGGGGAGGTCCCAAAGCTATCTAGAAACTATTACTAATTATTTTCCATCAAAATTATAGACCCCCTTTTCCCTTTTCATGCTTGGTATAAAAATGAGTTGCTTCCTTACATAACACGCTCAGACTATTTTTTAGGATGAAACCAATGGCTTTAACCTCTTGCAGCAAGAAAAAGTCTCTTTTCCTTGTTTTATGCTAAGTATCTTCTTACAACATGTTTTCTATCAGGGGTTTCAAGTCCCCTTACATTCTAGGAAATATAATTGACATCCATTATAATTGTTCATTGGGTGGGGGTCCCTTATCACATTTGAAGTTATCAAAACATTTAGGGAGTCTATTTTATACTTCCATATTTTTAGCATTAGGAGGGAGGATCCCACTAAGTTTATTTTGTACTTCCATCCTTTTAGCATTAGGAAACTGGTTGAGTTCTTTATCTGCGGGGGTTTATTGATCTCCAATCATTTCTTTTTCCTAGACCACTAGGTCCTTTTTACTGTGACCTCCATGGGGGTCTCTTCTCTATCTATGGTCTCCTTAGTAGAGAAAAACCCTAGGTCATCTACAAAATCCATGCCTGATTGTGATGTAAATCCATCAGAACTCACCACTCCACCAAGGGGTTTGGGGAGATTTATTTCCATATTAGGGACCATAATTTCATCAAAATTTTCATTCCAATTTACAAAGGACACTCTATTGAGGGTAACAAAATTTTCCAATCTATCATATAGACCATCAAGGTGAATGTCCTCAAGATCAAAATCAGTTTCTTTAGTAGGTATTACCTCTCAATCCACATCCTAATCTTGAGAATTTCCCCTTAGAGATATGTATTGGCATCTCCCCACTTATTTCCAAGGGGTAGCCTTCAGGTTGAGATTCCACTGCACTACTCTCCTTAGAGTATTTAGAGTTAAAGGAGTACATCTATTTGGCTAGTTTTGGATTACTTTCTTTATTTTCTTTACTTTTCCTTATTTTTTGTAGGGACAACTATTGGGCATTTAGTTTGAAATTATTTATTAATTGATTAGACCTTAATTGATGGCTAGGTTCAGAGTCTTCCTTTCCTTTCTTTCATTCTTCATTCTCTACATTTTCCTTCATTATATTGTTGTAGATTTAATGTATTAGAGAGGGCAACCTATCCTCAACACTTGATGCACCTTTCTTAGATTTAGTTGCTTCTACATTCTCCATCTGTAGAGAGTTGTTTCTTTTATTATTATTGGTCTTAGGGTTTGAGGGGGAATACCTCACGTCTAATTGTTGTAGAGTAGGACTATAATCCATAGTTTCCTCCACCTTATTTTCATCTCCATCCACCCACCCATCCATTACTAAGGGATTTTTTGTATTTATGTTGCTTCCACCAAAGGTAGCCTTGGTGTTGATTTTATTTCTTATTAATGGGAAGTTTCTTCTGATATGGTCTTTGCATCTACACAAGTAGAAAGAATTCAGCCCTCCCAATGTTTCTAGTTCAAGAAAAAAAAAATCATTTTTTAATTTAATTTCCAAGACCTCTAGAAGATCTACTCTTGAGGACAATGATACCAATACCTGTGCATTAGATTGCAAGAGAGTGTTTTTGTTATCATCAATTTTTAAGATGTTTCCAAATGGGTCCAATAGAAGTGGAATTAATTTCAATAGAAAGGGAAGAACATGTTTGATAACTAGCCATCTAGTGCTAGAGAGGGCCAATACCTCCTCTTCTAATGCATTAGGAATCCATGCCAAGGCATGAAAGACAACCATCCAAACATTCAAAAATTTCTTTTTTATTACCTCTGCTTGAAAATTATGATTATTAAAGAAGATGGCATAGAATCCCTTCTACACCATAAGATAGTAATAGAATTTCAACCCTAGTTTCATTTCCCAAATATTATGAAACCACTCTTCCATATACATCCTTACCGAAATCCTATTGGGATAAATTATAGCAAAAAAATAGTAGCTTTCAAAAACCCACTGTCTTCTTCTACAATTGAATCATCTAGGGTTTCTTTAGGAATTAATACAACTTTCAACAAAGGAGATGAGGGATTCTCACCTTGTTCCTCTGTTCCATTTTATTTTCCTTTGCTGACTCCCTCAGGCATAAAATTGGTACCCTATGAAATTTTATTTCTTTGACCTATGATAATGTCTTAGAATAGTTTGAGGGCCACATTGTTGACATTTTTTTAGGAAGATTCATTAATGGAGCCATCTAGGGGATCTGTATCCCCACCCATCAATTCAAATTAGCACCAAAAATCCACACATGTAGCCTCTCATAGGAAGATCGACTGATGAGATGCCCCTATCATACCCACTACAAGGATTTAAACAAATATTCCACCTGACACAAGGTGGGTTTGTCGTACACAATGAGAAATGATGAAAATACATGAAGGAAGGCCAAGCCTCCTCCATAGCCTATGAGTGAACCCCACCACCAAAACCCTCACATGTGCACTAGTCCTTCATTACAAAGCAAAAACTTAGATTGAATCAAATACTAGAAGATTGCTCCATGTCCACCTAGAATAATATCTCAAAAAATGATGAAGATAACCATCCTCTATCAATTGAACTAAAATAATAAATGAATCCTTAATATACTCAAAATAAAATATCTAAGGGCTCCTAATGACACAAACATCCATTGTAGAAAACTATTGATTTAGATTAGTATAATTATATCACTATGAAAGATCCTAGTTCAATTAAAATTTATATACATGGTATTATGATAAATATCCTAATAAGACATCTTTCATGGATCCCACATACTTAAAATATACATAGAAACATTTACAACTTTGAAAGAAAAACTAAGAACTTGAAATAAGAAGGAAGAAAATATTATGTAACTACATAAAGATCTCACTAAAAATTATATTTCTATGCATGTCATCATCACCAAAACAAATGAAAACATTCTATTTAATGTGAATAAATCATCTCATGTACCATATCTTACCACTATGATTTACAATGTATAATTCTATATTAAGTAGTCCAAATAAAAAATTCAACAATGTTATCTAGAAAGAAAAAAGAGAATATAAATTAAATAATTTACAAGTTATAATTGTAAAATTTTAAAAGAGAAAATAATGACCAATGATACAATCTCATAACTAAATAAATTGATTTTTCAAAATATTAGCAACATATAAAAAGTGTCAAGCATACACAATATGTAATTATGTGAACCAATGGAAAATGGATTTGCTACTTATAATTTAGGACATAGAGAAAACACATTTAACAATCATTTCATTGAAGGGAAACCCTAGAGATCTCAGCTTAAAGTATGCAAAGGAGAAAAATATTTGATAATAGGGTTTTCCTAGGGTCTGATTATAAACTAAAGAGGGGCTCATGACCAAGCTAGGGCTTGTAAAGACTAAAAAAATGAAAGACCTAATGCTTGAACCTAATGCAATGTAATACTTCACTAAATGACCTAGAAAAGCATGTAAAACATAATAGAAATCTGAGAGATGAAAAATGTGCACTTGGAAACCTGTAGAGGACTGTATGAAGCTCTAAAATGTTGAAAACACTAATTTTAATACCGAATCAGACTCATACACCAGACTAGGAAATTTAGTCGTAGATTAGGGTTTCTGGATAGGAACTGGTTTCTAACAATGTAGAATCTAGATCTATAAAAATTTGGATATTGACCTATACTAAGACTCATATGCCAGAAGTGGCATATCTTTCCAGTTAGGTTTTTCTAAAAATTTAAATTCTAATTCTTCTCTTCAAATTTCTACTCCATCATTTTCACATGATTTCTAGATCCGAAACTCTAATTTGAAACCTATAAATTTCTTCCAATGATCTCGAATCCAGGTGACAACTTTGAAAACTTTTAAAACTTTGACAACATTTTCCAAACTTTCTTTTCAATATGTCTTCAACCTAGATCTGAAAATCACACACTAAAGAGAGGGAAAAATGTTGTTTTGTTAGTGGAAAAGGTTTTAGCTTGGTCAAACCCCATTTTAGTAATCAAACCTTATAATGAAATGAAATAAGATAAAGGAATGAGGAATGAACAAAATTTAATGTTGTAACTCACCAAGCTACCCTAACAATAAAGTACTACAAACATGTATGAAGTGGCTCCAATGAATGTAGATCTTGAATCTTTCTTGAATGTAATAGATCTTGACTTGAATGCTAGCTTGAATCATTAAACCCTACATTGCAATTGTTAGCTAAAAAATAAACATGTTGCACATGATGAATTTGATATGATGCTTGATGCTTGAATAATTCTCTAAAAAACTTGATAATCAACCTTGAATGCTTTTGTAATCACTTGAATGCTCTTGTGAACTCAAATTTACTATAATGCATGAATACTTGAAGGGTTGGGAGGAAAATGAGTGAAATAACCTTGTATTTATACTTGTTTATGTAAAATTTCCCAAAATTACAACACTACAAGACAACATTAGTTCTAGGAGAATAAATCCCACCAAGAGTTTAAATTTAATTTAATTTTGGGCCACATGGGACTCATACGCTAGAAGTGGTGTCTGAGTCCTATTAGGAATTAATTATGGGACCATTTTTAGAATGCTTAGAATGGTGTAAAATCCTAATTGGGACCCAAAAACCTAGGTGGAACTCATATGACCAAGTTGGTGTATGAGTCCTAGATCACTGAATTTGTGCCAGACAACCTAAAAACATATGAATTATGATTGGAGGTTGTTTTATGTTGATATTATCCTCATAATGATTCATTACATGAGGCTTGTGGATGCAAACTAATTCCAAATAACTCGTAAAGAAGCCCAATTAATTATAAAAAACTGTAGAAAAGTGTGAAAGTGTGTTACAAAACTTTTGAACACCTTAAAATAAGGTGTAAAACTAAGTTCATTTAGCTCACAAGGCCCCAAGACCTAATGTGAATGTGTCAAACACATTACAACACTAAATCAAGGAAACATTATGCTCAAACAAGGAGGGCCCAAATGAGCAAGGAAAAGTAAAGGGTTACTTTTTCCGTTGCCACAATTTCAAAGATTCAAAGGAGAGTTTAATGGTAGCTTTGAGTTACCAGAAAAATCCATAGTAGAGTAACAATTTTTTGTGAACCTTAACAAAAAAACCATGCAAAAATGCAACTATTTGCATCCAATGTACATTGAATGAATTATTTTCCTTAAATCAATTTATTTGTTAACATTTAAAACCCATTAAACCGTTTACGTAAACATAAACTTGCTCAAACATATAAATATTACTAACTATGGAAAAAAGCTAATATGTGAATTAAAAATTAGAAACCATAGATCTACAAACCCATATCCTTTTGATATAGGAAAATTATAAAAACTACATATCTAAAATATTATGAATATATGAAAATTAGGAACTATGTTTTTGAAGAGGTGACAAGTCATAGAATGACCAAACCAACAAGCCACATACAACTTGTAGTTAATCATCTAGTATTTTTTTGTAGCTAAGGGTTAAAATTATGAATCCAATATAATAAATCTATATATTAGTCAAAATAGTAGGTGTTCTCCCATTAGAAGGGGCACAAAAATATCCACCTAAGCTGAGCACCTTTTTTTACATGTAGAGTTTCATAACCACCATGCAAGATGATATTCACATATTTCTAGCATAAGATTTGTTGGTTACATTCATAAAAGAAGAAATTACATTACCAAATCTATGAAATTCAACATCCACAACCATGAGCTTTCTTCTCTCAACATAGATCCCATTAATAAAAATCAAGAGTTTGATGTCATGTTAATAAAATAATATTAACATAAAAAATCAAATATAGGCCAGATGCCTCTAAAATTTTAAGAAAGATAATAAACCTTGTTGAAAATCCTATTTATATGTATTGAAATGTATACAAATTACTTTAATTTTAATTTTTTAATGGTGATCAAAATTTAACATATATTTTTCATGGTTGTTTAGAAGGTAGTTTTCTTCTACATTATTATTTTTAAAAATGAAGAAAGCAAACACAAAAATTTTATGTCATAATAATATTATTATGTGATAAATTTTTTTTTGGTGAAAGGAGATAAGCCTATATAATATATTAATATTAAAATATTGTTACAAAATATCCATGAATGGTAGAGAGGAGAGAGATCCAAAAATAATGTAGCAACTATAAGTATTCTTCTACTACCCATGTCCCATATACAACAAGCCAAACCAAACTGAATGTGTCAACTAAAAGCATTTGAGAGCTATATATATTTCATATACACTACCACTTCCCCCATACATATGAAACCATGCACGTATTCATCTTTTACAAAATTTTATAGCTTATACTTCATACATTATCATATTTTATCATATCATCCCTACTCATAGACCCTTCCTACATAATAATCACTATAATGAACTAGATTTAAAGCCACCTCTATGAGGACAATAGAAAAAAAATTCATCTTGCACTCCTTGGGAAAGCACCTGCATTTGATTTGCTGCAATAGCCTTTGAATGAACTATGGTGTTGATGTCAAGGACTTGAGGAGAAATTATGTTACCCCTGCGTACAAGTGGCACAAAAAAAAATTACAAACCTTGTATGCAATTGTGAATTCTAAGAAAAAAAAATGGCATGGAATTTCCTTTTGAACTAATCCAGTTCCTCCCTACTAAGCTTGAAATGATATTTATTGAGAGCTTGATACAAATAAGAGGAAGAATCATGCAAATTAACCAAAATCATTTCTTGACATTTTTCTGCATACCTTTTCCTGTGATGAATAAAGTGTCTAGGGGATAGTCCCCCAACAAATCTATCACCCTTGGTGAAATCATACTGTTGAACCCCTTTCAATAGAGCATTTTCTTCCAGATAGACCTCAACAACCACCTTGTTTGCAATTATTTGTAGATTATTAAAATTTTACACCAAATCAAGAATATTGGACAAAAAAATAGACAAGAGATTCACTGGCAAGATGATTCTTTAAGAATTTTTATTCAATACCTCTTCTCCAATAATTGTCTTGATGCAATTAAAAATAAAGGAATATTTCACCTTGAAAACATACTACAATTGATTCCTTTCAATGCAGTCTAAAAATGGCACTTCCCACATTCGCACTACCACTAGTACTTTGTAATTTCAAGCTCGAAATTCCATTAGATTGAAAGAACCTACAACCAACAAGAGACTCGACAACTCCTTTGGCAGCACAAAACCAAAATTTGAAAGAACCTACAAAAAAACAAAGAATTGACGACTCGTTTGGTAGTACAGAACTAGAAAACACCTTCAGGAAAACTTTATTTTTCTTAGCTTATATTGGGCATTGATTAAATAAATCTATCCATAATCACATTTCCCAAATAGAAGAGTTGGAAATGACAAAACTTTAAATTCCAACATGTTTCAAATCCTCTACACAATGAAAAATCTTGAGGAGTATATGGATTCGCATGAGATCTACAGACACCGTAAATCACAACTTTTCACCTCTTCAACTTAAGCATGTAAGATAATCATGACTAAGCTTTTTGTTAATTTAAATATACACACATAAATAGACATTAGATATAGTAATCATTACAAATACAATCCTCTAGTTCCCCATGTGTGAAAAAATCCATTGTGAGATAGTTATGTTCATAAATCAATACTATCGTTGCTCTAAATTTAGCCTTTCCCTTCGTCCATGAAGGCCAAAAAAATAGCCATGCCAAATATTCCATCAAAAAATCACTTAATCCATCATTTAAACTTGTTCCTTGAAAATTTCAAAAGAGATGATCTAATCCTGATGTTATTTGATATCTTAATTAATATCTTTAATAATTGCTCCATAAACAATCAAACCTCCAAATGCCCCATTTAGAATCATGCAGAAAAAGCCTGACCCCTTCTTAGATTTATGACCACTTTGACTGATTTTTAATTGAAATTAGATAATGCATTCTTTAGCCCCATTAACTAATTTTGAATGAAGCTAAATAATACTTTCTTTGTCTATTATTTATATTAATTCTTGAAATGCATATATAATATTATCATTCTCTGTGAAGAAATTTTCCTGCTTATCGCACCCCATATTAGCTAAACAATCTATAAGATTATTACCCTCTTGATAAATATGAGAAATTTTATAATCATCAAATTCATCTTAGAGCTTCCATACATTTTGAAAAACATATCTCATATTCCAATTGAAGCAATTTATTTCTTTGCACACATTTACCACTATCAATGAGTCATCTTCTATATGTATTGCACTGATTTAGAGTTGTCTTGCAAGATATAAACCATGGAGAATAGCTATTGACTCTACCATGTTGTTAGTACCTAGTGGTAAATTTATTGATCTAGTTTCCTTTATAATTCCCCTTCATGTTTAATGCAAATGTCTACCCCTCAACTATTGATATTTCCTCTATATGCTTTGTCAAAATTTAGCTTATAGAAACCTTCCATTGGTGGGACCCATTTAATTGTATTCATATCCACTTTTTATTTATAGGGATACTTCAAGCTTCCTTTAAAAGGTAACAATATACCCTTCCATATCTTTAGGATGTTGTTATCCCATGATGAGAATACTGAACCAACATTTTTGTGATCTTGAACCCAGGAATTTACTACTTTTGTAATTGATTTTCCAATCATTGCATGGATGAATTGGATAGAAGCAATGATTTTTCTATATATGTGCTTGTTCCTTTCCCACTACATAGCCCATAAAACTAATGTTGGGATGACCCACCAAGTGCATGCAAAAAAAAAATACTTGTATAACATAGGCCATGTAGAGAAAAAATCCCAAACTGACTTTGGCAATGGAGCATAAAAATTCAATTTTTGCAACACAAAAAGCTAACAAGATTAGGAAAATGAAAATTGTAAAAATAAGTGATCATGATCCTCAAAAGTTATATTACATAAAACATAATTGAAAGGTGTTGCAATTCCTAATTTAACCAAACAATCACTTGTAAGAGCTCTTTTTCTCAACACTAACGACATGCAAAACTACCCACTTTTAGTAGGACCACACTATTCCAACAAAATTAATTATTATGAGATGGTTATCATGTATGTATATGTACATTTTTATGGATAATTGTAATGGAGAAAATTTGCACCCCTAGGAAAATTCACCATTTATAGGACCACTACCGTAGAAAATAAAAATATAATGATGCAATTCCACATCTTCCACCTTTCTCCATCCATTTGCCATCGTTTTGGCAATGGTAAAGGAATCCATGTCAAGGAAACACATGTGCCATGTGGATGTCCACACTCAGTGTTTCCATCCTAATAGGATTCCTACCTCTAGAATCCATAGAGACATTATGTTTCTCGACTGGTGACAAAGTGTAACATCTCTTCCTCCCTTGACTGACAAGAAATGGGTCTTTTCCCTCCTTTTGTAAGTTCAAATGATCTATCTCTCCATTCTATCATTCCTTCTTGATTCTACTTCAATTTCTTCATGCTTCTTAATACTTTACTTATTCTTAGCTCCATTCCTACAAATTCAAGCTTCTACACCACCATCCTCTTGGTTGCAAGTTACTACAAGATTTCTTTCTCTTTTGCATTGAGATCTTTAGGGTTACTACAAGATTTCTTTCTCTTTTGCATTGAGATTTATTCATGTAGGGTTACCCACATTTCATATAAAACACCCAAATCAAATTGTTTAAAATCAAATGAAAATCATGAAGGCATCCCATGAAGGACGTGGTCTACAACAAGCTTAATGGCAATATTCAAAACAAGATAGTGGCCAACGACAAAGGCAATAATGCCATAATGGAAATGCTGAGTAAAATGAAAATAATGTTTCCATTTTTGAATTCATAACTAAAGGAGAAAGCATAGTGAAGGGGATTCAACTAGCTCAAAGGTAAAAAGAAGAGAAAAGAGGTTGAGAAAGGGAAAAATCTGAGGAAAACTTCACAAAAGCTTGAATTTGGTGGTAAATCAATCTCTTTTAGAAATAGGTTTGATTTTAGTATCATTCCAAAAACATGGTTGAAGTATTACTTTGTTTTTTCAAATGATATCATAGCACAATAAAATGTGAGTTATCTGTCTTTGTTTGTAATGAACCTGAGCTGAATGTATGAGTATTTTCGACCACCTTGTGGGGTCACATGGCCAATGACCTACCTTGTATGAATACTATTAAAGTTTAGAGCCTTACTGGCTAATTTTAAAGCTAGGTTGAGGCATAGAACCTTAAATAATTCAGCTATCATTTGATCTTCCACGATTGGTGCTAGCCATACAATGTCTATTAGAATTTCATTTTGAATGAATTTTTTACTTAGCATAGATTAACCTTGAATAGGATCAATTATCGGTCCTATGGGAGGGACATGATACCTAGTACTTCATTTTATAAATATTGATACTCATTATCAGATGGGTCGATAATGGTAAAGGGATTAAAAAATGCTATAGGAACATGACATATTTATGCATACTATTATTTTCATGAAGCTAACCTCATTCCATAAGAATGATGGAACAATTTCAAGTTTGAGATTCACTAAGCCCTTGTTTGGGTCGATCTAAATGATTGAAAAACTGATTCTTTGAATATATTACATAAATAATTTTGCATGTCAAATATATCTATATGTATCATGTAAAATCAACAAGACCATATGGGAATTTTCAAATATGATCCTTTTTTAGCTAAGGAAGAAATGTATTGGAATTATAAGCAGCAGTCACTCCTAGAGTGATCATAGAACATTTTTCTTATAACCATTGAAGCATGAGTTCTATCAAGAACCCTAAAGTCATCTAAGTTTTGTTTCATAACCAAATTATTGCTCAAATTTTACATATGATGAGCATGTTAATCTAGTTTCTTTGATTTTTGATTTAGTATCCCAATGAATTTTTAGTATTTTTTATGTTTTTGAAATGATTAATAATGGACATTCTATTTTTCATGAAATAAGTTGGGTTAGCCTAATTTTTTAGTGAAATTTTAATGGCTTTGCTTTGATATTAATAGATGAGTTAGCTATAGATAATATTTGTTACTGGAAAAGCAACATTGTACATTATCTGTTTGTTGTAAGATAACCTCTTTCTATTAAAAATAGTGAATATTAAATTGTAATGTTATCATTTAGCATCTGAATAGAATTATGTTGATGTAAACAATGAATATTCTATTGCAAATGACATTGATTTATTGTCAAGTTATCTTGTAGCTAAAAATAGTCTTGTTCATTAAACTATTTAGCTAGAACAACATTGAATTGTTGTAAAATGTGAACGTTCTATATGAAACAACTTGTCTTATAACTTTTAGTAGGAAACAATACTGGTTCTGTTAAAAATGATGAATTTTCATATGTAAACAACAATGTTAGAGTATCATAGTTTGTGGGAATGCAAAGAAACAACAATATGTGTGAAATTGATAATGTAGACTTGTTTTGGATTCTTTATTTTAACAAAAGAAATGTCAAATTGAATATTATTTAATGATTGCAATATGATCTAATGGGTTATTTCAGAATGTATGCACAAATCAAAAACTTCAGTAGGAACATATATGTTTATGCACATAGACTTCATCTATGTACATATACATACCTATGACATACCTTATTTTGTTCTTAATTTTTTTAAAACTGGATAATACTTATGATGAAAAGTAAATATGAGTCATGAGAATGATATGACTGATTGTTGAATTACTCTATTTGAATCACGTATCTAACTTTTGTCTAGAGAGTAAATTAGTAATCTGATTCTTCTTCTTTGAATACTTATGTGAGAATAATATTCTAATACCTAAAATAAAAGTGATACCTAAGTAAACTAGAGCACCTCAGGGTAGATGTCGGTAGGCGGTAGATAGTTGTTATGAGATATATTGTATAAAGTTACCTTTTGGGATGGGTGCCCAAATGGAGTTCAAAGAGTATAGGTTTTCTTTACCAGAGCCTATTGATTGCTATTTTTGCAACACATTTCACATTCTTGGCCAAGAAATATAGTTCATTTCTATATATGAACTTTTTGATATCACTCTCTACCTTTCCTAGCATAGATATTACATTTTATTTTCCAAGAAATAGATAGAAATTGCATGTTGATGTATGGGAACGCACTAGATTGCACCTTACATATTGTTCTCTTGCTAAAATCTCTATGCAGGGTCGTGTATTCTTCAAGTTCGAAGAATTTTGGGCAAGCGTAAGTGTCATGGTTAGGTTGTAAAGCACTTCAACCATTTTCTCATCCACTAGTGGAGGTGAGCGTCAAGAGGAACCATAGTTGTTCACAAGACTATTTTAGTTTAAGATATAACTTGATGTAATACATTCATGTATTTGATGTAAAGTGTACAATATAATGACTTTGTGGCCTTAGGAGCCAAGTCAAACATGATATTGTAATTTGACTTTTGAAATGAATATATGAATCATTGACTAAATTTAAATGGACATATGTAGGTATGATTGACTTTAGGCACTAGTTATGTCTTTTTAATTTCAAATATATTCATGTGTCATTTACAATAATGTTAATTAAGTAACAATTAGGATGGGTTATTACATTTGGTATCAAAGCATAGGTTCAACTCTAGGCTTTTTGAGTCTACCATAGTTATGACTAGGGATAGTTGACCCTTGACCAAAATTTAGTTATCCTAAGAATTAACTAAACTTGGAATAAATGCAGGTATGGGAAGGTCAAATGTAGGATGAAAGAAAGGGAAAAGTGTTAAAACGTCACGTAAGAATGACATAAAGGAAGAAAATGCCAAGACAAAGGTTCAATAAGAAATTCCCGATGATGAAACTCTAGCTCAGGCCCTTACATGACTCAAGCTAGAGAGAGGTTTAAAGATTGAAGATAAGCAAACACCTAAGATCAAAATCCTTTCCACAATCTGGGATTTGCCTATAAGGTGTGGAACCAATGCACCCTTGTTGACTAAAAAGGAAAAGGAGAGTCTGCATGCTCAACCATCCTCTTTTGTAAAGTTTGATGTAAATTCGGATGAGGACCCAGAGGAATTTCCTCTTTTTGATGAGAAATAAGAATGATGTAACAAGAAGCCTTTTGTAAATAAGGGTCTATTCACTCACCCTTAATATAAATAAAATAAGATAAAAAAAAATTTGGTGTGTTCAAATGAAGGACTCCAAAATGTGTTTATTATCCATGAATGTGTATGAATTCTAAGAATGAGAGATATATGCATATGAAAAATCATGTGATGTAGAATAAGAATTTTTATTTTTAGAACCCTATGTTGAGATGCAAAAAATGTGAATACGTTGTAGGATAAGTGTGGGATAACATGGTAACTACCAGGAAAGATGTGGGTGGTAGTGGTCCTGATAACAAACCTAACAAGATGCTACAACAGATTCTAGAGATTTTGAAATGGAAATAGTCTCACATGGATCACATAGAGAAAAAATTACGAGTGGCATGAAAGGGACGAGACTGCAGGAATGTAGAAGGCAATCAAGGAGATAGTGGTCTAGGGGTAGGTCCATGAGAGCGAATTAAGGAAGAGCTTGGGAAAGATTTCAAAAGATTACCACCACCAAAATTCAATGGTAAGGCTATTAGAGAAAAATCTAAGGATTGGATTAGAGAGATGGAAAAAATACTTTGGGCTCTATAACCTTTCTGAACAGACTAAGGCGGAATGGGCTACATATTAGCTCTCAGGTGGCACATCGACTTGATGGGATAGTGAGAAGTTAGAATGAAATATTCAACCTACTGAGATCACTTGGGAACTCTCCCTCCAATCCTTTAGGAAGAGATGATTACCATATCTTTTCTTTGACAAGAAAGTTATGGAATTTCAAAACTTAACCCGGGGAAATATGACTATGATTCAGTATTGGGAAAAGTTCACCACCATGTTCAAGTATGTGCCTTCGTATTAGGGAGATGAATGGTTCTATATCTAGAAATTTATAATGGGATTCAGACCCCACATAAGAGCTGAAGTGGATATGCATGAATCTCAAACAATGAATGAAGTCTTCCAAAAATCCACCAAATAGGAACAAAAATTGCAACAGTTATCCAATATTTGTAGTGACTCAAATTCTAAGTTTCAGTATGGGAAAAAGAAATTTCATAAAGGAGACAAGAGCCATCATATCCATAATCTCAAGAGGGGAAGTGAGTCACATGAGAAGGGTGAAGATGGTAATGGTGGAAATAATAGAAAGAAAACAAAAGCAAGGGTAAAGATGACCATAAGAAGAAGGGCTTTAGAGAGGAAAAGCAAGGAGGTCACAAATGGCCTAATGATGGATGTTATACTTGTCAAGGTGATCATTATTCCTCAAATTTTCCTCAACGGCTCAAGTCATAGAAGGAAGGAAGCTACCAGTAGACTCAACATCACAAAATCCACACTACAATGGATAACAGACAAGAAAAGTATCAAGCTTCGCTAATTCAGTTGATGGTTAAGCTCTATGGCCAATCTATCTCTATCTTAATTGAAACTGGAGCTACTCAAATTTTTATAGATCCTAGAATAATATCCAAGATACCCATTAGACCTGGATACATGGAAAATTCATGGACAGTTTAGTATGGTAATCAAGAAAAGTAGAGGGTAGATACCTATCTCTTTTGTAGTGAGTTACAGATTCCAACCTTTCAAACTCAAGTAAACTTGTATGTGGCACCTTTATGCTCATATGATGTAATTTTGGGAATAAATTGGTCAACTGAGCATAAGGATATAGTAAATTATGAGGATAAGGTGGTCAATTTTTTGGATGATTATGGAAACCCAATTGAGGTTTGTGGAATGCAGAGACCCTTAGAGCTTAAGATAGATTTTTATGATACAACTCAAGAAGTATCATCAAAATGGATGTGCAAGTTATTTATTGCATGTCAAAAATCTTTATAGCAAGGACCATATTTAGATGACTATACTCTTCTCAAGGAGTTCCAAGATGTATTCCTTGATGAACGTATGGAGTTTCCTCTTAAGCGAGAATTCAAATTTTCTATCGACCTTGTTCCAGGAGCTAAGCCTCAATCTAAGGCACCCTATTGGATGACCACCACAAAACTTTATGAACTGAAGGTCTAGTTAATGGAATTATTGGACAAATGGCTTATAAGACCTAGTGTGTCTCCTTGGGGAGCACCAGTTATATTTGTAAAAAATAAGGATGGAACTTTGTGTCTATATATAGATTATTAGATATTGAAAAATGTGACCATCAAGAATCGGTATCCACTCTCGATTATTGCTGAGTTTTTTGACCAAATGAAATGAGCAATAATGTTCTCCAAAATTGATCTCACATCAAGGTACCATCAGTTGAGAATTAAGGAAGAAGATATTTCAAAGACTACATTTAGAACTTGGTATGGACATTATGAGTTCACAGTGGTACCTTTTAGTTTGAGTAATGTGCTAACAACTTTTATGAACCTCATGGATAGCGTATTCAAAGACTACTTTGATGATTTTTTTCTAATGTTCATTGACGAAATTCCAGTCTACTCAAAGACTATCGAAGAGTATGATAGACATTTGATGATATTTTTTCAGTGACTAAGAGAAAGGAAACTCTTTGGGAAGCTATCAAAGTGTTCATTCTATTAGGATAGTGATGCAAGAGCATCTAGAAGCATTCAAATTAGTTGGGATAGTGAAAATTTAGTTCCACAATATGGGAGAGAGTGACCTTGGAGAATACCACATTTTATCACATTTGCATGTTAGAGGCTACAGATCTAGAATTGGTTACTAGACACCATGAGCTATGAAATATTAGAAATTTAGATGATTTGGATTTTCTCCCAAGGAGATATCATTAACAGAAGATTACCTGTGTTCATAGAGCAGATCCAACAGTGTCCAATGAAGTCTAATTGGTTTGCAAAGCAATTACATGACTTGTGGAGCCAAAAGGAATATTGTTCAAGGAAGTTAAGGACCTTGCTGAACTTCATGGAGATCTACAGGAATTTCTATGTATCAACAAAGCAACACCTTGTGTTTAGGCCCAACCTATTTATGTTTGCATGTTTCATAACTAGTCGTTGCAATTAGGCCGACTTGATAATGATTAGAAGGCTTGCAGAGGATATAAATGGATTTTTACAAGGCAATGATCGATAACATGAAGTTAAGAAGCAAAATGAAGAAGTGCTTTGATCCGAAAAATGTAGCAAAATAGAGAAGAAGAGCAGACAGCAGCAGAAGTTGCAGAGCAGAAAGTTGAGGATTAGCATAATCATATCATGGAAGAATGTTGATGTATAAATATTTTGTAATCGCTAAGATGCGGCCTAGAATTTGTAAAGCCCTTGAGGCATGTGTAATTTGGTTTGAAGTTATAATATATGAGGAGTGAGGTTTGAAGGTTGGGTTTTCCCTTGTTAGGGATTTCCCAGGATATATCTTGTGTCATGTGTTCATAAATATTATTTATCTTCCTGATGATTAGCTATTAGCTTTCATTTCATATCTATTATGATCATGGAGTTAGTGGATTAGGCTGCAAGGCTGGAGAGTCCTTCATTGGATTCTCCTACCTTGACTGCATCAAATGGTATCAGAGATGGTTGTGAGTCTATTGGTTGGTTGTGAATCTATTGGGATGATTGTGTACCTTTTGAGAGGATAGAAACTATTGGAGAAGTGTGAAACCATAGAAGTAATAATTATCATCATAGAAGAAAGATCATGGCAAGAAAGATTCAGGGAAGCTTTCAAGTTTAGTTTTTCATCTAATTTATTTCAATAGGGAAATTTGGAAAGAGGATGAACAATCAAAATGAAACCCTAATATGCAAAAGGGATACTGTGGAAGAATAATTGTGTGAAATAAATAAGTGTAATTTAAAATTGATGAAAAGGATGAAGGAACTAGGAGAAGATAAATATCATGCTCTTGAAGAAAAAATGAAAAATGTAAAAGAAAGGAATGAAGAATTAGAAGTAGAGTTGAAGTTGCTTGAAGATGTTGAAAAGAGATTTGTAAAATTTGAAGAAGGATTCAAGTTGTTTGTAAAAGTGGAAAAGAGGAACAGAGATCTGGAGGAAAGTTTGAAAGAGTTGAAAAGGGAGAATAGTTTACAGAAGAATGAAATATTTGAATTGAAGTAACATGTTAAACAATTGGAACAGTCACTTGTAGCATGCAAGAAGAAGAATGAGAATCTGAGATTTAAGCCTAAACTTTGTGATTTTTCTTGTGATACTAATTATTTGTGTGATGTTGTAGAAGCCCCTTTAGGAAGTGAGATTGGAGATAACAATGTAGATAAGCCTATAATTGTTGGTGATGGTATTAGTTTCAAAATCAAGTAGAGAATGGGATATGAAGAAAAAGTATTGTGAAAGCATCAAAAAGGAATTATAGAACCTTTTGAACTAGTAATGAGACCCAAAAGTGGAAGCCTTGGATATGACATAGGTAAGGATGTTGTTACAAGTTGAAACAAGTCAAATCAGGGGAGAAAAAGTATGTATTTTTCACATTGTAATAAGAATTGAAATGAAAAGGAATTATGTTGGGATGTACACCCTTGAAAATTATGTGGATTAAGGAATCATTCTAAAAAGGTTTATTGGAATAGAATGAGAAGAATAAATCCTATGACATATTGTATGCAAATGGATTATGGATGGATTGATTGATAAAAATGGAAACATGTTATTTGTATGTTTAGAAGGTTGTACAGATGGAAGCATTCATATGTTGGAGGAAAAGAGGGATTAGGATAGAGAGAAAGAAGACCTTATGTAGAGCAGAACAAGGATAGTTATTCAAAATATAAAGGGAGAGATGACAAGAGTCACAATTCTTATTACAATAAAGGATATAGAAGAGATGAAAGAGGATTTGATAGAAGACCATTTAGAAGAATTTATTTACAAGTTTGGAGGAGAGAAGAATCAAGCATGAAAATTCATCAAGAACCTACTACCGGAGAAGCTAATGAAGAAGAAGCAAAAAATAATACAAAGAAAGTTTGTGCAAAGGAAGAAGAACCTTTTGAGTCATTAGATTTAATAGAGAAACTAAAAGAGAAATTCTTTGTGAACTGTGAGTGAAGCATAATAGGAAAATGGGATTCATATTGTAGAGAAAGGAGAAGTGACAAATATTCTACTAAAAGTGAAGGTTCATACACAAAATTGAAGTGAATATGGATAAGGAAACAAATAACAGTATAGGAATAGTATATGCAGAAAGAAACTATTAGATCCCGATGAGTGCAGAGGAGATTATATCTAGAATCAGAGGATTAGACAAGGTTACAAAGAGAATTCTTAGTATTGTATCGTGAAGTAACTAGTTGTTCCAGAGGATGAATGTATGTATTAATTGACTTTAATTGATTGATTTTAAATATACAATGATCTTGAGGCAACTTGTGGACAAGAATTGCTTAGACCACTGATTAGTGAGGTAGTGTAAAGCTTGTAAGTAAACTGTCAAACCTAGACCATAACAAGATGATGAACTTGAGGCAACTTGTGGAGAAGACTGGCTCAGACTGTTGATCATTGAGGCAGTGCAAGGCTTGCAAGTAGACCACCAAATCGAGATCACACTTGAGGTGGTTTTGT